>VZRZ01005624.1:546025-761921 GCA_013398175.1 Climacteris rufus
TCCCTGCCCTCGCTGCCCTCCCTGCCCGCCCTGCCCTCCGGGACTCAGGGCACCTCCCGATCTCGCTGCCGGCTGCGGGGCTGTGGGGCTGGCACAGCCCACGGGGCTCGGCGGCCGCAGCGCTGGGGAGCAGCTCTCCCGCAGGAGGGCGAGAACAGCCATTTCTGTGGCCAGCAGCTCATGTGTTTCTTTTGGAGGTTTTAACCTCATTGGTCCTCGTCTTTTTGGCACGTCAGAAGAGGAAAACCTCTCCGCGGGTGGGCACCAGGCTGACTCTCTGCTCTTNCACCAGGCTGACTCTCTGCTCTTTCACCAAAGCGGCACATTGGGCTGGCGGGGGCAGCTGCAACGGGGACGGGCGGGCTTGAAGCCAGGACTGGTATTCCCCACACTGGGGTAAAACCAGAATAACCTGATCTGTCGGGATCTCCCCCTAGCTGTGCTGCACTCCTGTGGGCTGGCCCCGAGTCCTGCTTCTCTAGCTCTCATTCACAGGAAGCTGGAGGTTCCTTTTCCAAATAAGCATTTATTTATTCAGCAACAGTCCTGAACTTTAAAGGAGTCCTGAGTTAACTCTAGGTATAGATTTAGGCTCTTTTCTTTTTAATAATTTATTGTTATTATTATGGTTCTGAAGGAAGAAATCACTCCTGCAGTTAGCACTGGGGGCTCTATACATTTTCCAAAGCTGAACCTCATTCACATGGCAGCCAAGAACAAAAGGGTTCCCATTCCTTCTTTCCTTTTTCTTTGCCATTCCTATCACTTAGAAGAACCAAACGCTTCTCTTGGAGCTTTTAAAGCAATTTTCATCAAAGAACCAGTGGAGGAGATGTGGGGCTGGCAGTGACAGCACTGCCTTTGGGACTGCAGCGTGTACAGGGCTGGAGCAGAGCCTCTGCGGGACCAAAGCTGCTCCCTGGTAATTAGTTTAATACCTGAGGGTGATCTCTGCATAAAGCTGTGCACTGAACTTTTCTTTACTTCCCCTCAACTTTGGTCCCCAGTGCTGGGCAGGGGGCACAGAGGGTGCTGAACACTGGAGGAAATCACAGCCCCTAAACCAAACCCTTCCATCCAGGGACCAGAAAAGCAAACACATGCCCGGGCTCTGCATTGGGATAATTATTGCCCTCAGAAGGAAATTTTAGCTGTGGTGAGAGTCTGAGCTTAAACAGCACAGTCTAAATCAAAACCCTTCTCCTTCTCCAGGGAAATATCCTTCCTATTAGTTTGTTTAGCTGCTGGCAGTAACTGGCTCAGCTCAATAACAAAGCATCCCAAACCCTGGAGTGGCACAGCAGTCATCCCTGCTGTGTCCTCACGATTCCTACCCCTGCAGGAGCTGGCCCTGGGGTTTCTAGCACCCTGGGGGAGGCCTGTTGCATGGTGAATTTCTCCTCCTGCTTCAAGAGCAGGAGGAAGTCCCTGACTCGTCTATGGAGATGGAGGCATTGCTGATAATGTCAGAGGAAACCAGCAAAAACCATCAACAGGGCCAGGAGCCTTCTCATGCCAACAAAGAAATCTTGTGTGAAATGCTCCTGCTCCCTGGAACTGCACATATCATCCAAGATGTTCCCGTGAAACCACAGGAAAGGATGGGGAGCTGTGTGCTTTCCTTGTGGGATGGGGCTGTGGCACAGCCCAAGTGCTGGTGCTGGTGCTGGTGTGGGGAGCCCTCGTGCCCCATCCCTGCATCCTGTGGTAGCCCAGGTTTTGCCCATCCACTGTGGCACACAGCAGAAATGGGCTGCTAAATCCCACCTAACATTAGGAAATGTGTCGAGTGCTGGGAATGGGGCATCAGCTTGGTCTTGAGTCAGCAAATAATGAACTGGTGCAGTGCAATGAAATTGCATCAAGTCTCATTCGCAGGCTGCCCCAGAGGGTTCTCTGTGATACAGAAAAAGAGGAATTAAGAAAAAAGTAATAGATGTGATATCAAAAGGCTGCCAGACTGGGGAACGAATAACCTGTGGTGCAAACTCCCTGCACTGTGAGCAGTGTGGTAGGATCAGCAGGAGTGGGCTGGCAGGTGAGGAGCTGCTCTCCCCTTCCTCCTCCCTCCATGCATCTACTCTGGCTGTGTGGACCCTCAGTGTGTGGTGGGGAGCACTGGGACACCGGTGCCAAGAAAGTGGCTGCAGGACTGTTCCTCCCAGGACATGAAAGCTCAGCACTGGGAGGAGGCTCCCCCCAAAGATCCCTTGTTGGGCTCTGCAGTGCACAGGGACACGCTGCTTTTCAGGAGTGTGCCCACTGGGATAAACTCATGACAAATTTTCTTAGGAAAGTTTTGGCCACTGATAAACACTGTGGGTGTATGATTTCAGATTGATCCTGCCGAACTGCTGCAGATGTTAAGTGTAGCACATTCGAAAGGAAACAACCCGTAGTTTCTGCGTTTGTCTTGTGTTAAACACCACCTGCACTTCCCGCAGGAAAAGTGCGAGAGGTGAATGAGGGCGAGGGTGGTCCCTGCAGCCCACAGCTCCCGCCTGTGCTGCTGCGGGGGATTATTCACCCTCCACTAAACCAACCTGCTCCAGTACTCACCTCTCCTCTCCCAATTTGCAGAGGTCAGTAAGCAGCCCTGTTTCACTGACCCAACAGTGAATGACTCCGGCAAACCGATGACACATCCCGCAGGTTTTACGGGTGACCGAGCAGCCGGGTGAGACGCCGGCAGGGTTACCTGGTGCCGGATGGGGAAGAATTGCGTGCGGACAAAGCTTTATGGAAGGGATGATAGAACAATATGGGACAGAAAGGTGAGGAAGCAGTTCCAGGAGAGGAGGCAGGTGGCCGGGAGGGGCTGGACCGCGGCGGGTCCCCCGGCAGCTCTGTGTGCCGGCTTTTGGGGGTGCTGTTGTGTAGCGCATCCCGCGCCCGCCCAGCCCCGCGCACAGCCCGCCGCCGGCTCTGCTGCTGGGAGAGAAAAATAAATAAGGGAAATCATAGCCGCTTTTCCTATTAAACGAGAAATTAGCTCGTGCAGTGCTAAGCCCCTGGTCTGCGGGCCCAGCACAGCCAATCTGCTTTTATTGTTTTGCAGGACTCCTCTGCAACCGAACGATGACAAATACCAGGAATTAGCGCAGTGTAATTACTCCGTATTAGCTGAATTCACAGTATAGACACAGATCATAAACAGCCATTGATTATTCCTAATTTCACATTTTTACCATTCTGAATTGCAGCAATTATGCCTGTCCGGGAGAATTAGCTTCTCTTTCAACCCTGCGGCTTCCCAGTTACTGCCCTTCCTTTCAGAGACTTTTTTACTGCTGAAAAAACAACATTCAATGCAAATCCCTCCCTACTTGCACAACAAAATGCCCTTCCCATCCTCCCCTCCTCAGTCCCATATCCCTCTGATTGTGCAGCCCAAAGGTTGCTCCTTTTGCTGCCAGCTGCCTCAAGATCCAGGTGTGTGCTTGGTGTGTTCTGTAAGCGCTGGGTCCCAGCTCTTTTCACCCTGGGTTGTTGCAGAGGCATCAGCAGCCCCGGCTCTCGGTGTGGGTGTTGCAGAGATGCCTGTGGGAAGGGGCCCGGACAGCACCAAGGCTCAATGTCCATCTCCTGTTGCTGGTTGGTCCATGCAAGCAGCACTCGTGTTTAAGCATTGTCTCTTTTTTGAAATACGGTTGCAGGCCAGGACATGATTTCCAAAAGCTAATTTGTGCCTCCAGTGAAGTCGTGCTGGGGCCTCTGTCTCCAGCTGGGTAATGCCTGCACCCTTCCCAGGCAAGATCTGTGAGAGAGCCTGGTAGACCCCAGCATTTCCTTGCCACAGACTGCAAGCAGTGTTAAAAAAGTGAATGTAGATATAAATTATTGATATTTGCATGGGAAATTTCTAACCCTGTTAGTATCATATCGTTAAATTTGTTCCTTGCGCACAGGCAGTGATTTCATTACAAAGGGTAGCAGAGCGTAATGCCAGCTCTGCATTGCTGATTCAGTCAATTAATGGTGAGAGGGGAAGGAATCTGTTGTTTATCGATGGCAGAGCCTTTGGGACTGTTCCTTTTGCTTTGTCCCTGGTATAAACTGAGGGCTGGTGGGTGACTGCCACAGGCGTGTGCTGCGCTCATGGATGGGCTGGAGTGTCAATCTGGAGCTGGGGGGCTCAGCCTGGAGAAAAGGAGACTCAGAGAGATCCTTATTGCCCTCTGGAACTCCCTGAAAAGAGGTTGTAGCCAAGTGGGGTTTGGTCTGTTCTCCCAAGTAACGAGCAACAGGACAAGAGGAAATGGACTCAAGCTGCACTGGGGGAGATTTAGATTGGATACTAGGAACAATTTCTTCACCAAAAGGGTTGTCAAGCATTGGAACAGGCTGCCCAGGGAAGAGGATAAGTCACCATCCCTGAAGGGATTTAAAAGATGTGTAGATGTGGCTCTTGGGTCATGGTTTAGATGTGGCTCTTGGGTCATGGACTGGGCAGTGCTGAGGGAATGGTTGGATTCCATGATCTTAGAGGTTTTTTCCAACCTAAACAACCCTATGATTATAAGGTTCTATAAAGGGATGAGGGTCCGAAAACCTCTGATCTGAAGCACTTCCCACTGCTGACATTGGTTAGGGAGCTATTTATTCCAGGCAGTGGCTGTGGCCATCGAGCAGCAGCAGCAGTTTTTTATTGCATCCATTCTAGGACACTGAAGAAAGATTATGCATGCTTGCACCATGCCAGCTTTTTATTAGATTGCAGGCAGGGGTTAAACTGATCCTTGTCAGCACAAATATAATGCCCAGGGTGATGGGAGCAGCATAAATTGAGGACAAGAGGTGGCCGCTTTTACCGCTGCTCTCAAGAATGCTCTGCTGTTTTACTGCATCGTTTGCTCTTTAATTGGGACATTTCCCTCTGGCCAGGGGATGTCTTTCCTTTTTTGCCAATGAGGTGCAATAAATAAATGGGCTGAGACACAGACTCCAAGGGGAGGTGAAGTGCAGAGGGCAGATGAGTGACTGTACCAGAGGCCTTTGAATCTCCCCAGTTTGCCACAGTGGCACCTATTTTGGTACCTCTTCCCCAAGCTGCGGACACAGGGGCTGTCCTGGTGTGTCAGGGGGTCTGCAGTAGTACAAATCACACAGGGACTTCATCTATTTGTCACCTCCATTTTCTCCAGAGTACTCACGAGGTGATGGACCTTGGTGCTGAGTCAGTGGGGTGTTGATTTGTGGCCAGTTCTTAGATGTCTGTGCCATTGAAAAGCAAATATTTTAAGGAGCATACAACAGACTTTGGGGGTTCATTTGCTCCTTTGTGGGTCCCCAAGGAAAAGCCTGTGGGGGCCAGGGCTGGTGCATGTGCTGGGGCTGTGCAGACCTGGTGCTGGCAGTGGTGGCAGGAAGCTGCAATAAAATCCATTGGAGTTATTTTCTTGGCGGATAATGTATTGGGAAGCCCTGAGAGCCAACCCATCGTCCTTGCATGGACTTCTCTTTTGAGGGGAGCTTTGTGTCCTCCTGAGTTTTGGGCAAGCAGCCTGTGCTGGTTTGAACACCCTCCCTTGCTACAGTGGTAGGTGGGAGATACAGCTTCCAGCTACAGAACTGTTGAAAAGATGTAATGTACACACATGATGCAGGATGGAATGCACAGGGTTTGCAGCCAGAGCCAAAGTGCATTGACCTGGGTCTCTCTGAATTAACATTAAAGCCTGTGGCTGCCTATCCAGGCCATGTGCAGCTCCCAAACCCTGCATGCCATGGGTCTGGCACATGCCCACCCCAGCTTGGGGCTGCAGGGTGGCTGGGGGGTAAATAAGGTCCTCATTCAGCTGCTCTGTTATTATTTACCCACAGTACTAGATTAATTAGGTGTCTTCACCCCTGCTCCCCACCATCCCTGTGCTGGCAGCAGAGGAAATCCTGCCTTTGTGCTGCTAATGGACCTCACAGATCCAGTAAAACATTACAGTGCAGGCAAAATATCTCTTTAAAAGTGCAATAGAAATTCAAACTCTCCACTGAGAACAAAGCCAGTGGGGCTTTTTGCATCTCCTGTTTTTATTGTATTCTGTAACATTTGTAAAGTAGATCACTTTTATCGAGGGAGTGTGTCTCCTCTCCCAAGTTGTAATTCCTAGACTTCTTAAAGAAGATTTCTGCTCACAAAGGAAATAAAAGATAGAAATATGATGCTCCCTGACATTTGAACACACTACTGAGAATCTGAATTAAAAGGAACAAACTCAGAAAGTATCATTTATACAGCAATCAACTTTAAAAAGTCACCATCTGCTAAGAGTTACCACCCGGTGTAGCTGTGTCTTTATTGCCAGACAGAGAATAGGAAATAACTCAGGGAACTCTCGTGCACCTGCTGGGTTTTTCCTGGCTCCGTGCACGCTCCGAGCTGTGGTGGCCGGGGAGCCACGGGGTGCCTATTGCGACTCTCCTTCTCCTCCAGCTCACTGCAGAATATAAATCTGAATACAGGTGCCATTAGCAGGGATGATGTGGGGTTGTTCAGGTTATAGCTTAGTATCAGCTTTTTGAAAAGTCTAAAGGGCAAGAGAAATGACCACAGCAGGAACGAGGGACTTGGCTGGGGTTTATATTTAGAAATCTGATTTTTTTCCTTGCTTGCTGTTCGTCTCCTTGCTCTCCCCCACCCCAATGACATTTCCTGGTTTCTCAAAGCCCTTTCTAGTTTTGTCTGCCTATTTCATTATAATTGATGATAACATTACTAAATTCTTTGCCCTGTGCAACCTGACTAGTGCTCACCTTGCAGTATTTTGCCTCATTTTGGTCTTCCGCTGTCCATCATCTCCTAGAAAGGTTGTGAACTTTCTGATACAAAAATTTCCCATCAAATTTTATGTCTTCCACCAAGACCACTCTGTGTTCAGGGGATTCTTAGCACAATTTAATCCTCTGTGGTGCTACTGCCCAATGTCACTTGCTCTGTGATGGTTTCCCGCTGACCTCTCCATGCACGAGACTCAACAGTGGCAACACAACTGCATGCACCATTTCAAGTCTTTGGGTTTTTGTAGGCAGCCAGGAACTGAGCTACATTCATGAGGTGTATCAGCTGCAAAAGCATGGAAGGACTTGTGCAAGTTATTTCTGCATTGCCTGCCTTGAGTTTTATACAACTGCACCAGGCCCTGGGAGCTGCCATGGCTTTGCCCCACCGTGTTTCCCATCACTGTGTAACATTTATCACAGTCTGCTTGGTTCAGAAGCAGGGAAACAAGGCAGAAGAAATTAATTAAGGAAAAAAATGTGTCCTTGCAAATTTCCCCTGTGTCTGTGCCATCACTGAGCCCCATCACTGCCAGTGCTGCTGAGGGGCATCATCGTGTGTTGAGCTGATGCACCAACAACTACCATGGCAGGCAATTGTATTCCTCTCCCCTTTCATGACTTTTAAACCTCTCATCCACATCCCTCAGGAGGCCACTGTGTCCTGTCTCCTTTCCAAGGTCTTGTCCTATTACAGAGGCTGAGTGAGGGATTATAGAAAGTAAAGTTATTTTGTGCCTGATGGGAAAAAATGTCTTTTGCTCTCACCCTCAGTTATCCGTTCCTGTGTGTGTTTGTAGTATTGTGCTGGGCTTTGGGAATGAGAGTGCCCGCAGTCCTTGTTGACTTGCTTCAGGGTTTTAATTGCATTTAATCACAAAGGTCTAATTAAAGTTTGGAGGCTTTATTTGAGGGCAGTTAATAGATAAATTAGTTAAATTAATTGGGGATTGTTGTATACAGAGATACCCTTGGTTTGGCAGAAGGGCAGCCAATACATGCTCTGAAGACAAACATTTCCAGTCGGACCAGTCTGGAGTGCCCAGACACCTGGGGCTTGATGGTTGGTGTTGCAGGGTGTGGGGCTGTGAGTATCTTCTGCTGGCTTTCTAGCATCATCTTCATCATCATTCATACAACCTCATTTATTGCAAAATTAAATAACTCTTTAAAAGCTGGATGGGAATCTGGTGTGAATCATATAAACAACCTGCACAAGTTGTTGCCAAGTGCCAAAATGGTCTGTTAAAGGCTAAGTTTTACATTTTTTTATGCTTCTTTTAGGTGGAGGATAAACCTCAGGAAGATTTAGAAAGCAGGGTGACAATGTCTTGAAGGACACCAAATAACATCTCTATTTTTCCCTGTAAATCAGCTGCCTTGGGAACCCACACTGCCATTTCTTTGGTGACCTGCTTTGGATTTATCTCCAGGAAAAATCAACATGCATTGAATTGTCTATAATCCTTCCTCAGATGGAGGGGGGTTGAGTGAGCTGGGATTTTGTTGCTTTGTTGAGATGAAATGTAATTACCTTATGGGCTTTGCATGGTGTGTTAAATTCTGCCAATATTAAAGCGTGGTACAAGCTATAGAACTGTGCCGGTTGCTGAAGATTTATGGAATAAAAGGTATAATTTCACACTTCACTGCCTTTTATTTTGAAGTTGGATGTTGACGTGCTTTTCAGTTGTTTAGATGGGTTTATTTGGCCTTTCCTCTTGGCTGAGACAAGGATGCTGAGGGATTTGATGAGCAGGAGGCTGGAGTTGCCTTCCTCACTTTCCGAAGGAGATGCCTGAGAGAACAGGAGTCCCTGTGCTGGAGCCTGGACCCAGCATCTCTTACAGTGACAATGCACCAACAGCTCAAGCATTACTGTGCTAGAGACTGAAAAGTCTTTCTTCTGTCTGCTGTATTCCAATAGTTTGTGTTTTCCTGTGCTGTACACAAGAGGATGTTCAGCAGCAGTGACGCAGTTCAAAGCCACAACAGCAGCGGTTTGGTCCCGGAGCAAATGCCTGATGCTGCTATAGGAAATGCTAAAATTTGCAAAAGTGCAAGCCCCTGCAGAGTTTTTCAGGCCAGACTTGCCAAGCAAGAGGGATGTTTGTGTAACACGTCAGAGATTCCCTCGTGACTGAGGCAGTGCATGATGCTGTCCTCACATCAGTGAATGGCAGTTCTAGAGCATAAAAATACTTACTGCTGGTGAGAGTCCTTCCTGCTGGCCTCCTGTGTTTGACTCAAGAGAGCTGGTAACAGAACTAATGGCTCCCCTTAATGAACAAACAAACACACACCGAGCCACGCTGGGTGAAAACTCCCTGCACTTCTGTCTGTACTTCCTTGAAAACTGTGTGGTTTTAATATCCATCAATTTCTTTGTAGGGCAGCATGGCGACCAGTTCATTTTTCGGGATGATTCCACTTGCCATCTGGTACCACTGGCTAATTGCCTGAAAAACTCTCTGAAGAAATTTTTCCAGGCAGCTTCATAAGAAAAATCCATCTACTTTTTTCTCTTTTTTTTCCCACCTCCAACAGTCACTGAGCATTCTTCCAGGAGCTGCTTGGAGAAGTGGTGCAGTTCTGAGGTGAAGAGTCAAGGTGAGGGCAAGAGTCAAGGCATTTGGGCTGCCAGGGGTCCCTCACCACAGCTCTGCCATCGTTGGGAGGGGAAAGTGTTAATCCAAAACAAAGACACTCCTATTTCTCCAGCCCAAGGAACCCGAGCCCATCATGCTGCCTGCATTGTGCTGAGCTATTCTGACCGCCCCAGCAATTTTTTCCCAAACAACAGAAGTTTGAAGCACTGTCAAACTGGGTCGATAGCTGCTGCCCTGGCACACCAGTGATGTGTGCTGGGGAGAGGCACTGTTTGCCCCGAGGCTGCTGGACACACAACACCAGGCACCAGCTTCAGAGCACAGCCAGGGCTCCTCAGCACCTTTGTCCTTCGAGTGACTCTCCCAGAGCCCATGCTAAACCACTCTTCCAGGAGGAACACCTATTTCAAGAAAGACTCTGCTTTTGGACAGGAATGACTAAAAATAGTCCAGATCCAAGCAGTTGTTGGTGAGTTTCCAGCATGCCTCTGCTGTAAAGCTCCACAATAAGGAAACCATTCCTGTAAGAGCCGTCTCATAAAGTGGTGCTGGAGGACAGTTACAGGAAAGGGCCACCCTGTTCCTGGCTCTGTGTCCACAGCAGGTTTAGGTGACAGTGAGCAGCTCCCTGGCCCTGCAAAAGCCTTTGTAGGGGCTTTCTGCTGCCATCCATCAGCTGCCATCGGGCCACCAGCACCTCTCTGGTGCTGCTCATGTAGCCAAGCAGCTCCCAGAGCACCCCAGGGCTTTCCCACCTGCACTCACACACACCCAGCTGTTCAGACACATCTTGAGACACTTTCTCCTGGCAGTGACTACTGGAACTGCTTCGGAAGAGGAGTCCCTGAGCAAATCCAGCACTGAGTGAAACTGAACTGAAGCTGCTTTAGAATCAGGGGAAGGGCTTCTGTGAAACAGGCTCTGCTGCCCTGTGCCTCTGTACTTGCTCATTAGGGTGTTTGCTGTCTCGTTACAGGTAATAAATGACTATTATTAATATAATTTTCATTTTTCCCCTACTAATTCCCTGAACTCATCAGCCTTTTCTGGTAATAAAATACCTCCCTTGTGCCCTGTTTCACCTGCTTTAATATTACTTCATGGGATTTGTTATCTCCTAAAAAACATTGCAGCACACTGGAAAATTGTGGGATAAAGCTCTGTGGGGTTTGTACACACACAGCTCACAGCCCCCTCCCAGCCAACCCACGCACAATGTGCTGATGCTGTGCTTCACAGCAGCATCTTGATTTTAACTATTTAATAAAGGCTCACAACTGCTTTTTCAGAGAGCCTGCATCTATAATTATTTTCTTCATGAAGTAATTTTGGTTTCACAGGTAAACACCAATCTCAGCAATTTCCACTTTTAATGTACAATCTGATTTAGGACTAAACATCCTCTGCCTGCTAAATAGGTATTTATTACAACCAAGCCTGCCTGCCACCCTTCCTCACCACCCAGGTTTTTTCTCGCCCCCTATATAATAATTATGGTTCAGGGAGGGGGGGAAATGTGTTTCAACACATGCCTGAGGGGGTCCTGAGCACTTTAACAAGGTTTAATTACAACATTAGCAGTGTGGGTGAGGCATACCAGTAAACAAGTCATAAATCAGCCCATAACAGGAGCGAAATAAGCCCCTTCCACCCACACTGACTGCAGGTTGCACTGAACAAATGGTGTCCTGGGTGTTGCTATTTGGGATACGCAGGAGGTTTGCAGACATGGGCACCACTGGGCTGGGTACAGCCACAAATGTCCCCAGGTGCTGGGTGTCAGCTCCTGCCTCCCCAGGACTGACCCTGGCAGGGATTGCTCCCGCTCCCTCATCCCACACGGGCCTGGGGCTTTTCCCCTGAGCCACCAGTACCAAGGGGCTCCTGCCTGCCTGGCCCTGGGCTCTGCCCATCCATCCACCCGCTGCAAACCAGGAGAGCTCTCCAGCTGGGTTTCTCTCTGGAAGCACTGATGGTCTGCAACACCTGGATTGCTTTCCAAGGAGAACTTTGGGAATTTCCTTGGCAGTGTGGTAGCAGGTGGCACCCTGCCCACGGGAGGGATTGGCACCAGGTGCTCATCCAGAACCACTTGTGGTCGATAAACGGTGAGTTAAGAAGGATTTACAGGACAGTGTATGAAAGCTCTTAAGAGCTGTTAGAGTGTGCTCAGTGATCCAGCTACAAAAATATGCCAGTGTGCTTGATAAAAGAGTTTAACTGCTTTAAAATGTAGTCACGGACTGTTGCATAAAGGAGAAACCGTAACTTAACTATTCACAGGCATTGAATGTGCTTTACTTTATCACATGTTACAGTGATTTATGCAAGTTATAAAAAACAATTGTCAAAAATGTGGAAGAAATATTCAAAGCCAAAAGCACAGCCACTCGTTCTAATAACATCTGGTGTTAATGCAGGGAAAGAGAAACATCAGTGCTGCAAATGGAAAGGGACCATTCAGCAATCTAAACTCTTCATTGGGAAAAAAATGCCACAGAATAATAATTATCCATTAGCTTTAAAATAACCTACACATTAATAGTTGTTTTCCTAGCATGTCACACAATTTTCCAGAGAAAACAAAACTATCATTAAGTGAATTTTTTTTCTTATGGTCTTTAAATTCGTGATTGGGTCAAAGTAAAACCTTGTTGAAGACAGAATAAAAAAAGTGCCTTAGAAGAATAAAGGGTTATAATTCAGTCAAGGTTTCATAATGGCACTGCATGCCCACTGCAGTGGAAAGAGAGCCTTGAGACTGAATTAGTGCCTGAAGATTTTGTGCAAAATCCTTCATTGTTACAGGGCTTTGCCAGTTCATATTTATGTGGTTTATAAGGTGTCACGTAGCTGTACATTTTAATCTCCTGGCACTGAGTTTATTGCTGAGAGGACGGCAGAGCTGGAGGTGTCAGAGGACCAGCAAGGAAAGCAAATTCCTGAATTAGCACTGTTACCCTGATTTCACTGGATGGCTCTGGGTGCACCACAGCTCTTTGTGCAGGGCCCTACAAATGTCTGTGGCCAAGGTTTTCTGGGCTCTGGGGTGCACATGGATGGGGTCTGAGCCAGCAGAGCCCGAGGAGGAGAACAGCACATCCTGGGGAGTGGGGCTGGGCCACCAATTCCCCTGGGCCACCAGCCACACCAGGGCTGGGCACGGTTCCCTGCCATGAGCAACAGCAGCAGCTCTGTGGCTCTGCCTGGGACTCAGTGCTACAACTCCAGCTGTAAATTTGACTACAGATATCTCATTCCCATTCAAACAATGTGTAATTAACCTGTAACAGTGGCAAAGTGTTCCCACGATTACCTTCAGCGTGATGAGTGCACAGTGTAATATCAAGCCCCCTATTTCACTTGGAGGAAGGAATAAATATCTTAAATACCTTCTGTCTGTGTGTGTAGCTCTCAGGTGGCTCTGGAGGAGAAGTGGCAGCAGGAGATGGGATGATGGATCCATGTGAGCTATGGGTGTCTCAGCACCTGCTGTGTGTTGGTTTGCTCACGAGCTGGGAGTTAGCAGAACACATCAGTAAAAGATGAGTCCTTTGAGCACCTTACAGACTGATCAGACGTTTCCTTCTATTGGCACGTGAGGATGTATAGATCACATTAAATAAGGTGCAATGCACAGCAGGTGATCAGGGCACTGTCATGTGTCAATGGCATGATGAGCTGCCAGGCCCTCAGCACTGCCAGCTCTGCTGCCAAGGCAGACACCCACGGGCAGGATGGAGCTGCCTCAGAGATGGAGGCTTCTCCGTGTTTTGCACTGGGTTGAGTGTAGAGTTCCAGCCTTGCTCTAAGTGTGCACAGGGGAAGGGTTCCTTTCTTGTATGAAACACATCCCTCTGAGTGGCATCTGTCCTTGCTGCTCAGGACATGATGCTTGGGGCTCATGGCTGGGGGTGTCACAACAAGGCCAATGTTCAGCTCTGGCCCCTTCAGTATCACCCCAGGGAAGGCAGCACTGGGACTGGGCACCCTGGGACCCTTGATGCACTGGGGGAACTGTATGGCACTGCAGAGGATCAGCAATTTGCTGAGGATGGCAGGAGCCCTTCATGAGTGTCCCAACTCTCCCACACGGCCCCTGTCCATCCCTGTTTTCCTCTGCCTGGTCCCAGCAGCACGAGGGACGTCCCTGTGCAAGGATGTGTCTGCACACAGATGACATCACTCAATGTTACCATTCTAGCATTTCAGAGCAGGAACCTGGGCCCTCTCAGTTCACCTTCTGTCATGAAGGTCCTTTGGTTACTGGAAAGGACACCAAGGAAACCCAAAAGCTGGATCACCTTCTGGTGTCCTTGTAAACATCACACAGCTTGCTCAGGCATTAATACTACTTTGGAACTGGCTCTTTCTGAAAAGCTACTTGCCCTTTTTTTTTTTTCTTGGGAAAGCAGCAGCAATTTTAACTTCAGCTTCGCTTAGATACACTGGAAATGTGCATGTATCTGCCAGCCCCTCTAGTCAGAATCTATCTCACTGAGGTTGGGATGGAAAAATGCAGTGCCACCCAGCTGTGTGCTTGGCACAACAAACCTATTGACATGATGGGATTCCTCCTCAGAGGCCCACCTCAATCCCCGGTGAGAAAACAGCAGCCTAAAGTACAGGAAACTCTTGCATGGGATGTTTCCTGAGCTTTATGCATTCATTAGAAAATTACTGAGTGCACTAATAAATGCATCCAGAGCTTTGATATTTTGCACTTCAGGTGGTAAAACAGTAGCTGTGAATAGATTGCCTGTATGAAGGTTTCTGCCCTGAGTGCTGCAGCAGCAGATGGCCTAATAAATATGCGGTGCTCTAAAACGATGTCAGTAATTTCTGTGACCTCAGGTTTTTCAGTCTCCCATGCAGATAAAATGCACAATCATCCAATAATAAACTTTTTCATAAAAAAACCCCTAAGCAGTGTAATGTAAACATCTTTTGAAGTACACTAGCAGTGTGGCAGCAATTCTACTGGGAGCCTAGCTGGGTTTCTTTATGAAAAGTATTTTCTTGTGGTTCTGTGGGTCAGTGCAGAGGAGCCACTGCTGGCATAGCGTGAACCTCTTCTCTGGCCGTGGCCAGGGGAGGATATCTGTGAGGAGGGGGATGAGGACACAGTGTCAGTCCCCAGGACCACTCCAGCCACACTGCAAAAGTAAAATTGCTTTCTATTTAATGGCTCTTGATAGCATTTTTCTTCTGCTGTTTTGCAACCCCACATCTTCCAAACCTGTCTGTATTTCAAAACTCCTGGTGAAAGAACATGATAGCACATGAATCCCCTGAGATCTGCTGGAGATGCCATGGCTGCAGGGATGGATCACCAAATGCTGTGGCTTTAGCAGAATGTTCTGCCCCCCTGCAGCCCGCACTGGACTGTTGTGACTGATGGCTGGGAGCCAGCAGCAGCTGTTCAGGTGCTGACATCTCCTTTCTCTTCCAAAGCTGAGGGCACTTCTGTGCAGGGATCTTGAAGGACACCAGTGCAGGGGCTGTGTAAGCAGAGGAACCTGTCTGGACCACATTTTGACAGAACTAGGAAAACAACCTTTACTACAAGCATCATTTTTATGCCCTTTGAACAAAAAAGGAGGTGAAACTGCTGGGGAGCCCTGCTCAGCTGGGACACCTGCTGTCTGCATTGGCCTTGTACTCACCTCCAGAAATGTCTCTCAGCTCCTCAGCATCCCCAGCCTGAGTCCACTCTCATCTGCCACGCAGACTGGATGGCACATACTTGGAAAGGGATTAAAAGCATCACAAGGCTGTTGATTTGCCACTGATTTACCAGAGGAACCTCCATAATCATTCTTACCATGTAGTTTAATGCCCACAGATTATTTGTCTGCTTGAAAACTGTCAACCTTGGAAACAGAACTGCTTTTAGAGTGGTGTGATAAGAGCAAAATCCTGCTCAGGTCTTTGCATCATGGGCTGCTGCCTGTGAGCCCTTGGGAGCTCAGGGCTGTGCCTGGGTTTCATCCAGGACTTTTGCATTTGTGCTGGTTACAGTGCCTGCAGCAGCATCCCAGAACATCACAGTCAGAAATGCCTGCACAGCTGCTAATGAGCAAGTTAAACACCAAATAAGAACAAATGACAAATATCATTGTTACACTTACATATTCTCATGGGTATCGTGAAGCCAAGCTCTCAGTGTATCAGGGAACTCAATTTAAATAGTTTTTTTCAAGGTGCCAAAAAAGGTGGCAGATAAGGATGCCAAGTTTCTATAGTAACCATGAGAAAAGCAGTGATTATCAGCAATACCACATAGGAAAACCAGACAGGATTGTCTTTTCATTTTACATGTAGCCCATTGCTTAAAAAAATGCAGCCCTTTTCTGAAAAAAAGAAGAAATACCATGAAAAATTAAATTGAATACGAAATGCGTTATGCAAAATTGTTTTCAAGGATTTTCCAGCCTGTGTATCCTTGCCACTTGACTCAGTGTTTAGAGGATGTGCTGCTGAACAAAATGCTTTATGGCTGAAGAATATGTGAATAATAAAGCATGACTTTTCATATTTTCTCACCTAGTAACCACAGCAGCAGAGGAGAAAAATCAATATTGATTTCTTCCTGTAAGCTCCTTAGGACAGAGTGTGTTCTTTGTTTGGCATAATGAGGCTCAGTGGTACAGACAACACTTGGGCACAAGTGGCAGCACTGCAAGATTACGAAGTCCTAGAGCTGCTTGCAGGAGTCCACATGGGTGCTCACAGCTTGTCAGTGACCTGCACCTCAGTGCTGCTGCTCTCCACAGAGATCTGAAGGCTGAAGCCTGGTTGTTTGGCTGGACTTTGGGGAAAACCCTGGTAGATGGACCTAAGACAAAAAGAATGAGAAATGGGGAGAATCATTCCAGCAACATAGAAACACGCTGTTCCGGGCCGTGGTTTAAAATAGTAAAAAGTGTTTTAAAGATTTTTTTTTTTCCTTCTGAACTATCTGAAAGCTGGTTGACTGTGGTTTTTAGTGAGTAGAAACAAAGCAGAGATGTCAGTCACATCTCACATGTGTAAGGAACATACAAAGGCCTGAGAGACCAATTGATTGACTTGTGATGTGCTGACTCCAGCAGCTCTACCAAGCTAACTCCAATTTCTCTATTTTTAATGCAGATCCAAGAAACATTAATGAGGCCTTACTAAAATTTACTGCATTTCAAAATTTCTGTTCCCAAAAATCATAACTGATGCTGGGTTTGTAGAAATAAATCCCTGCAGTTTCATGAACCTGGAACTTTATGCCCAGACACAGGTTCTTTTTACCTGTTGGAAAGCAAGCTCTAGTGAGAACTCTGTGATCCTCGTGGGCTAAAACATTGCATGTGACTGCTAAGAGCAAATCTCTGTGTCCCTCATCACTTGCCATAACTGCTGCCTTTGACAAATTGGCTCCACAAAAAGCCTGCTGCGTGTCAGCAGTGCTTTGGTTTGAGGTTCATAGGATGATGATTAAGAAAAACATCGTGAGCAAAACTCAGAGCCCTCGTGAGCCTCTCGTGCTGCTGAAGCCAGAGGTGTTGTTCACAGCATCACAGCAATCAATCCCCATGGATGCTGAAGACATAAAGCTGCTAACTAGAACACAAAGGGCAAGGATCCCAAACTGCTGATTTTGAAAAACAAGTTACTACCTGCTTTCCCATAAAATATTACTGTGCTAATGACAAGAAAACAGTGTATTTGTACTTGACTATGAATCAGGAACAACTGGCTCACCCTGAACCCACTGTTGCTACCCACCTGACTCCTTATCTCATTAAGGGTGGGGATAAGAGTGTGGAATCTCCAAGAACTCTCTTTGCCCAAGCTTTGGGTGCCAGTTCTGGATGTGACAGGTCCGTGACAGCTGCTGTGAAGCCAGGACAAGCACATCTACCCAGACAGGCACTGGCAGACAATCCATCTGACACCAATTTGCAGTCAGTATTTAGTTGTTGGGTTTTTTTTTATTCCCAAGACAGTGGCTATCTCAGTAGCACTAGTGACCAGTCTGCACTCACAGTGGTGCCCTGGGACATCCAGTCTCTCCTGTGAGACACATGGCCATGAAAAGAAAAGTGATAACGTTTGAAATACCCTTGCCACAGACAGAGGGAGCGTGGTCCTGATCACTAAATGATGCTAAAGAAAAAGTGATTAATATGCACAAGCATGTACAAGTCAGCATCTGATTTTTGGAGGTCAGAATTATGATTTCATTGAACTTTTAAACTGATTATGGCATTAGCAAGAACAGGTACAAATCTCTCCAGCTAAGGTGGGGTAAGTAAATTATCTCGGTGCAGTATCTGTCTTCCTGTGGATTTCAGTGCTACTCTTCCTTGAATCAATTTGTGATGATATGTTTGTACCTGCCACAGAGCCAAATACACAATCTGATCTTATGCCAAGCCACTCTTAACAACTGCTTTTTCAATTGATTCTAGGATATTCATTAACTGGGATCTACAATTACATATAATTTACAGGCATATAATTTTAAATCACTTGCAGTGAGCCTACTAAGCTCACTTTATGACATCCAAATACATTATTCTTAAAAATTCAGAGTAGTCAGCTTGAAAATAATTACAGCGGGATAGCACTGGATATAATCAAGTAGAAACTTAGAACAAGAATCACCAGAAATGCCTATAGATAATTTTTGCCATGTGATTTTCACATTCCCTTCAGCTGTGTCCAGGGAAGTGTTATGTACTGAGCTGGATTCCAAAGCTGTTCCTCTAAATCAACTCCATCACAACACAACTCCTTGGACTTCTTGTGTCATGGGCAACTCCTGGCTAACACCTCTTCTTCTGTACCTGGCAGCTGATGTTTGAATGATTTATTTATATTTACCCTGTAGGCAAGTGTCCTGTGGGTTGGGGGGATGGCCTTGGCAGGCAGCACTGCACTTGCTCTGGGGCTGGGAATGCTGGGCACAGCTCGGAGTCAGAAACATCTGGGTCAGGTTAACTGGATTTTAGAGCAAAGTGCAGTACACAGTATGCATGCAGAGTATTAAATCCATTAATAAATAAACCAAATAAAATACATGTGCAGTATTTTCTGAATTTAATATAATTATTGCATTTTCAAATGCTGTGTATAGTCTGGATTTTATCTGCAGTCTTTCTCTGTGATCAATAGAGGCGTTTTACATTCCATAAAACCAAAATGCACAGTGATGCAGGCAGTTTAAAACTCTAAGCTGGAACTTTAGGACCCTCACTGAAAACTGCACCGAAACCCAATCCAGAAGGGTTAAATGAATGACTTTATTTTATTACAAGATGTAATGGAAACACTAATACAGACATGACAGACCTGCCCTCCCAGCACAGCCACAGGAATCACACACACACCTTCCTGCCTCACCTGAAACAAAGCTCCAGGTTCTGAGTGCAGGATCAGCCACTCGCTGCTCCTCAGCCCTGTGACAGCAGCAAAGCCACTGGGAGCTGGTACCCTCAGTGTTTCACTCCAATTAAAACTACCCAGTAAGCAAGTAATGATTTTGTTTTTTTTATTCCAGTAAAACCATAATTTACAGAGAAACACCACCACTTGATTCAGCTTCATTTGTTTTCATATGGAAGCTGTGAATATTGGAAATAAATTAGATCAACAAATAACTGTCTTGGACTCAAGGAACTTTTATGTTATGTGATTTTCCACTGCATTGCTACTTAATACAAAGCTATAAAAATAAGACACTGTTTGCCAAATATATTAATTTGGTTGCAAAACTATTGTTTAATTTAAGTTACAAAATAAATTATACAGCTCAGTCAGATTTTGCAAGAACTTAGAAGATACTCTGAATATAAAATGATATCCACTCACGTTCTGACTATGCCAATTCGTAGTATTTCCCAGAATTTGGGTCAAACTAACAGTTCAGACATGGATCATACAAAAGAGTCAAAACTTCCTCATCTTCTTCAGCACTGAAGTCACTTTCACCTGTGTGAAGGAGAAAAAATAAGAATAAATCACTCTTATTCCCTCAAACAATAACATGGAAATATATTTCTGTCAGATGTGAGAGATTTTTTCTTTCAAGTGTATAATCTTCTGACTTTTGAATTGTTGCCTTCAAGATAACAGCAATTCACATTTTTATTATATTTCTGAAGACTTTTACTCAGCTGGGATGAAATGAATTCAGTTGGAGTTTGCTTAACAACTGGACTTTTCAAAGTCCAGTGGAGCAGTTCACCAAAAGTACCTTTACTAATAGTGGATCAAAGTATTCCTGAGTGGTATTTTCCTCAATAATCTCCTTAATAATTTTTTAGCTTGAATAAAGACAGTCAGTGTGTACTTAAGGCCTGTAAGAATGAAAGAATTTGAATGTCTGGTATGCAATATGTCACCTAAATATCCAGGATAGGTAAATCTGTACAAAAGAGCTTTCAATATCAGAGAGGAAAAAAGATTCTTCAGACAATAAAAAATTTAAATCTAGCACGTCTGAAGTTATATAAAATGCAAGAAAGTTTTCAGGTAACAGAAAAGAATCTTTAGCCTAAAATACACTGATAAAGCCATACAGGCTTTTCTTAGAGATGCTTTATATATTGTATCTTCTTTTCTGAACCTATCTGACTTTCATATAAGCTAAATCCAAGTCATATGATCTATAGCTTTTTGATAGGAGATAATTCACAGTCAAATGCAATCTCTATCATGAATTTAGTCATGAATGTTCATCCCATTCTCAGCCTGCTAATACCAACTGAATGCTTTGTATGCCCCAACACTCCATGATAAGTAATGGCCTGTTATGCAAATGATTGTGGTTTCACAATGCTCAGAGTCTATTTACAGCCAGGATCACACAGCAATATATAGGTTACATTGTCTGGAGCCCAGAAAGTAGGTTGGTGCATTTGATGCATACAGAAATGTGCACTTTATCCTTTCAGAAGAGATTTCATTTTTGTTTCCTCAGTAGAATGTAACAAATACCATCAGAAAGAAACTGTCTTTTACTGTAACCAAGATAAGAAGGTAAAGCCAAATGTTTCCCTCCCTGCTGTGGGTGCTTCATCAGGCCTAGGAAGCTAAATGAGGTTAAGTGGGATGTGTTGTTTGGACAGCTCTTGGGAAAAGTTATGCGGTGCAGAAAGAAGGTGAAGAACTGAATGTCTTTTTCTCTGTTTCAGATCACAGCACACAAGCAAATGGTGCTCGTGCCTCACTCCCTGACACAGCCTTAGAATTTCACCTGAAACCATGCTGCTATTCCCACTGCATTCTTCCTTCTATTATTTTGCTTTTCAGTGCCTATGGTTCTCTTCAAAATCATTCTCTTTTCTATCCTAAGCTTAAATCTCCCTCTTTACCTTGGCGCTGGCCACTCAATTTACTCCCTGGTTTGAGTCAGGAATAAGAAATTCTTCAGACTCATCAGGGGTACACCTCTTTCCCTCTGTGCCTTGAATTCATACCAAATCAGAATTATATTGCATCCAGGACTAGCTGGATTTATACCTTTATAGCAATAATTCCCTGCATGTATTTTTCATGTGACCAAAAAGAGAACTTAGTTTTCTTGACATACCTTGTTTTTAAAGTTAGGCTTCTTTCTTTTAGCATCTCACAAGACTCCCAAAGGCATTATTAGGCATTAAGGTGTTGCAACAAATTTCCAATGGCAGCATGGAGTATTCAGTTCTGAGCAGACATATGAAAACCTCACTGCTGTTCTTCCTAAATAGAAGTACTACCTAAATTAAGTGATATTCTTCTAAAAGACTCCGTAATGTAATGGTTGTGTTAGAAGGTGCCTTTCTAGTTTCAAGTGGTACATTGTGGCAACCTGACCAGGTGGAGGAATGAAGTGCCCATGGCCAAATTAACTGATAGACAGGTTACTTTCAAAGAAAATTTCCATAGCTGTTTATGCTGCCACCACCTACACTTTTGGGGTTGAAGCTGCTCAGAATCTCATGAAAAAACCTCTTGGGAGCTTAATTTGCATCTCATGGTGAAAGCGAAATCAATGCTTTTGTTCTTAAATCACTAAAAAATTAAACAGTATTTTAGTTGAGAAAATAACTTGGTTTTAAATAAAAACTGAGGTCTGTGATATACATTCCAGAGGGATCAGTGCTTTTTATTGAGGTGAAAGACGTCTGGAGGTAATCAATACCGTGAGTACCTGTCATATTAAAGGAAATGCTGCCCCACTGAAATCAGGGGAGCTATTGTTTGTCTGGAGAAAGACTTGATCAAGATGTCCAACCCCAGATAACAGGGCAGGCATGTGGCAGCTTTTTCTGAGCACTGATAGGAATGTGCAAATAACTGTGTTGTTGTTTGGATTACATCAACAGTGTTTACACAGCCACCCCAGTCTGGAGAACTAAAATAAATAATTTCCCTTTTCACAGAAATCTTCTTACCATATTCTAGGTTTTAATATTAGAAACCATCTTGTAGAAAATCTCACTTTAGGATACATGGATCATATTCTGACGCTGATGGAAGTCAACTGCACTGGGTCAGCTGTCAGCAGAGGGTGTGCTGGGAAGAACACTGCTGGTATTTTCTCCAGTAGGATCCTTAGACACTGAACTACAGTCTCAGATCTATACTCTAATTATGGACTGCAGGGTTACCATATGAGCACTGTCAGCAGCTGTAGCCCAAGACAGAAGTCTGTGGGTTCCTAGAGTCCTAATAACCTTATCCCTTGTTCTTAAGACCAAGATACCATAAAGTAAATTCCAGAGTATTTATGGCTCTGCCACTGTCACTTACTGTGGAGACTTTCTAGTTATGTCAAGATAAATGAAACTGTCTATACCTCAGAAGTATCAATGCCCATTAAGGGAAAAATCTATGGAAATTTATTGTATTTATGAGTCTAATTTCCCCCCTTATTGTATTGTGAAACCTGTTGAATAGAACACTACTTCTCATTGCATCTCACTATCTAACTCATGGATGGTGCAAATATTAAGAAAGGAACTTCAGAGTGAAATGCTTTCTTAGAAAGGAATCATCTGTTTTCCCCAAAGTTATGTCTCAACTTCAAGATTTTTTTAAAATATAAGAATTAAGGAATCTTTATTAATTTACTAATGCTATACTGTTTTTCTTTAAGGATAATTTTAGATAAAATTAATATCTTGAATGCATTAGGACTCATTGCAGATTTTCAGTACTGATAATATGCTTTTGTTATTCTGGGATACTTGGAATACTGGAAAACTACACAGACAGAGAAAGTACTCTTAGGACACTTAATTTATTTCCCAACATGAGAAGCAAGTAATTTTCTCATGTGATATTTAAAAATCCAAAAGAAGGTGAGGGTGAATAGGGCAGCAGAATTTTCTGGAATGGATTTTAGTGTCCAGTTTGTTGTTCAGATCTGGTATGTGCCTGTCAGTAATGAACCAGCTCTTCTGTCACACAAACAACTGACCTTGAGTGAGATGATTAAGGAAAAAAAAAAGTTTTCCTCAAAGTCCTCGAGATACATCACAGGACACAATTTATTTAGCAGCTCTTTCAAAAATGATACTCCAAACCATCTAGTTACCATGGTCCAGCAAGATTTTTTCAAAGATATGTGGGGAAACACACAGATTCTAATGTGTGATGGGGACGATCTAATCTGACAGGCATTTATCACACAGCACTGCAGCTTCTCTGCCACTTTCACAGGGAGGGGTGTCCAGTAGCTCAGAAAAAATCCAAACTGTCCTGTCTGGGGAGGGAAGGTCATGGAATGGCTTTGTTGTTCTCTCTTGGTTCTTGGAGAAATGAAACTTGATTGCTTCATTACAGCGGGGTTTTTTGAGTATCTGGAGATAGAAAAGTTTCTGTGTGAAGTTATCAGAATTACAAACATCATACATATACATGAGGCAGAATTTGACTGAATGAAGGGGCAAAAGTAAAAAGCCAAAATAAAAAGCTATAGGCAATTTCTCTTCTCCAAATGTGCAATCACAGGCACATGACATAAGATATTTCAGCTTAAAGGAAAACAAGTTTAGGAGCAATTCACAAAACAGTTTGGAAATTCTGGTGTGAATAACAAGGGAAATACAAATTCACAAATATACTTATTCTTTAAAGTTTTTTAAAGGTAGTGACACAATATTTAAAATTTACAAAAATTATAGCTTTATTGCAACAAGCCTTGGATTTGATAATACTAACATAAAAAAGTTCTCTGGGACCTATAATGAATTTCTATCCAACATGCCTTTGACTCAAGGACTACTGTCCAATTCTCTTTGGCTTATTTAGGACCCTTAACACAACATATTACTTGATTCTTCAAAGCAAGGTCCCTTCCTGACAGCAAAATTGTATTTTGCTGTCACAAACAATTACAAATCCACGTCTATGAAAATATTCCCAATTTGAGTGGCATAATTTATTTTCGACAGTAAATCACTGAGACATCTTTACCCCTTGGACAGCCAAAATACATGGGTCAGATTTATGAGGGCTCACAATGAATTCCCAAGACTTGAAGAAAAATGTAAATGTCTACCCTGGAAGTGTCCAAGGCCAGGCTGGATGGGGCCTTGAGCAGCCTGGTCTAGTGAAGGTGCCCCTGTCCATGGCAGGGGGCTGGAACTGGATGGTCTGCAAGGCCCCTTTCAGACCAAACCATTCTGTGATACTCTTATGATGATGACTCTACCCTGTTTCCTAAGGTAACTGAAAAGAAAAAAGGGCATTTGAAGAAAACAAGGTGTTTTCTTTCTTGTATTGTTGACTTTCCAGTTTCAGTTAAGTTCTTTGCCATTCTCTAAGCAAACACCATTAATAAAAAAAAGCCTGTAACTCTGGTGACAACAGTCCTCAGGAAATCACACTAAGATTTCATTTAAAGCTAAATCTGCAATTTTTCTTCATAAGAGAAGTTATGTCTTATGAAAGTATAATCGTGCCTCTGAATAAGAACATTTAGTCTTTGTGTTCTTTCTTACATAGGTTTGCCATCCCCATTAGCATAAATTCCTTATTTTTAACAAATAAGATGCATTTTTTATGAGCTAATCTGTATAGTGCCAGAACATTAGGAAACTGCAACTGCATTTATTCTTCTAGCAGAGGCAAATAATACTGCCTGGAAAACTCTGCTACCTTGAGCTGAGAATAATAAACAAGGGAACTTGAACCCAAAGAGTAGTAGTATAGAAAACTATGAAAAGGCAGCACTAGCATCACAGGCAGAACATTTAGAAATTCTTTCTACCCAGGCCCTTTTCATTGTCTTCATAAATTCCTACCTTGAGTACTCTGTTTTGCTGAAGATTTAGTGTGCTCTTCCCCGTGTTGTCTTCCAGGAGTGATGGGGGGACTGAACACAGTCAACCAGTCCCTGAAAAATACAAATCAAAATATCATTCATAAAAGCACAATTTGTGCTTCTATTTATTCTAATTATTTTGTTTATTAAAAAAAATCAAATTAAATTGGAGGTTGTCAAGTGTTCTGAAACAAAATCAAGCTGGATTTTATTATTATAAAAATGAACTTTACAGTTAATATAATTATTAAATATTCAGGATTTCTTCCTTCCTTAGCCTTTTCACCTGTTCTGTTCACACTAAAATCTGTGGTTTAAGTCAGGTTTACTCTGCAGGTTTCAGCTGGTGTGGCTCTCTCAGCACAGGGTGCACGGGAGGTGTGATCCATACAGAGTTATCCTCTGAAAGCCTCCGGGACTCAGGGGAGTCTTTTTCTCAGGAATAAAGGCTTGGAATGAACAACCTGTGGAAGTCAATGTGATTAAAAATCCCTGTCCCCTCTAGGGAAAGAAGCTCAAAGTCAATCACAAGATGTGTTTGGTTTGGTTACCACTGCCTCAGCAGTGCTTGGAGCCCCTGCCATAGGGTGACACAGAACGTGGTGTAACATCCCTGCCTGGATGGGTGCTGAGTTACAGCTGAGCTTGGACATGGAATGGATGCCACTAACAGTCTTCTGAAGAGGAAACATTGGATTGAGTCTGGATGTTGTTGTTGATGTGGGGGAAAAATATTGTTAGGTAAATACATTATTAATAATTCTTTGTATCAATTTCTTATTGTTATAAAATATTGTATGTTATAAATAAAATTTCTTATTGAACATAAAATGATTCTAGGTATTGGCAAGACTATATGGAGGACTTATCACAGCTGTCACATATCTATTTTACTTCTGCAAAGAAAAAGGTTTTGATGGGATCTTTATCATAGAGGAGAGAGTACCTTCACCTATTCATTGACAAATTATGTCTCTCCTGGACACTACTGTGATAACTTCTAAAAACTATTTACATGCTATCATACATTCATGCAAAGTTCAATGTTCCTTTCACATACACCACTTTATAGAACACTGATTGTTACAGCTCAGAGAAAGGGAAACAGAACAGTTGTTTTTATTGTTATTGTTGTCACTTTTTTATTGCAAACTGAACGGCTGTGCAGTGACAAAGTCACTCATATTATACTATCAATCAGAGAGAGGTAGCCCTGGAAGGACACATCTAAGTCACAAAGACATTCCCTGTGCAGGTGACCACGTCTTGTAATTCTTTTCACATATGAAATTAATCTCTGCACACTGTGCACAGCTAGTTCCTACAGGTTTCCTTAAGTTCCCATCTCTCCAGCAGTACAGAGCTGTAACACATTAAAGATTCCATATCATTATTAGCTAGACTAAACTGCAAGTCAACACTTGAACACAGAATTCAAGGGACCTCAGTGAATCATCTCATTTTGATAGAACCAGATCCATCCTTTTTGACTAACCTGTTCCACTGCAAAGCAAGAGGTATGGAAGGGGATAAATTCCCATATGTTTGCTTCATGCTGATGGGAGCAGTGCAGCTCTAAAGAGTAAATTAAACTTGGTTTGGGGTTGATTCAATTTATGTCTGGCCATGGCTGTTCCAACAGCTGGCACAAAAGCATTATGCATGTGAACTTGTGCTAGAGGCCAGGGAGATTAGCCAGAGCTCTAGAGGTAACTTCAACATCCATGGCTTTGTCTAAAAGGGATAAATTTTTCCAAAGCTTGGCAGATTTCTTTACATTCCAGACTGTAATTGTCTCAACTTGATTGTCCAACACCAAGGAAACAGATAACTTCTATTTTCTGAAAAGACTTCATGATCTTGTGCATGAATTGCTTCTGTCAAGAGAAATCTGGCAAGACTCAGTCATATGGTATAATTGCTAAAATATGCCAACTGCTTTTTTTTTTTTGTTAGTCTTTCTGCTACTTCTGGACTTGTTATTGATTCCACATCATCTTCTGTTGGCATGTGTGCATAATCTGGGTTGAATCAGGGGACAACCACCTATCTGTTTGCAGTCAAAATGGAAAAAACTAATTTTCCGCCTCAGGAAACAGAACTGTTGGTGTAGAAATCCAGCAAGTGGCGTAGCAGATTTAAAGGAAGAGATATTGAATTTTCCATCATTTCAAAATGTAAAAAACATACTTCAAAATTCTCTTACACTATCATATTATTTTCACATATATGGCCAACTTCACAGCCAATCCTTCTTTTCTGTTGTTCAGCTAATGCCAGTGGGAGTTGGTACAGCCAACGCACACAACCACATGCTTGCCTAGACTTCTCATTATTACCTCTCTGTCATTGCTCACCATTTCTGCATTCCCTGAATGCAGCCAAAGGCTCTTTGTTTACATGAAAGCTTCGGAAGTTTTTAGGCATCACAGCAAAATGCATGCTGATACCCAGCAGCATGGTAGAATACACTTCCCATCCTGTCACTTGCATGTGTGGTTTGATCTGCCTCACAATCAGCCAGCATAAACCTGACTCTGGAATGTGACCATGCTCATAGGTTGTGGTCTGGGAGCACAAAGCATCAGCACACACCTGGTTCTCTACACTTGCACTGAAACACAAAGTCAGCAGAGGCAAAGAGATCTCTCAGAGAAACTACATCAGTTTTTAGTGCTAATCTACATCTCTGCTTCCCAAGCTTCCCTTCCTTCCACATTCACTACAGCTTTTCAAAAGACAGTGATGCGTGAGTCCAGAGAAGAACTGCTGGGACAACTGCTGAAGGAAAAGTGGTGCAAGGAGAGAGAAAAACAGCGCTCACTTCTAAAGAGAATTACCTCAGTCAGACCAACAAATACAGTTACAAAAGTAAAGAAACTTTAGAGTACATATGCAGGTACACAGAGAACGTTCTACAGGTCTGGCACAAAACAGAAGTGTTTAAAGATTCACGTTTTTCATATAAAACATATCCGGGAATTTCTAAAGAAAATGGGTGGTACATCTCTGTAAAGCAGAGAGGATGTTTGTAAGAGGGAAAGAAAGGTAATAAGGGAATTACCTCCAATGGAAAAGAAAGATGCAATTCATTTTGAGAACATCAAGGGAATGACGTAATAATATGTTGTTAAACCAGTATTTGTGCTATATTAATAGTTCTTATTACTCAGGAAATTGATGAATTTTAGTTTGAACTTTCATATCTGGAAGATCTGCATGAAATACTAAGTCTGAGAAATCAGAGATGGGATGACTTTTTGAGTGATTTTATCACTTATTTTGGGTGATTTTATCACTTATTGGACTCAAATATTATATAAAGGTGTTCAGTTTCATATTCATATTAATTTTGTTGTAACTGACTCAGTAGATGAATAATTACTTTGTCTAGGAGGTGCAAGTGTAAGATCTAGTGATTTTGGTGATTCTAGGTGGAGGCAAAGAAGTTTTTATCAACGATGGAAGCAAGAAAGATGTTTTGGAAAGTTTAATATTTCCTATTAAGGTAGTCTCTATTCAGTTCATTTTTTTTTTCTCTCTATGTCCAAGAAAAACAAGTAGTTTTGCTATTCAAGCCCCTCCCACCAAGACAAATGATCAAAATATCACAGTATTAGGGATTAATTGTTGACTTAACATTACTTTCAAGGTTGAAAACATTTTACACAATATAGATTAAAACCTGGTTTATTACTTTCACAAGTCAGTTAGCAATGTCTAAATTAACCTCTCCTAAAATCTTGAAGAGAAATTTAAAAAAATCTCACATGTTCTGAAATCTTCTTGGCCAAAGTAACTGCTGGCAGTTGATGGATAAACTTCTGAGGAGTGGGTTTACAGTGGGAATTCTGACAGATGCTGCAGTCGAGCAGGCACAACAGAATTTTCCACACTAAAATCTGGTTTTAGGAAGCAACCAAAGTGTGTGTATGTGTGAGACAGAGGGTTTGAGTGAGTTTTAAAAAAGCATCTTGAAAAATATGTTAGACCTTGATGAAAGGTCAAGGCCCAGCACAGAGACAACTGGCAATATTCTGAGGAACTGACTCTGGCCTGAGTTCCTGTTAATTGTGGTTTTATTCTGAGTCAATAAAGAATATATTTTTTTTGAGAACTTATTAAAGAAGCCAGTTTATCTCATTAAAACAGAAAAGCTAATCACACATTGTGACTAATTAAAGACACCCTATTTATGCTATCAATGCCTCCAGCTGTAATCAATACCATCAATGTGCAATAAACTATCTAGAGCTTCCTGATAACAGTGTGGAATGCCAAATATTGTCTTTTGACATTCTGAGCTGCATTGCAGGAAGGCTCAGAATTGGTTCCACACACACTCGACAGCATCTTGTACCTTTAATGCTTGCACTGAAATTCTTCATTATTCTGAAAGCTATTCTTCATACCAAAATACAATGCAAATGTTATATAATCTTGTTATATTTTTCCTAAAAAATATTACTTAAAAATTCTTTAAAAAACTACTTTCAGATAATAATGGTCAGATAGTGAAGTATCACACAGCAGCTGAAGTGTCATGGAAAGAAAAAGAATCTTTTGGACTCATGAACATAATTTTCAGTTTTATGACAGTATGCTAAATTTTGCAGAAAAAAGGCCTCCATCAGCAAAGTCTGTTGAGAAAATTAGTGATGCTTTATTAAGTAGCACTTATCAATGCCAATGTATTAAAATTATTACCATCAACAGAAATCCTTAGAATCAGAAGTTTTTTCATTTGTATCTTAATGAACACCTTTGATACTTTGATTTTTTTACAGATACTCTTGCAGACTGGGAGACTGAGGAAATGCCAAATCACTCAGTATAAAGATTTTTAATATTGTTGTGGATTGAGATAGCATACTTTATTGCATTTCTTTTGGATCACATTTAATTTGTATTACTTAAATCAATGGGATCATTTAATCCACTTTATTAAAAAAATTGAAATGCTGCAAAGTTTTAGTATGGTTTTGTCCAACAATCTATACCAAAATTAAAAGGAATATTTGCTCAGCCTTGTAGTTATACTTCAAAAGTGCAAGGCAAGGGCTTCATTATATCAAATCAGGGAATGAAAAACCAGTATCGGTTTTGTATCATTATGAACACATCAAATTGACAGTCTATTAAGCACCTGAAGGATACAATCACTAAACCCACAAAAGATGGTATTTAACTGCATCTACTCAGTGAATTTTTATGAACTCTAGAGTAGAACAGACTTGTGCCTGAGTGATAGTAAGAGCAGCACATTTGTCGAACTATTTTTTACAGTGGATTATTTGACTAACTGTGGAGGGCCAGGGAATGTCAATGTATGAATCAAGGGTGTAAAAACATTAAAAAAAAAAAAGCAACCCAATTTTTGACCTCTTGTTCAGCTATCAACTTAAATCTCAGGGCATATGTCTGTTGTATTAGTAATATTTAATACATGAAGCATATCCTGCTGCAAATGCTTGAAGTGAATAAGTGATATCTCACCATAATGCACTGAATGCAGAGTGCCAGCTCAGAGCTGAAGTATGGTTCAGTTCTGCTAAGATAAAAATATATTTTTATCTTGTTTTAAATTTTAATTATATCTATTTAAGAAAGTGTAGCAGAGACTGAGTTTTTAGACAAATTAATAAAAAGTCACCTAGCTTTGTAAGACCCCCTTACCTATTCCCTGATACATCTTTTTTGGAGCATGAGTTACTTGTTAGGCTCCTCTAGATCAAAAGATCTGAATTTTCAGTTGTTTACATACACGGTCAGCTTCAGGCACAGGGGTAACTTCTTAAGTTAGATTACCTGATAAACCTATTTTGTTTCTGCTTTGTAATATATCAATGCTGTATGCATAATGGGAGTTTGGGTTTATTTTTTAATAGAAGTATCTCCACAGACATAAACTCATCAGATCCTGCCACTACATATGACTGTAATAAGTATGAAGTCACCTGAGCTTTAAGTTGTCCATTTTTGTATCTAAAATACTTGAAACCATTCAAATTCTTGAAAATTTGTAAGTTTTTATATAAAAATACCATAAACTGATATAAATTCAGTATTAATTTATACATCAATAACTGTTGAGTGTTACTCAGGTCCAGGTGGGAAAACCAGCATTTTTTAAATGAAAAATTGAGTGAGTTCACAGAAGCAGAATATATACCAGCAAAAGAATACAGAATATGCTTATACATAAAAAGCAAGGATTTTTGAATGCATATTTTAAAAGAAATCTTGAAAGTAACATAAATATATATCTTTGTATGACTTTGCATGAATTTAAAGTTCTATTTTGAAAAGTATTTAAGGGCAATCTGGCAATACGTTGATGATTTTTAAAAAAACAAGCCATGGGCTACATTGTATTATTCTTGTGGAGTGCTACTGTAGTTTCAAGATATCATTAAATCAGCACAAACCAACACTTATCATTTCCTGCACATTTTTCACAGTGAGCTGCATTCTGACTATGAGTAATCTGTTAATCTGTTCTTTGCCTCACAATCCGTCAAAGTGACAGATTCATTCCATCCCTAATACATAATATCTTCATTTACTGTATGCCTTACTGGAACTTTCTTTTTTTTCCTAGAACTAAGATTGAGAAAATCACAAGCATATTTAGAAAATGCCTTTTCCCTGCCTCCAAACCACTTCAGCAAGTCCAGCTTGCCAAACACTGCACTTGTAATGGAGGCTGAGAACTCCTTAAAAACAAAATAATTTAATTGTCCATGAGTTAGTAACTAAACACGAGATCACAAAAAGTACATGTGCAACTGTGCAGTTGCTCTTAAAGACTTAAATCTCTAAATGAACTGTCTTACAGGTGCTAGATTGGATTCAAGGATAACAAAGGAGATGTGAATTCTACTTATTAAACAAGATATTTAGACACTGTAAGGTGCTACTACAAATATGCACAGTATAATCATGCTGACTGGTATTTGCTGAAAATCTGACCTGTTAATGCTTTCCAGTTTTTCTTTCATTATCAAAGTTGAAATGATAAATGCAGGTTATTAAAACCATACACAGTCATCTACATCAGTCTAAAAATATGAATTAATTTGGAGGTTTAACATTTTAGTAATTAATATATATTGCTATTTGGTCAATGTTTTGTATTTAAACACATGAAGTTTCTATTATAGCTTCTGTTAAATGAAAAGAACATTTAATTTTACTTAAAGATTGCACCTCTAGTTCATTGCCATGTTAGCTTGCTGGCTACATCACAGTCTTGATACTCACTAGCAATATAAATGGCACCAGTAGAGAAAACCAGTGTTTTAACATCTGATTTAAGTAAAGTATTAGCTCTTTCTTCCTTGCTAGCTGTGATTCATTTATTAGAAGATCAGCTGTATAAATTGGAAGTAATGAATTTGCAAAGGTGTGTCAAAATTCCTTTGTGTTAATCTAATCTAAGCAAGTAAATTATAGTAAATACATTAGATACTCATTGATCAGTGAATCAAATGGATTTGCACATTTAAAGAAGTGTCTGTTAGGTACGATGTACTTACTTTTTAGTGTATTTTTAACAATAAACCATTTTTAAAAAATTATGCTTTAATGTTCTACCAGTTCAGGAAGCATCTGAATCTGGTGACTAACAAGTCTTGTTGCAATTAAAGTAATTCCTTTTTCCATAACCAGCCACCACTGCTCTGTGCAGTTCCCAAGGCTCTAAGAGTTGTCAGAAGCTGGACTAAGGCCTTAGGCACTGACTTGTGGCTGGACTGAAGCAAACTGTCCTCCACACACAGTGGAGATGCCCTGGAAAAAGCCACACTGGCAAAGGGCCATAGCAACAGTTCAACTGATGATGGAAAGAGAGATTGCAACAGGCTGGGAACAGGGATCCCTTCCTTTCAATCTGACATATCTGAGAGGTAAAATCTTTTGTTGCCTATTCTCCATCTTCACCCATGAGCAAGGCCAGGCAACTTTGTTTGAATGGCCCAGGAATATGCAAAAAATGTGTGCAACCAAAAAAATTATTCTCACTAAATAAAAAAAAAAAAACCAGACCCAAAATGAGATAGACTAGCTTATATTAACATAAACATAACAGCATGTTTGAAAGAATTTGCCATATTTTATATTCAAACCCTTAGTGTATATGCTGCCACGTTCCCATGTTCTCAGATTCCCATACAAGGGAAAGCCATTTTTGGATTATTTTAACAAGCTTTTACGTGTTAGCCACTCGGTTCTCCACAACCTTTCTGCAGCTAAGCTTTTTACCAGCATGATTAAAATATGTAACCTGCTCAATTAGATGGTTCCTGTGCCTTTTGCTTCTTTTGTCATGTTCTTTTTCATGCACATTATCGCCTGACAAATGCAGCAGAACTTCGCTAATGCAGATTAACGACTGGGAGATCTATTGCAAATTACTCTATTTTGTGGGTAAGTAACTGAACAAGTAAAATAAAAACCAAAGTACATTTTGTGATACATTGTTCTTGTTCACGTACTTTGACAACTGTTGTGTAATTTTATACTACATAACGTAATATTGTCTATTTTGCAGAAGTAATGGGGTTGTATGACCTTGATCTTACAATGAATCATAAGAATAAATATGCTTCTTTGTTTGAAAAACTCTATCCTTAAATGTGTTTCTTAACCAAGTTATTCTGCTATTCAAACCTTTGTTTGGAAATACAGGAGACAAAGACCTTTTGTGCCTGAATTTCACACCATGCATTTTGGAGAGGTTCTGGTGTAGTGCAAATAAATGTTATATCTACAATCCTTCTTTTACTGCACCATTTGTAGGTGAGTTTAATTTTACAGAATCTCTCAATGGTACAATAACACATGCACCAGCTATTGGAATGTTTAGTTTTCATCTGGGATGGATGAGAGAACTCGAATGGTAGTCTCAAAGCTGAAGATACTTTTAATACTTGAGAGTTTACAGTTGACGTGTTTTTGTGCTGGAATCACTGATATTATGCAAATCATGCAAATTTCAGGTGCCATGATTATGGCAATTTATATGGTAAAAATAGGTTCTAAAAAGAGACTTCTCTAGAAGAAAATTTCAAAGAAAGATAAAGAGAATTTATTTTCTAAAACCAATAGAGTGGCCAGAATTCACAGAAAGAGGCATTCATTATATTTACATGTAATTCATATTTACAACTAGTATACCTAAATTTTACTGGTAATCAATTTGAATATAACTAAAAAATGCATTTAGTTAAAGGTACATGTTTATGCATTTCATGATTCACTACATGAACTGCTGAGCATGAATATCATTACAAAAATAAGAAAATTGCATTGTTTGATAAAGTAGCAACTCAGGATTTGGGGTCTGCTTTTTTTACCTTGAGGTAAAACCAACAACTTTTTCTGGAAAGTTATTGTGTGGTGGCAAATCTCAAATCTATAACATTTACCAAAAAAAGTGATGAAAATGCTATTTGCTTTTCTTTGGGTCAATTGTATTATTTAGTTTTTTGAGGGTTTTGATTGTAGAGGAAAGAATAATGACATCCCAATCAGTCTAAGGTAACAAATGTAGGTTACAATGACACGACAACCTGCTTCAGTCAGCTCATACCAAGCCCACATGAAGTGAGGTCAGTGGCTCTTCATCATTTGTGAGAGGCTGTGGGCCCTTATCAGCCAATTTAACATACAAGGAACTGAACTTCACATCCACAGTGGCAGATCTACAAAGGACTTAAACCACAATAGTGCTGACACTTGTTATAGATAAAGCATAAATCTACACAAAATGCTGCCCTGAATTGCACCATATTTCCATTTAGCAATTTTATTAAATACTTCATGATACGATTTGCTTTCCTTAAAATTTTAGGGAACTTGTGTGCTCCTGTCTACATCATCAGCTACAGATGGACTCAATATCAGCAAGGTTTGCTCAAAACTCTCCTCCTGTCCCCACACTGGGTCATGATCACCATCAGTTGGGGTGAACTTGAACACACAGGGCTGAACAGGTGGGATGCACCACACACTGATGCAAACTCACACTTCCACATCCCAGCCTGGCAAGCGTGAGCTGCCAGCAGCACAGAGACAATGGTGGAGCTAACAAGGGAATACACTTCTGTTTACTCCTGGTCATTCTGTGCAGGTAACCCTGATCAAGCTCACTGCAGAGGCACAGACAATACCTTAGAAGATTATTTTCATCGACTGATATACTAATTAATTTCTGCACATTCCAGTCACCCTTGGAAAGGCACTCAGCTCCTCACCTATAGAGTAGTTTGGGATGGTTGTTGATTTTAGAGCTGTTACCATATGAAACCTGCCAGCCAATAAGAGGGACAACAAGTTAAATTTCAGTTTAAGAATTGTTTTCATTTGTGAAAACAGCTTAATCCCTCATTCTTTAGTCTGAGACCATTGATCAATACACTTTCTCATAAAATGATGTCTATGCATTATGTGCAGATCTTATATTCTTGGCTATGGTCAAATTAGGCAGACATTTACTATCATCAGATCTCTGTGCTCACAATTCACGGTGGGAATACAATTTTTCTCAACATGCAGAGTTAAACCTTTGAATAAAATCTAATAAAAAATGTGGCTGTGCACATTTGGCATGAAATTACTTAAGTAAAATATATTTCTTGTGAAAGGAGACTCAATGAAATGCTGAAATATTTGTGCCATACTTTAGTGCAGTTTCTGGGGAACAACTGTTTGAACAAGAGGAACAAATCTTATTTGGTAGTTTGGGAAGAGTTGAGTAGGATGACAAGAGAGGATCTAGTGAGGCAATACTTATAAAGGCAGGGTTTTTAAAAACAAGTTGACACCTTTCTCTAAGGCAGAAAAATCAGCTTTTATCAGAAATAAATTTTCTGGAGAGCATCTGTAGAAATTTATAAAAATCTATTAATAAATTACGTTCAAGTGGTCTTTTTCAAAGAGCAATTCTGCATTTCACAGTTCAGTATGGCTGAAGTTCTAGAACACTTACTGTCCTTCAGCATTTCCTTTAGTGAAATTTCCAAACCTTCTATGACACACAGCTACTTTGGAGACCAAAAGCTTACTAAGTAGATGCTGTTAACACAGCAAATTCCAGTCCTTGCACTGAAGGAAGAAGCAACACAGATACAGCTTCCTATTTGGAGAGAAGGAAGCAATTCCCAAGTTTTGCCAGGAGCACAGAGAGTGAGTCAGTGGGAATTGCATGGCCAGGGCTGGAGCACTGCACATCCTCTGGCTCCTCTGATTGTGCAGCCTCTGCACTCAGCTGTCTCCTCTCATTACCTGGTTCTCTGCCTTGCAGAGCAGCACAATGTGGGGTGATTTGTATGGCAGGAGCAATATACTTGGCAGACTTATGACCTTTACCCAGCAGAACCAATGGACAATGAGTCGAGCTGAGTCTTTATATTGACTGAATTTCCATTACCTTCACAGGCTTTCTTTCCTGGCTTGTTCTTTTATCTTATTACAGACAGAACCTACATTTACTGGACAATAGCCTCCACATTGGTCTCTTATTTCCCAGAAAATATCACCACTACACTTTTTACAATAACATAAGATCTGTTCTTTATCACTCTTTGCAACAAAGTATTTGTTCCTGCAGTAAATGCACAATGGAACTGTCTTCATAGACCAGCATTTACACCCACACACCTAAAGGGGATATATCAATTTTTCAAATATTCTGTGTGTTCCCTACATTGCTATAGTAGGTTTACAAAGTTTTAGACATTTTCTAGTTGCTTATACAAGATTTGCTACAACTGTCTTTAAAAACAGTTTAGGAACAAAGTTACAAATTGACCATTAATTTTATTTCCCTTTAATTTAGGTACACATCCTCTGTGAAAAACATTACAGAGTTTTCTATTATAAATGAAAGGTAATGATGTGAATAATGGTATTCAAGTCACATCATCTCCAGTTTTTATATCATGATGCAAACTGACCTCATAATTTTGTCATCTTCTGTATTTACAGCCCAATAATGCTTTTCTGGCAGATCACAAGGGCTACTGAATTTATGAGGCACTTGCAAGTCAGGTATTTTATGAATACCACCTGCATTTCTCGAAAATTATTTCTAGAGAAATTTAAGTCTACTGTGTGCACTGGATTAAAATAGCAGAAGAACAAAGTCATAATTTATACTATTTTGTTTTAAATTTTATTATATGGAAATACAAATTTTCATTGTTGATCATATTAATTTAATATGATGAAACACTTTATTTTTACAGATAATAGTGTTTATTTGATTTTTCAGTGTATAAAATGTAGCAAGTACCAAATTGCTTCAGCACGTGAATAAAAATAACTTAATAAAACCTGACTTAACCAATGTATGGGCAAAAAGAAGACACCATGTAGCTTGCACTAAAATATAGGCAATTCTAAGATGATCAGAACTATAAAATCAATTTTGGAACAAAGAGTCCAAAATCCTATCTCAAGGTACCTCCAGTTGTACTTTGTGGATTGTAGTTAATTGTGTCTGTCCACGTCATCCATTCAACAACTCATAAGGAGATGGTTCCTTTGACAATCATCACCCAAGGCACAGAGGTCTTCTAGACAAACATAAGCACCTTGATTTACATGTGAAAGGGAGCAGGAATCTAGGATTATACTTCAACTCCTGTAATATATTGCGTGCACTAGGAAACATATGGCTGATGCATCTGGGTGAACTTCCACAGAAAGTTTCATATTGTTCACTTCATAAAATCTAATCAAAAGATTTTGAATCCATAAAAATATGGATGGCAAGTGAGACAAGTGGCTGAAAACATCTCTGTGAGGAGAAACACATATGCTGCACTGGCAGTGAGCTCTCATAAAACATTTCAGACTGTTGATAAAATAGAAAGAAATTGTATCTGAAATGTCCTCTCCTCCTATGCCCCCCAGCACACATACAAGTTAAAACTTGGACAAGCAAAATCCACATTAATGAAACCAAGTGAAAGTGAAATAGGACTGCTTTTAAAAATTAGTAGAACTCTTGTTCAGGCAGTTAAAAAATTGACAGTGATGTTAGGGTTTCACAGGTACAAGGCAGTTCTGAAACCGGACAATTAATCTTGATTGTCTCCATAGTCTCAATTTGATTAATTTTCCCCAGCCACATTCTCCCCTTGTCATCTCACCTTTCATTAAAGTCACAGGGATTTTGTTGCTGATTCCAAACAAAACAAATCAAGCTGAAAACCTGACAGACAAAACATGCTGTAGAGAGGATCCCTTTGCACTATCCCACAGTGTTGTAACCCCCTCTCCTAACTGGGCTATCTATTGAAAAAAACCCTTTCTTAATAAGTAACATTAAAATATTTTGGAACAAATTGATTCTCTGACACCTACAGTCACATACAGAATTCTAGTTCTAAGCCTTCAAAGCAGAGAGGGAGAGAGGGAGAAAGAAATAGATGAGAGTGTATGTATGTGAGATGAGGACGATTTGCTGAATCACACATCAAAGCAGATGTAGGAGCAAGGCCTGTGTCAGATACTTTAAATACACAGTGGTACATCCAAAACAAGCAGAATTCAGTTCTGTGCTCCTGGACAGCTCAGACATACTGTAGACAATGACTAAAACGAGCAATAAAGCCCTCTGAGAGGAGGTTGCAATTGAAAAGAGATTGAAGATTAAATCAAAGAGTGTCACATTTAATATTCAGAACACTCTAACTGAATCCTTACTGCCTGGGCTATAAATGGAATCTTACCATGGGTTGAAATGGGAAAGTGGGCTCATTTCTTTCCGATAGTGATGCTCCTGACTGATGGGCTATGGAAAACAAAAATTAATAGATTGTTTAGAAGTATGTCAGGGAATCTGGTATGAGCATACACACCTGCAGCTTCTGATATTAGAATTAAAATTTTTTTTTCTTATCTGTGAAATTAAAAATGGATATTCAGGTCCTAACTGTGCAAAAGTACAACTTTAAGGATGATTCTTGTCTGGGTGGAAATACATGTGAATTCAGGAGTTGATCACACAGTCATTTCTCTGCTGCCTGTGAGAGTGTTGGGACAGTCAGGAAATTTCAGAGATAGAGTGTGGTAAAGCCTTGTCTGACAGAAGAGTTAGAGTTTAATGTCTATAGGAAGCACAATGCAGGAACTCTTGGCAGGATCTGTGCAGAACCAACCATTTTTAAGAGTAGAAAACACTGAGGCAGAGCTAAGAGGGCCGGCAGATATGGTTCCTCTCTCCTCAGAAGCACCATTAGCAGTAATTTTAGTAGTCCCAAATGAAGCTTGGTGAAGCACATATGATTCTTTATGGCAATGCAACTCTGAAGCCTGGATTAAGCTGTTCATGAATAGCTAACAGTGGACTCTATGAATATTCATTCAAAATATGAGATTTTTCCACAGTCTTCAAATCTTACCTACCCATTTTAAATATATGCCCCAAAAGTTTCAAACTGCCTTTGGTTTATTGCATTAAAAAGAATTATTTGCAAGAAAGATCAATATTCATAAACTGATGTAAAAATTCAAGAATTCTAAAATCCATAAATACATTTTCTCCCAGAATAAATGCATTTCTCTCAGAAGAGACTCTCCCTGCCATCATCACACACCTCAAAAGCAGTTCTAAACAAATCACTGAAGGAAATGCAAAAGCAGGGAAAATGTAAGCATACATTAACAATACTTGTACAATTTAGTACATGAAATGCTAAATAATAGTATGTATTATGAAAGGATTTTCTTTTTACAAAAATCAATATAAAAATGAGTACGTTCTCCTAGTTTCAGAAAATGGGATGTTGTAAAATATATGTTAAGGATGAATGACATCCTAATTACTACCAAATATGACTCACTGCCTGGTGGTGGATAGTGCAATTCCCAGATGATAGCTAGTGGAAGATTGAGGACAAGACAGAGAGTGAATTAGTCAGTCTATGAACCAGAATATCTGTCTAAATAATTTTTAGTCTCATTTCATAGTAAAGAATACCCTGCCTCAGTTTAGCAATTTGACTTGATGTGAACAGATCCCTCCAGGGGTTGTCAGACTGAGCTCACAGTTGGAATAATTCTGGGTTTAAATAACACTCCTCTTGTCTGTCAGACTTCAGTTCTGCCAGACCATTTTTGTGTTAAGTGGCTTTCTTGTCTGAAAACTCACAAAGGAGGCCAGAAGATCTTCCAAAGATTAGGTATGAACCTGGAAGTACTCTTTCAAATATTTTTCAGATCAAGACTTATGTGACTGAGTTTATATTTAGGAATTTGTGTGTGGAACATGTAATCTTTCTTTTCTGTGAATACTCCTTACTGGAAAGGCTTGTCTTAGTGGTGGGCATAATTTGGGTTCTGCTAATGCAGCATTATACCACTATTATACCACCACAAGCTTCCAGGGTGTATCAGTGAGCAGTCTAGGAGACTTCTCCTTTGCATTTCTGACTGAGAAACAGGGACCGTATGCAGTAAGATATCCTGAATTCTGTTATAGATAATCTTTCTCTAGAATGTTTGTGTTGTATCTGAATTGGTGCCTGAAGTGTGGAAACAACTATCCAAGAAGCTGAATGACAATGGGCCAATTCTCTGTCAGGGCAAGAAAGTCTTACAGGATCTCTAAAATAAAGCAAGGGATTTAAGCAGAAATGTTTTGTAAGCTCTGCAAATTTATTTGGATAATGTGTATATGTGTGGGTATAAACTTCACATTAAACTTTGCAATATATAGAACTGTGTCTTTCACAGTGTTGCAAATCTAACATGAATTTTCATAGACGTTAAGATTTAAGAAAACATTCAGGTAAGACATGGTCAAATAAAATCTGTTAAAATATTTAGCTCTACATACACATATTATTGAGTTGAAACTGTGCTCCACACACATTTTACAAGGCTTTACAATTCTCCTTCAAAGTAAACCCATTTTAAAGTAGCAGTTTTTCATATTTATAACTGATAGCTATGCTGGGTAATGTATAATATTCAAAGTGATTTTATTCTTTTTTGGCTGTCATAGTTTACAGCAGCTGCTAAACCACTTACATTTCAACATTTTCTCCTGACAGCATATATTCAGTTCTTGGTAAACTATCATAGAATATAAACCCACAGTTTTAGTATCTATGTTTTATAGTTGTTTAAGGACATCTGTTCTATCTGCAGCTCAGTAGTATGATTGATCTATGTGCCTTTACATTCACAAGGGTTTCTCAGATTCATTAAAGTCAGTAACGTGATAGTTTTCAATGAATCTGGAAATCAGTCTAAAAATGGTAAGTGATGAAAAAAAACCCCTCACTTGGAATGTGGTTTATATATAAAATATTACATTGATACATAAATTCACTATCTAACATGATTATATTCTGCCTTGCCTTGCAAAACATCAAAGGTATTTCAAAATGAAAGATACACAAAAAGCTGCCTTCTGGTGGTGCTGTTGCCATAGATTCTAACTAAAGGACACAAATGTATAAAATGAAGAAAAATTTGGAACAAAATACTCCTTATTTATCTTTGAAAAACATAAGAGAAAGCAATTGATACTACTGATTCAAAAAATCAGAAAGATACAACCTGGAAACACATGTAAGCATGAAAGATTAATCATGACAAGAATTTCCAGCCGTCCTTAATTTCTCAAATTCTTATATAAGGATTATTTCTATTTCTTTTCTATATACTGCACTGCTAAAATAATTTGCCTATGAAACTGGAAGATGGCTACAGATCTATATCTATATATATACCTCTATATAAACTTTTCTGCAGTTTGTACATCTGATTTTGGAAGGATTGAGCATTTGCAAATTCTCTTGACTCAAATGATGGTGGTACTAAAGATTAGGGACGTAAAAACAAATCTGCTTTTACTCTACACATATATGTTTTACACAATATATATATATATAAGGAATGAATATACATGTTAGAAACACTTCTTTATAAAAACTGGAAGCTGAAGGAATTATGAATTTACTAATATTGGTTGATGAAGGGATTGAGAGCAGCCCTGTGGAGAAGGACTTGGGAGTGTTGGTGGATGAAAAGCTGGACATGGTCTGGCAGACCAGAAAGCAAATTGCACCCTGGGCTGCATCCAGAGGAAGCATTGGCAGCAGGCCCAGGGAGGGAATTCTGTTCCTCTGCTCTGCCCCTGTGAGACCCCACCTGGGCTACTGTGCCCAGCTCTGGGTCCTCAGCACAGGAAAGACGTGGACCTGCTGGAAGAGCTCTCCTACGGAGACAGGCTGAGAGAGCTGGGGTTCTCAGCACGAGAAGAGAAGGCTCTGGGAAGGTTTTATTGCAGCCATTCAGTACCCAAAGGAGGCTTTACAAGAAAGATGGAGACAGATTCTTTAGCAGGACCTGTCGTAATACGACAAAGGGCAATGGTTTTAAACTAAAAGAGGGTGGATTTAGACTAGGTATAAGGAAGAATTTTTTACAATGGGGGTGGTGAGACACTGGAACAAGTTGCCCAGAGAAGCTGTGTTTAAAGGCCAGGTTAGATGGGGACCTGAGGAACCTTGTTTAGTGGAATGTTTCCTTGCCCACTGGTTGGAGAGATTGATTACACAACCTTCAAAGGTCCCTTCCAACCCAAACTATTCTACAATTCTATGATTTTAGGACTTGCAGCAAGAGCATGCATGACAAAAGACTTTTTCATTTCAGCCAACCATTTGAACACTGGCATGGCACTGCTACTCTCAAGATTCTTCTGAAATGTTGTAAGCATACAAAAATATATTAACATTTTACACCATCATACAAAAAATTTCCCCAACTACTCTTTTAAAAGCTTCTGTGCTAAAACAATGTGGGGTGATTAAATAATCACCTCCAATAACAAATATTGTTAACAACCTTCTTAGATACTAAAGGTCTAGAAAGTGAATTATCACCCTCACATAGATATTCTGAATTTTTCTGTATGTTGGAACAGAATTACACCAAGCAGCGTTAAACACACAAGTCCATACTCAAAAAACTTGCATCATATCTACGAATAGCTTGCGCTCTGGCTGGTATTTCAGAAAGGAAAATATGAAGTGAAACAGCAGATTCTGTGGACTGACTGACACTGTACTGGTAGAGTTCCTCTCCATAAAGGCTGAGGTAAATGTGTAAGAAAGATCTGGAAAGCTGAATTTCCTTGTTGTTGTGAGGGACTAAGTGGTTAGTCCTTATCTGAGAAAGATTAGGTTTCTTTCATAAGTTATCTCTTCCTGGAAATGAGGTTCTTGCCATTTAATCTTAGACCCTCAATGTCCACCTTGCAAAATGCAGAGGAGAAACCTGCCAAGGCTGTACGTGTAAGGCACACCAACACTTCAGTCAGCTGAACGTAATGTGAAAAACTCTCTCAGAGACAAGATCCTGCCCTTTACACTTGAATTATGTAGAGAAAGATGGCCACAAAGAACTGTTATGAAAAACTACATTATATTGCAATTTAAATTACTAACCTATTATATCGAAACACTTTTTTTTAGATTGAAGCTCCAGAAGCTGATCAAAGCAGTAAGATCAAAGAATTGTCTTTGCAATCACGTTGTGCTTCACTGAATACTGCAGCAGTACATTTTACTTTAAAAGTTCATTTTGTTTTAGTAATGTAATTTGCATTAACCAAACGTGACATGTCTAAATAGTCTTATCAATTTCCTTATAATTAAACTACTCAAAAATTAATGAGACTGCTATTCTTATATTTAATGAGTTCCATTTGTCTGGTCTTGCAGATTTGTACTATGTTTGAGCCTACTTAGTGAGTACTGAGAAAACACGTTGGAAATATCATTAAATCAACAAAATGTGTAATGTTGATGTATCTCAAATAGTTAATACAAACTAATGTTTCTCTGATGTCCTGCAAAATATTACTCTGTAAATCAAGTTCTTATTTGTACAATTACCTGCTTATCAATACATCTCTTCTCACTGGAAACCTTCATTTAAACAGTGTAGTGCAAAGTTCCAACACTGTGTTGATCATTCACTATGGAAGGTTGCTGCTACAGGCCTCTGTTTGGGCCCTGTAGAACCTTGAAGGTAATTTGCACCTAACATTTCTGAGCATTTACTCTACAATAGTTTACACTGGGGCAACACAGCTGTGTTTACTCTACTAACGTTGGATCTGCCTCTGAGAGTTGTGTTTTGTGCTTTACTTAAGCCACATTCATTGTTTATTATTGCTTCAACTGTAATAAAATAACAGCTATATTGCTGATATATAAACGGAGTATGAGGTTATCTAGTTTTACAGCAGCTTCTGCAAGTACCTTTATATAGTTCCTGAAATGTTATTCTGTGGTTTCATACATTCAATACTTTTCAGTGTACTGCAACAAATACTCTGCTTCTTATAGCAGTACTGTCACATAGTGCAGCTGTGTGTGATTTTGTACCACTTTGTAGCAGGACAAATAATGATCCAAGGTGTAAAATACATAATGATCACATACAAAGTGCTCAGAACTACTGCAGCTTTTTGCTGCTTTCTCCTACTTCAGTCCTTTAAACATTTAGCTTTTCAATAACGAGACTTTATCAGTGTAAGAAGCAATTATTTTCCATTACTCACACTATAATGCAGCTGCTGACTGGTGTATCTGGGTTTCATTCATTTTGGAACTATTTTTAAGCACTATATCACACACCTGCAGGTTGTCAGCCACTATTGTGACAAACTGTACAGCCTACATGATTACTCAGGATTCTATGAAGGAATATCTATAATAGATTTGCTCTCTATCCATGGTGGTACTAGAGAACCTGCTGGAAGTGCGTGTGTCTTGGTTGTATGTTTTACTTGATGAGTTCTAAGAGCCTTTGGTAATGATACCTTAAATTTCAATGCTACTCAAAGAAAATTTAATATTCAAGACCCCTGAGAAAATAGTTTGGGTTTAGACATACTGGTGGGAAACAAGAGTTCCAGGTTGCTGTATCATCATCACTGCTTGTACTTATGCTGACATTGACATGTGACGTGCTCAGCCCATGTGAGATCCCAGCATCCTGGGATTCTTCATTTTGCTCTCTCTTCATGCTGGCCAGCATTTGTAGTTCAGATGAACTCAGTCTATTTGACTGGTAATTTTTCCTCTCATATTCCTGTGAAGTAAAATGGAAAAGTCAACAATATAGACAGGATCACCACACAGAATAGATGAATGAAACCCAGAGAGACCTTGGAGAATCTCTCAGAGAATCTTCAAGAAGCTACAATACTGAAAGAGAAACAAAATGTTTACCAGAAAAAAAAAGTTCTCAGATTTCTGTTCAGCTATGAAGACCAAGCATATTTACACATAATTAGAGGAAGGAAGAACACCACAAACACTGTAGTGAAACGCAGTTTGGATCCAGGGTGTTTGGTGAAGTTGCTGTTCCACTCCAATTAAAAACAGACAATAAAAGCAGGCTTTAAGAGGTTCAAAAATCCAGTAGCTATTAAATGCAAATCTTGAATTAAACCAAATCCCACAGTTACCACAGTATCATCAACACCATCAACATAACATTTAGTTATTCGTCAAGCACAGCCTAAAATTTCTCTGGAAAGTTACCCATGTCAGCACTAAATTTCAAAATTATTCTGGCAATTTGCCAGTGTATGAACTGTCAAGGTATTTTCATTTTTCTTTTATATTCATTGGTTGAATTGCTAATGTAACTCTAATTGTTATATCAAACTTGACCCATGGGCCAAAAGCTGAAAACACAAACTAACTATTTTGCTGTTGGTACTTAAGCCTCACTCAAAACCTTAAGGTCAGGTAGTTGAAAGTCACCCAACCTGCTGTAAGCATCATCTTGTTTAAAGAACAATTTTTAAGAAAAGATTTCCCTTTTTTAATGGATTCACATAGATGGCTCTTTCAGAAAGGAATAGGTCTAATACTTGAGGCATCCAGTTTTGGTTCTAAGTGGAACTACAAAGCACTTCTGCTTGAAAAGTGAATCCAAGCAGTGACCAGGACTTGAGAGGATTCAGATCACTGGAATACTGGCCAGTGGGCTGTGAGACACTACATAACAGTATCCCAAAGAGGAACAGTGCTCTGATTCTGGGGAAGAGCATGGAGCTTTTAGACCAGCAGTGTATCATGCTCCTGGCAGAAGGTATCTCAGTCTGTTTTGCTGTGAGAAGATACTGGGTAACTGAAGGCCTCAAGAACACACACAGGCCAGCAGTACTAGTGATGTGAACCCTGTCAGCTTTTCCTGCTGTGAAATGCAGTGTGTAATGTTTTAGAGTGTCTTCTGGGGGTACCAAAGCTACCTTACCACCAGAAAACATACTGAAATATTCCGTACTGAAATTATTATGATTACAAGCTCCTTTGCTTTCTTCCTATGTATGTAAGATACAAGGTACAAGAAGACAACAGAAGATACAAGGTTTGAGACAATGACAGAAGCAGTATGCGCAGCTGCCATCACTGTTTTACCTCTGGCTTTTGAGGTCCAATCTTTATTTCTGAATAATGTGATTATTAGTACCATTTTTAATTCTAAAATAATACAAGATGTTTTCTCTAGACCCTTTCTGAATGCCTGTTACCAGCTCAGTGAATATTAGTCATTTGTTCACCTCACCTGAAGCTCTCTTTGTTACTCTCAGGGAGCCTGCTTTGCTCAGATGTATCAGTATTCTACCTGCAGCTGCTGTAACTTTTATTGATCTTACTGAACATGCTGATTTCCTGTTAATTTTCCTATATATAAAACTTCTGCAGTTATTTGATTATTATAAGGGAAGCTTTGGCTTGTTTTTCTTCCCTCATATAATTGGCATGCAGTCATTAAACTGAAAGCACGAATTGGTGCTCTAAAGAATAAAAGCACTAACCATGGAAGGAACCTTTTTTATCATTCTCTTTTTAATAAAAGCAAAAAATTGCCCAAACTTGCTTGTCTTTTCCCTTACATCTATGAAGAAAGATGCACAGATTTTTGGAATTATTACAGCATAATTCTAAACATCTGCTGTTCCCCCACCCCCTCCCCAGTTTCTTTCAAATTGTCATTCTGTTTTCTTTTCTTCTGATGGTCTCACTCTGAAAATACCAAACTCAGGAAACAGAGGAGATGCCACAACCATTTTCTGTGTTAAGCATCCCAGACAATAAACTAGGAGACGAGAAATAGTTTGGACTATTTATTCTTCAGCTTTAGAGGACTACTACCAAAAAGTCTCTTCACAAATTTTATATTGTCTTTGTCAGTTTTCAAAGAGAGAATTTGAAAACTGAATTTGAAATTAAGTTCACTTTGTAATTTAGGAGAAACTTTTGATGTAAGAAATAATTTTGCAATACTCATAAATTTGTCTAAAATTAATATTTCATTTAGTAATTAAAAGCTTATCTTGTCTATTTGCATATCCTTCCCTTACAATAAAGTATTTTTATTAAGCACTTAAAACTTTTGCTAAATTGAGAAAACCTGTTGTTTAAAGGATTTTTTTCATATATAATGACATTTGCATTCTTCTAGGTTCAAATGATTTATTCAGAATTGTTTGAATGTAGTTATACGTGTGGAAAACTTTAATTACCAGCTATCTACATGCTTGCAATATTACCCAGAGGGCTATACTTCTTTCTTAATTAAAAATATTTGAACTTAATAATAGAGAACTCTATTAAAACATGAATAAAACATTGCAAGCAACCAGGTCCTTAAAGCATATTAAGCAGCTGGTAAATCAATTGCAGGAAGAGTTGGTTAAGCATTTTTTTTTCTTTACTAGTCCTCTGTATGAGCACAAAAAGAAGTGTCAAAAAACTCCAAGAAAGGGCTTCTGGAAAATTTTAAGACTTGATCAAATCAAGTATAAGACCTAAATTTGCCAAATACTTTTATCTTATATTTTGTAGCAATAAAACAAAGTCTGTAGCTTCTGAGTTTCTATACATTGATAATAGGACCTGTTCTTAAAAATAAATACTTACAAGCAACAAATCACATGTGCAATACATTTACAGCTACAAGTGCATTATGGTAATAACCTTATTGTTAAGATTAGTAATCAACCATTGCAACCCACCAAGAGAGCCTGCATTTAGCTGTGCTCTACAGGAAAAGTTGGTGACTGCATTAAACATTGATAATACATTTTATGAAAGGAATAAATGTATAATTTCATTTGTTATGGACAAATAGATTTCAGTTATGAAAAGTAATAAACATACTTGAATTTTAAGTGGAAAAATTTTCCAAAACTGGAAAAAAATCAGGAAACAAGGAATATCTTTAATCACAAAATTCTAAGTAGTTACTGGAAACCAGAAAAATTAAATTTCAGTAGATTGTACTAGGAGGGAAAGGGAATGAAAAATATAAACAAATTTTATTATGTACTTTCAGACAGATACCTGGGTATGAACATATCTAAGAAACAGAGAATCAGACTAGCAGTATCAACTGGGGGTTTTCCTATCACTAAAAATTACAGAAATATTATCTTCTTTCCAAATAGAAATGAACACATACATTGCTTTCTTCCACATTTTCTACATCACTAGTGGCAATTCTAATGTCTTTTCCAGATCATAAATATACAGAACATATGCTGCTATTTGCAGGATTTTCTCTGCTTTTTAATTTCCTTTGCTTTTACAGTCTTTAAAATCACCAGCCACTGATATTTTTCATTATGATAAAGTCTCAGCACTGTTTCTGATTTTCACTTGCACAATTGTATTTCATTCCCCTTGCTTCCCTCTAATCTATGTCCTTCCCAAAGGAAACCAGTCTCAACAACCTCCATGGAAAAGGATGTTCTGTTTTTATCAGGAAAAGCACAAGGCCTTTCCCAATCTGATAAGCTACTTGCAGAATACAGGGGTGACACAGAGACCACGAAGTACCCAGATTAACACTCCTTCTATGGTCACTCATTAATTCACCAATTCAAAATCTGTCAATTTTCCTTCGTAATCTTTCAGTCCCAAACTACTTTCTAATTCACATATTTCTGAAATGTGAGTTGCTCAACGACACATCTTTTTATCTATAAACCTTTGTGATTTCTGTTTTATTTGAAGTATTATTCTGTGTGCCACAAAACCCTACAAAATCAACTTTCAACAGACTGAGCACAGTAAATGCTGTTATGATGAAGCCAGAATATATCTGGATAAATGATGTACTATTAATCACTTCATGCAAATGGGTATCTCCAATATAGCTTCTCTATATAATCTAGTAATTTAATTTCAAAGTAAAAATCACTTACACAAGTCTGTGCTGTCAGACATGAATTTTCTTTTGAGATTTTCTTGAGAGATGTTTTACTGACAGATCTTTCTAATTGATCTGAAACTCCTTTATATCTTTCAGTTTCTTCAGGTCTATTTCTAATTACTCTAAAGGATTTAGATTTACTTTGAGTTGGAGAAAGAGAAAGGATAGGCTTTAAACTTCTCTGAAGGCTAGTAGATTCTGCTCTTCTCGTGGTGGAACTCTGTGGTTTTGATAAGATGCTCTCTTCGAAGTTATGTTTGCTGTGTTCCTTATTCCAGTATTCATTTCTCCATGACATCTTATTTAATGGGATCACTTTAAAAACTGCTGAATCAGATGCTCCTTGTCTACAGTTGCTGTTCTCAATGTTCTCAGTACCCTGGATGAGTTCACTACTGTCATCCTAAATGTAGGAAACAAAGCAAGGTGGTTGGTTCCCTCTTATCATCACACAATTTAGTTTTACATAACCTTAACATTTCAAAATCTCTCTTTAATCTCTGCTTCCTAATTCTAAATTTACAAGGATTCTGAAAAACAGCTGCTCTTCCTGGCAAATACACTGACTATACCATAAACATATTCTTATATCTGAAGTTCATTACTCTTTTCAAAATGTCACGCCAAATTTTGAATACTGGTAACCTCTCAAACCTGTGTCTTACCTGATAATCATAATTTCAATAAAATGTGTTACAACTATAAACCAAAACTAAGCAAATAGTCCATGACAATGATGTCTTTCCACTGAATTATTAATATTTCATTTTTTCACATTGCATCTTCAACTTAAATGTAGAAGAAATAACTCCTGCTGAGATCACTTTGCTCTGCTCTGGTAGTCATATGGTACTGAATAGCATATTCATTACCATTTGAATACAATTGAAGAATTTTAGAGGTAAGTTTATTAATCTTATATTCATGCTTCTAACAATGTCTCTGCAAAATATCCCATGAATCAAGTGTATAATGTTCACTCGTACCCCATCTCAACAACAATCAGCAGGACTGAACAGATGGAAAGAAAAATAATGGGGAAGTGCATCTAGTGTTTGTCTCAATGTTCTTATTCTCAGGGAAGAAAGGATGAGAGATGCCTCATCTTCACCTCATGATGCTGCTCCTCTGCTCAGGATGTAAGGCAGGCTATGTTACAACATTCAGTAAGACACCGAAATAGCACCTTATAGTGTGCTTCTCACAGCTGAGGTGCAATCCTGCTTCACATGAGAGTGATCCAAGGTTGTTACTGACTTTGGTGAGTCCAGGATTACCCAGCATGAAATGTACATTCAGAAAGATAATCCTTCAGTTTTATTAATGGTACACATTTTGGCAATTTATGATGGCATTCCCTCAGTTATTTTGCACAACAGCTAAATTCAGTCCATCTTGCTATTATGCAACTCAGTTACATTTTATTTCTCAGGTATGAGCTACAGATTACAGTGCTAAGAAATGGATTTGATAATTAAAAATTAAATATAAATGTTCATAAAGGTAGGAACCTTAGCAGTTACTGTAATGACATAATGAAGTTATTGCATGCATTGACAATTCAGCACATTTCTATATAGTATCAGATACTACATAGACATACTACAAAATATTTGTTTTCTTTCATTAATTTCATTGCTGAAAGATTTCAACATTGCAAAAAAATTAAAGCTGGTGATGCTCAGACAGGATATAAAGCAGAAATAATAATAAACAAGTCACATTTGAAGGTAGAAATTTTTAAATTCACTTTCAACAATGTCAATGAGCAAAACCAGTCTCCATTTACAGTTTTAAAAGGCACAATGAAGTCTTATTTACTGCACTCTTGAGCAACCATGAAGGACTTGGATCTCACTCAAATCTTCAGTGCATGCTTTCCTAAAATTTTTTTTTGCAGGAACGATGCAGTTCTGGTATCTGTCTGTTTGCACAGGGGCTGACAGAGTTAGATTTCTTTTGTCCACTTGTTACACAGGGTACACATGCATCGAGTCCTGTATCCAGTTTGACACAGCAATCTGACAAAGACAAATCTACCTGTGGGTATATGGGGAAAAGATGATTTATCCTCTCTGCCTGGCTCGAAGACAGAATCTCATCCTAGGAGTTTAAGGATGAAGACTGCTTTATCAAGAGTTACATGTACAAAGTGGCCTACCTCCTCACTGCTGTCAGCTCCTTCAAAGTTATCTTCAGTTTGGGTTTTCTCACGTGCTCCGTTACTGTCTGGCTCCAAATCCAAAGGGAAAACACAAGATTCTGATGACATATTTGGAGACCTTCCGTGAGCAGCTGATCGAGGTCTTGATAAAAATGTGAAAACCTCTTTATTTCTCCTGTGATGATCAGCTGTTTCACTGCTGTGATGCTCAACAGAGGAATCCTGGGCTGAGGCTAAATGATGGCAGGCTGAACCTCCAGCAGCTCCAAAGTGCTCCCTCCCAGCCCTCCGACTGCTCGCAGTGAACCTTTCTGGAAACACCCATTCATCTGAAACACACAATGCTTCTTTTCAATGCCAAATATGTAAATTGTGAGCTACTCTGATCACTCTCACTTTCTCAGAAAGTTCTTACAGCAAAATAAGCTTCTTTAATGCAGAAACATTTTGCTTGTCAAAGAAGAATAAGAGTGATGAGGAGGCAATAAAAAACATCAGGTTGCTTTCAAAGTGCAGCAAGGTTAATCAAAACATTTCTAATCACAGCTCAAAAAGTATACAGGCTTTGGTACATGACATGCAAGCCTGCAATTTGCAAACCTGAAACTATTTAGCTGTCAAGATTGAAATCTACAACTGAATTTTATTCTAGGAAAATATAATTTTATTAAATTTGGTCATTGATCTTTTTCTATAGGCATTCTTTTGTGGCTGACATTTAAAAAATAATCGCACATTGGTGGGAAGCTAATAATATTAAAATCTGTTCCTTCTTTATTGCTGAAATTCCACACTTTTACATTCAGAACTTATGGTTTAAATCTCAATTTCGAACTACTGCTCTGATAAAAAATAGTGTGACATGAAAAATATATAAGGATATCTGTTTCACTAAGTTTCCCTGAATACAGCCACTACTAATCTGACAATTTTAAAACAAACAATAAACTACAGAAATGGACTTACAGATTGAGTGCACCAGATACACATGAAAAGATCATTTTTATATTCTTATTGCTAACTTATATTTTACTGTTTGGAATGATGGTATAGAAAAAAATGTCAATTTGATTGATTAAAACCAATCTCAAATAGCATCTAAGAAAAGGAGAATTGCTCAAGTATGCAATACTCCCTTATCTTCATTAAAGGTAGTGTGGTGTAGATTATTCACTAGATATTGAAACTTTCCAGCTCCATAAAACAAAGTTACCATCAACCATATTAAAAAAACCTCAATAAAAAATACTAAAAACGTAATAATAAAGTAGCATTGCAATAATAAAATGCTTGCCATCACAGAAGACAGTAAGTTTAGTGTGGTGTTCTGTGCTTTACTGTGGTATTTTAGTTTTAGTTGTGTTAGAATTACCACTTCAGGCAGATTCAGCAGCTTGGGTGGGTGGGAGGAAGTCTGAATCACCATAAATGAAGGCAAAATGAGATGCCAGGAGAAAGAGCTGTCTTCTTACTGGGTTGTTGTGACCTTTCCAGTTTACTGAAGACAGCTAGTAAAGCTACCAAACTCCAGTTAATATCCAGGAACTAGTGAAAAATAGGAACTTGACATATCTTGTATGATCATGGCTTGCACATTCTTGTTCCAGAAAAGACCATTTTTCAGTCTCTGCATGAAGACCATCTTTAGTAAGAACCCCCAAGGCTTTTCAAGTAAACTCTCATCATATTAGACAATCATGCTGGTTTAAAACAACCTATTAGATCATGCTTTTAATTATTATAAGCCTTGAAAAACGAACATGCAAGTGATTCCATTTATTTGATAAATATTTTGGACTAGTTTTTCCTAGAGCATCAAGAAATGAATGAAACTGTTCAACACTCCTAGGAATACCCTTTGTTGTGTGAAGCCAATGACTTTTGGTTCTGATCAATAACTGCAAGATCTTCAAAGGACAATAAGAGAGCAGAATTCTCCTGTCTGCTATCATTCAAGATTGTGTCACACTCCTCTGATAGCATATTTTTCATAGGCAATTGGAATTACATGCAAAGTGTGGCACATGAATAAAACAACCAAAATCATTAGAGAAAGCTCAGTATTAATAATGAACATTTCACATATTTTACGCTTTCACTATATTTTACTATCTATATAAGCAGCCTTTATTTAGCATTTACCGTATACAAATGAAATGGGAAGAGGGATCTTCCCATGAACTTTTCAAGTGAAGCTCAACACAGTATTAGGATTCTCAAGAACAAAGACTCAGGAACTGTTCTATCCCAACTGATTCTGTGACCTAACATGGTTGAAAAACTCCGTCACACTAAATCAGTATTTTAAATTAGCCAGTCTTTTGTCCAATAGGAATCTGACCCACCAGATTGTTTTGAAAGTCTTTGGCCCTGGAAATGCTGCCTTGTCTACAACTCCAGATAGTGCTATGCAGAAATGCCACAAAAATGTTACTTATCCCCAAACTTCAATGGGACAACTCTCCTGGATGTAAAGAATCTTTCTCCCATCTATTCCAGTTGCTAAGTCTAAAATGCTCTTTACTTATTTTCCTAAGGCAATGATACTAAAATTTTTAACTTGCAGCATTTTTCAAAACACAAAATTATCTTCAAAACTTAACTAGATAAGAAAATTTTTGTATTTTTTTCTCATATCAGCACTTTTCAGTCTTCTGACCAGTCTGTCACTCACCCTTCCAGTTTAATCTAGACACATTTTACTGGGTTTCACTCTCAGTTCTTGGCTAAGACAAAAATACATAGCACATGCTCCTTTAGTATTCAGAAGGTCTTTTCCCTGTCATGAAATCAGATTTGACATCTCATGCTGCCTTCATGGTTTACAGATATGCACTAATAGCTCAGACTTCTGTAAAGAGCCCTCTAAGGTATGGTTATACATTAAGTGTATAACCCACTTCAGGAGAATTCACTAATTCTTATGCACAAAGGATTGGGAATGAGTAGAGAGGAGTGGCTTAATTTTTTGGTCTACTGACTTAGTAACAACCCACTTCCCACACTGCAGTCTCACCTGTTCTGTTCTCATTCTACAATAATTAATGCAGTTGTTGCTGCTTAATTTGCAGAGGGCATTACAGACAAAATTTTGTAATGAGTTCTGAAGGAAACATGGTGATGAATCACTTGCTTTTTAAGATTTTAAGTTAATTTTGAATGAAGTATCAAAAAATGGAAAAGAAATCTTAAGTAACAGTTTTTGTAAAGTGTTTAGAGAACGAGGCAATTAGAGCTTTATACTTCTACTCCTGGCTCTGCCTCAGACATCCAAGAATTTCTTACAATGTACTCACCACTGTAATGTCTTGTCCAGACCGAAAGTAGTTCAGAAATATCAAGAATTACTTTAAAAGACTTAGTATCTATATAATATTAGCCTGAATATTCTGTCTTTTCAGTCTATGACTCCCTGTAAAGAACTGCATTCATTTCCAGAGATGTTGAAGAAATATACTTGAGTTAGGAGGAAGTCAAACCCAAATATTTGTTCGCATAGCACAGTAATTATTCTTAATGAAATATGCAGAGGGAAGACAGAAAAGTCTGTAAGGTTTTAAAACGACATTTTATGCTGGTTACAAAGTTCAGCAATTTCCTAACCTGCAGTCAGTGCAGCACGTTAACAGCCCCCAAGTGAAAGACACAGGAAGTTTTGGAACAAACAAAATCCCATTGCCTCTCCAACAAAAACTATTCTAGAATTTCTTTTTAACTCATAATTTCCATGTCAATTATAATGAATAATTTGGAGTACATTCTTAGCAAAATATGCAAACTACTATGTAATCACAACATTGCAGCAAACAACATAAATGAAAGAATGATCACCTTAACATCTAATTAGCTCTTCCACACAGTCAGACTTATGCTAAAGCTTCTAATTGCAGCCTAACATTTTAATGAAGGTTTCAGCATTGAATAAATAAGACTGACATAAACAAGGTTCACTCATTTTATTTCTTCTCTCAGGTCAGGTTTATTCCACTGTGGAAGAAGTTCAGAACAGAGCCTAAAAGAAGACTTTCCTTGATGAAGAAGTTGCTTATAGGCAGTTCTCCAGAACAAATAAATCCAGTACTAATGGATAAATAAATCATTAAATCATCTATATACAATTAGATAACTTCACGTATTGAAAAGGAACTGAAAGCTGCAAACTGAGCTCACAGTGACAAGCAATGAAAATACAGGGAAAAAAGTTTGTAGAATAGTGCCTTACAAACTCACATCATGCATTTGTCTGCCTGTACACACAATTAAAACTATATAGAAACAGTTTTCATTCTTGCAAACACAAACAGCAAAAGAGCAGAGTTTATATATAGTGTTCTTCCTCAGCTTTCTGCCTCTGAATTTATAGGAGGCCATTTAGACAGGCCAGTCTACTGCCCTAAGGCTGTCTTTTCATATCACTTATATTTATATAAAATAACAAGTGTTGACTAATTTTACTAAAATTCTAGCACCAGATAGAGGCCCTGGTGTTCTAGATGAAGAATAAGTTAAGAGAGTGATTCCTGCCCCAGAAATTAGGAAGTAATAAAAAATTTTCCAGAAGGTTCTACCTGCCTGAACATCTTGCATCTCTTTCAGTCAAATTATGAAACCCATAACAGCAATTATGGATTATGACACTGCCATTGTATATAATCAATCATGCTCAAAGTATAAAGACAATGGAAATCACTCACAATATGAAGGAAAACCTTACTGGTCAATTTTGAGCACATGTGAATAGTCCAACCGCTTTTCAAACTGATGTCTATGCCTTTTAATAGAAAGCAACACTACTTTTTCATAGAGACAAGGGCTACTTTTGCCACAATAATGCACTTCCCAGACACAGACAAAGCAAGTTGATTGACACAGTATGACAAAAAAATATCCACACCTTTTAGCAGACAGATGTGAAAGTGAAAAAACCCAAAACATAAGCTGAACAAAGCCCCCTGATATTACATAGGTACTGTAGTCAATATTATAAACTCTTATCTAGGACAAGTAAAATTTCCTGTACATTTCATATTTGGAGTCTTCAGTGTTAAATTTATTAGGCATTTAAAGAATAAATTATTTTAATACTTTTCCTTTAATCATGAGAGCATGGAATTTTTCTTTTTATATTTATTCACTGCTCTGGTACTCTGCTTAATCCTGCAAATCTTTATCAATGTTCAAAAGCAATTCTGTTGCAGGGTGCTTGATTTCCATAATCCCTCACAACACAGACATTTATATTTTGTGTGTGTGAACTGCTTTTGGGTCCTTTGAAATTTACAACAGATAGTCCCTCACACCACACAGAACTGAAATGTAAAATAACGTAAAATAAGCACCATACCATTGGTTATCTCCCATGTGGGTTTGGCTGCATTTTTTAGAGATAATCTTCTCTGACTGTTCTTGTCTGGTGATGGTACTTGTGGTGAGGTGAGCTGAAAATCTGCTTCTCCACTCACAGATGTTTTCTGAGTCTGAACTGCAGGGTCTGAAATGCAATGCAGAAGCTTATGAAATGCCTGTGAAGACTCATATTGTGTTCATATGGAGCACTGTACTGGAATGCAAACATCTTCCAAACAGCAAGGGAATCTTGTAGGGCAGCAGGAATATGGCAGTGACAAAGGAAGTAAAAATTTAACACCAGGTATGGAAGAAAGGCAAACCACAGTAGTTATAAAAAACAGGCTTGCAAAAGTCTTCATAATAATTAAGAACCACTGCAGCAGCTCAGTTATTTTCACAGCATGAGGAAAGAGGAGCATGTGTATAAATTGTGGCTACTGCCAGCAGGTGCTGATCCCTGGCTCAACCACTCACAACACTGCAGAGAGGATGAGTATTTATTCATGCTCATACAGGAGAATAAGTCATGATTTAATAACTGTGTCTTCAGTAATTAATTAGGTAGATAAATGATTAGAAAAACAAAGAATTAAGTCTTAGATTCAAAGGCACAATTATGCAAACATGTTGGCACTTTGAGAACTCTGCATGTTCTTTGCTTTATACTCTTACCATTTTGACATGTATCTTCAGTTGTTTGGAGAGTATTTCTTTCACCTCCTTCATCTAAAGTATCATTGCATGGACAGACTGATAGCTCCAAACTCTCAATATCTGGTATGGATTCAGTTGGCGTTCCTGAATTTTGAAGTTGCCACGATGGATCTCTTTTGCTACCCAAGGTCTTTGTTACCTTGAAAAACATTATATCTTGATGAAAGACAAAAATACAACAGCTTTCAAAATACTCAAATCTAAACACGCATTTTGAATTACAATTATTTTTCAAATATGTATTTCCAAATATTTTTTTAAAATACTATCTTTTCAGGAAACTTCATGCTAGGCTCTTTTCCGTGTGATCTCTTCAATCTTTACAGTCTAGTAGTAGCAGGCACTGAGTGAACAGAACAAGGCAAAGAAAAGGAAAAAAATTAAAATTCACTATCAGAATAAAAAGACAAACTTGGAGTTATTCTAGACTTCAGGAGTTTTTTCTTCTCTGGAGAAAGGAATATAATTTTACATCTTTACTTTCAACTGACTTCTACAGAAGAGTCTACTTCCTTTGGCTGGATCCTTTATTCACAGTTTTAAACTGAGCATTGTAGTCTTGATCAGATTCCAAAAACCTGCATATTCTTTGCTGGCAGACTGGAACCAGGTGTTTTTCCTGGCATTGTAATTGACAGCATCACATGAGCTACTCTATGGCTGACTATTAGAGCATACTGAAATGTAATTTCTGTTTTGTATTATAGTTCTCATCATAAGGAAAAATATTTACACACACGTGGAAATTTCAGCAGTCTAGAACAAAGAAAATCAGAAAAATAAGAATGAGAAGAAATCACCGAGTAATTTCAGTGGAAAGTGACATCTTTAGGTCTGATGCTGAAATTAGATCAGCCTGTTTAAGTCAACTTTTGTTGTCTTCAAATTTAGAAATTCCCCAATCTCTCCATGCCCCTGTTCCAGTACTGAACCACTTCATCGTTAAATTTAGTCAGAGCCTTCCTGCAACTGGGGCCTGCTGCCCTTGGCCTTTCAGGACACCTCTCAAAAGAGGCTTGGCTTCTCTACAGCCCTGATTAATTGAAAATAGCAACTAGATGGATCTGCCCTTAGCCTTCTCTGCTGTGGGCTCAACAAACCCACGTCCTGTGCTGGAGCCACCCAAGCATTTCCCTTGCTCTCCTCTGGATGTTACAGGGTCTCTGGCACTGGAGGTTCACATCCTACCAAAGTCCTCTGGACGCAGCCTCCAGAACAAACCTGTAGTGTAACTCCTCTGCCTGTCAATCTTTTCCTTTGCATAAGTGCCAACAGTGTTGGAATTTAACCCTTCTTACCTTTCCAAACACCTTTGTATTAGCTCTTCTGTTTGAAGATGGAGGTGGCCCAAGGATCTTTGACCCAAATGCAATATGCGATACACACTGAGTTTTACTGCTGCATATGTTGCCCTGGCCTCTATTAACCAAGATACCTAAATTGAGAGAAATGATAATAATAATAAAATAAAAACAAACCAGTGCTCACAAACAATAAAAAGTAGTATTTTTTCTAATCAACCAGAAGAAAAGATTTATGAAAACTAAACATACATAAAAATAACATTCCTTTAAAGCATAATCCCTACAAATATAGGAACAGCAAATGCATATTTTATAAAAGTGTGTCAACATACAAGCAAGAAACTTTTGGTCTATTATAGAGACATATTTCTAATCTTCTTGCTTTAAAGATTTATTTAGAAGAGGGTTATTTATAAACAAAGAAAAATTGATTTGCACGATTTCTTTAGAACCTCAATGAAAACGTAACTTCTGACAGCAAGGAAAAAGAACTCTAATTAATAAATAACAGAATAAATAAATAATAACACAAAAAATCCTGAGACGAGACTGTCAAGGTATCAGTCACAACTCAGAGAACTATTTACATGTAGCTTGCTTTTTGAAATTACCAAATCTACTATATTATCAGGGCTGAGCCCTACCATTGCAAACACATTCTATTGCTGCTAAAATGTTCTACCCATTTCTCTATTTATTTTTTTTTTACTGCTTAAAGTATAGATTTATTTTTGTAAGTCTTTTCAAGCACAGGAATTGCCAGCCAGTCTTCAAGACAAACAAAAAGTAAACATGGAATGCATGTGAACGTTCTGAAAAAATTTTAAAAGGAAGGACAGGAAAATGGTTACACGTTAATTTGAACATCAGGGTTGCATGTAATATCTATTCTGGTTTTTTGTAATTCCCCAGGATTGTCAGTGAATTCTCCTTTCCAGAGCTGATAAAAATTGTCTCTTCACATTAATTTATACTTACAATGTCCAAAGATATTTTCTTGCTGCAACTTCAGTGTTAAATTGCTGTCTCACTTTAGAGATTTGACACCTTCATAAAGCAATAAAGTAGAAACAAAGCATTTTGCCGATTCCCCTAAGCATTTTTCATAACCTTATTTCAAGATCAGCTTTATTTACAGTGTCATCAAGGAAAGGAAAAACAGATCATGCATTAGCCACCAAATATCATCATTTACTGTACTAATAAGCACAGAAGAAGCTGCTTTCTGCCACTGCCTGCCTCCCTTCTTCCTGATGTGACATTTGGCTGCTGCTAACAGCTGCCATTTCACAAGATCAGATGACCTGCCTTGGTTTATCATCAATTTCTTTTTGCTGGCTACCTTGGGATGTTGTTAGCTCCAATTAGAAAAGCTGATTTGCATTAAAATCTCTCTTTATGACCACATTAATTGACTGCAATTAATTACCTACATCTACACATAACAGTGTGCTGATGACATAATGTAATAATATGTGTAATTAAAAGTGAATGATACTAAAAATAATTTGGGCTTTTGATTATCAAATAAACAAAATGTTTAATGGATTAAAAGAACATTTCCAATTAAAATTTACTTAAACATACCGAAGCCTCTCATTTCAAGTAGGCCAACTTCTGAAATTTGAAAAACATGTCTGGAGGAACACATGCTATATTCATAAAATGGGATTAAAAAAAAGATTAAACCTTAGAATGAAGACATTTCATCTCCATGCAGGTGAGGGATGTTATCATTAATTACTTTACTATATATTCCTAAGGGCTATATATCTTTGTAGTCCAGATGGTAAAACCTGAGTCTTGTTTTAAATGAACATTCATTTTTTTCTGCTTAGATGCATCATTCACACTATAGCACTCATTTAAATTTTACAGTCACTCATATTTTGACAATCCAGCCAAGAAGTATTTATTTTTGAATACAGTCACTGAGAAATTGCATTCCACAGTTTCCTCTGCTATGTCAAAGGCAAACTTATAATCCAACTTTACAACAGAACCTTGGCTTGACTACTTGAAGGGCAGTAATGCTCTCAAAGAATTATTTCCCCTTTAATATTACAAAAATGGTATTTGCTTGGAAAAAATATGCTGAATGTAATTTAAGTAAGTAAATGTATGAAGGGTCTTAGTCTAAGCAAAAATTCAAACCTCCTACTATTCATTTCAGCTGCTATAGGACAAAGATTGCCTTTACTAATGAGAAGTACTGAGAGAGAGCAAAAGCAACAACTTGAAAAAACATGAGCACGGCAGCTTAGGGAGGATGATGAAATCTTTATGAGTTTTTTTTTTCATATTCTGGTAAAAGCAGAAGAAAAGAATTTTTAGAAGTTTTTTTTTTTAAACTTTTGATATTATCAAGGTTGTTCTCAAAGTTTATTTTTCTTTAGAGCTTCATTAGATGGTATAGTACTAAACTTAACAAGTAGTTATCAATCTCTGTAACCTTATTCCTTTGGTCAATACTTTGCACATATATTTCCAGAGCACTTTAACAGAAATGGTGGAAACGATTATTCACTGAATTCAAATATTAAAGATGAGAATCCTCAAGGCTGAGAAAGTACTAAATCCACTGGAACAAAAATCTATCTTCCTCCCCTACAGCACCACTTCTAACACAGCCTGTACTGATGAAGGTGTGTTGGAAATGGGTTCTTTATCTGATTTGCTTGCTCAGACCCACTTCTAAGCTACTTCAGTCCTACTTCCTTCTCTAAAGATGTTCTACCACCCGGTTTTAGTATGATCATATGACTCATAAAAGGTGGTACAGGGGAAGGGGAAAATGAGGTACTTTAGGAAGACATTGCAAATATTATTGGAGTTAAACCAAAGCTTCAGCTTTGTGCCTTGTTGAGAAGCCAATAATAACATAATGAAAGAGTAAAGGAAAGAGGGTGCCTACAGAGAGATTTCACCTATGCATTTTTCTAACTTCTAGCAATAAGAAGTTTATGTACTTCTCCAGATTAAGCTGAAAATATCAAGGCAACCTTATATCAGTTTTCCATGAAGGACATGAATCAGAGCACCTCATTTTAAAATCCATTATAACTCTAATTTTTAAGAAGGTCTTGCACATATTCCAGGATATTTACATGGATATGCAGAATAATTATTAAAAAAAATAAAAAGGTCTAGGTCAGTTAGGTGTACATGCAACAGAATTTACAAACCCAGTAATATCCTGGGCATAAGGAAATTACATTTTGGATATGTTTAGAATTCTAATCAATGAAATTTAGTGACATATTAGTGAAAAATATTGTGGTTTTTTTTACATTGATTTATTTCCTTATTGGAATTGTACCTGATGTCTTCAAAACCCCCAAAACTGATTAAAACCCGTCCTGATTTTCTTCAATTACAAAGAAATTTGTCAATAGATGAAAATTTTATTTCATTCTTTACAAAGTTATGTGAAGACCACTAATGGTTATGAATAATTTTACAACTGCAAAGTTTCAATTATGAACATTAACAATCTATGTCTCTCTACTGCTGTTCTTTAATGATGATCTATCTCTTTACAAAATTGTTTTAAATAGATAATCAGTATTTTGAATCAAAACAATAAGAACTGTAAAGACATTTGCCTTAGTGAAATTCTGCTGTTGAGTTTATTGCAGGTAGGAAGCAATACAGAGTTTTAAAGCAAAAAAAGCTCTCAGTTGTCTGACCCAAGTCTATTTAAGCAATTTCAAATCTTGGCATTTGTATCTGCAATTCAGTTTCTATAGGTTCTTACAAATATCATTCAGACAGACATGCCAATTTAAACATAAAAACACAGGAAGTGCTAGTCTAGAACAGGCTAATAATGTCTCTAATGTTCAGTTTTGAAGGCCAAACCTAAATACTTCAGAAACAGTGTGAGGTAATTCAGTATGGATTTTTGCAATCATCTGCCTTCAACACAGTTCTAAGAGTAAGGTTGGAAAAACTTGGAAGATTAAATTTTCACATTTTTACTGCTGCTAAATACATTACCCTTACCCATATAAATTGCCAACTGATTTTGGAATCATACCAATTTCTTTACCAGCTTCTTTTAGCAGTAGATTCCATATTTTAATCATATTCTGTAACATGGCATTTTATTTTATGAGTTTTTATTTTCAACTGCATCATCACATCAAATGATGTCTTGGTTTTGTACCATGAGATAAGAAAAGCAACTTTTATTGAACTTCCTTTGTATCACTAGTTACTTTATAAATGCCCTTATGCCAATTTTTAATGTTTTCAGCATATCTCATGTGAAAATTTCTCATTCATGCTGCTTCTCCCTGAATCACTTCGTGGTCTGTAAGATATTTTCTGAGACAGTTTAACTGATAATGTATAAAGTATTTCAGATAATAATGCAAAACTGATTTAAAGGTTTGATACCTTTTCCATTTCATATGAATTTGAATTTGCTGCTACTTAGTTTCTTAAAACATATTAAAATCTGAAAATTCTACTGAGATGTGTCTATGGTGATGATAACTTTCCTTTCTTGAGTCATTTAATTTTGAAACTTTAAAGCTTAACTGTAATTATCATTCCTCCCCAATGTACAATCCTTTGCTTTCAGCAAACCTATCTTTTACATGATATCATGTTATACATTTACCCTGACTATAATTTTTCAACACAGTGGTCACAAGAACTAAAAGCACTCAATTGAAACCTTGCTTTGCAAACGATGATGTTTCCTGCATGTTATCTGCTCTGCTCTGCTTTTCATGAAGAAGTACATATGGAATTGCCCATCTCAGAAGCTTACAACTCTGAAGTCCCACTCTTTATTAAACTAGCATCTGTATCATAACAAAATTTTGCTCCCCTGTTATTCACTTCTCTGTTGAGATTATTCATAACTATAATAAACAATACAGAGCCTAGAATAAATACCTTTTGAGGTCTCCTGCTGTTAGCCTTCAGCTGTAACAACAATTTAAAGTTTAATCCTCTCTTTGTCTTCTCTTAGTTTTTATCCAAATCAATAATTTGTATCTTAGCACACAATAGCCCAGCTTCTTTAATAAATCTCTTCTACGCAATGCTGCCAAAGTCTAAATCATGTGGTATATTATTTTGTAGCTTACAGAAACATTCAAATAACTCCAAGACACCACCAATAAGAGCAGATTTAACACCAGTAAGAGCAGATTTCCCTTTTCAGAGTATAAACTGAGGAGATTGCATGGTCATATTATCAGAAGAGTTTCATTAATGTGAACATATTTTAAAAAGAAATGTAACAACTTCACTTACAATGTTTCAATGTACATTCATATAACATACCTGAAATATTGTTATAAATCTCACGGTTGAATTAGAATAGTTCAGGCTGCACACAGATCTCAGACTATAGAACAGACATGTGTCTATTTGCTTGTGGCACTACAGCTGTGCCAGGGTTGTCATGTTTCATTTTAAGACACTGGAACTCTTAACATGGCCATTTACAAAACAATCCATTGTTTGTACATATATTGTATAGATCGTGTTCACAGTATTTTAATACAACAGAATACCTGTTTCTTGCACTGGATGTGCCCTAGATTTTATTTCTGGCTTGTGCATTTTACGTAGACTCAGCAGTTGTGTGACTTGTGGCACATCAGCGTTCAGCCGGCAGATTACAGGATTAACATCTGCGGGGTGACACGGCCGAGATGGAACAAAGACCGTACCTGGAATCAAAAAACAGGGGCTTTACTTCACTCAGGACACTATGGAATTAAATTTGACTTATATTATCTGGTAGATTACACATACTTTAGTTCATATTGCTATAAAAATGTAATAGATTATGGTGATTTGAAAAATTTGCTGCAATTGGTCACTTTTTATTGTAAATTTTAAAATTAGATTGTGTATACTTTTAAGCCAAAAATTTTGGATACGATTGAAGAAATATACCCTAATGGCTGGAATAGCCATAGAAAATCAACTTTTTGATGTGGCAAGTGAAATAGCGAAACAATCACAAAACACATTTTATTAATTTTTCTTACAATTCAGCTTTAATTCTAACACTGACATAGTGATTTTCAGATAAAATGAACAGCTGAATATGGTATTTATATCAGTGGGACTGAAGTAGCAAAGGGAGAAGTCCTATATATGCAAATAAAGAATTTTGCAAGCTTTAATTCCAAACTTTGGACACCATTACCCTTTCATGATAAACTAAGAAGCTGTCAACCTATGTATTCTTCTGACACCAGGCACTAGTAGAATGTGAGCTGATTATCTCTGCTTTCCCTTTGATAACCAGTATAGACTGAGTTTGTGAAAGCTGTTCTCTATGAAGAAAGGAATCCATGCCAGAACCATTCCTGATGTTACAACACAAATTAATTCCAAATTTTAGAAAAATTGAATATAATAAGCTAATGAATATTAGCCTATTTTCCAAGAAGAGGAAAACATAACCTGAAAGCCAAACACAAATAATGGATTAAGTATTGAGATTTGAATAAAAAATTCAGCTGTCCCATATTGTAATTCAGTAATGGACACATTTTTTTAACTTTCTTTTTTTCCCCAAGCCAGTACATTATTTATCACTGTCGGGCAATACTTAGTGATAAAAACCCCATACATAACTTTGGGATCACTATGGAAACAAGAAACTAGGTACAGATTAAGCTTGCATGCCTCAGTGTCATGGGGCAGAAAAGATGAATTATTTCCTCTTCTATCTCAATGATCTCATACAGAACTAATTTCTTAGTGTATGTGGGTTCTCCTTTGCATTTCCTATCATTTTACAAATACAAAACATACTGTCTACTTGCTACTTGAAAAAAGTAACACTCACTGCACCTTGAAATCACTATTTCCACCACCCCAAGGAGGCTGAAGCAAAGAACTCAACCCTTGTCCTGGTTTCTGCTGGGAAAGATTTAATTTTCTTCCTAGTAGCTGATATAGTGCTATGTTTTGGATTTGGGATGAGAACAGTGCTGATAACACATTGATGTTTTAGTGGTTCAGCTCCCCAAGCTGCCCTGTCAGTGAGCAGACTGGGGCAGGGGGGCACAAGAAGCTGGGAGGGGACACAGCCAGGACAGCTGACCCCAGCTGATCCAAGGGATATTCCAGACCATAGGCAACATGCTCAGCATATCAAGAAGAGGGAAAGCTGACCAGGGGACTGCTGGTTGTGGGCAATTGTTTTTCATTTGCATAATTTTTCTTTGGTTTCTTGGGTTTTATGTATCTTTTTCTCATCATTACAATTTATCATTATTAAAGTGTTCTCATCTCAAACCATATATATTCCTACTTTTACCCTTCTGATTCTTTCCCCCATCCCACTGTGGGACAAGTGCGTGAGTGGCTGTGTGGTGCTTAGTTGCTGGCTGGGGTTAAAGTATGACAACTCTCATTACAAGTTGCAATGTCACTGCATTCAGTGGAGCTCAACTAACTGGTCCAGTCATTCTGAGAGGTGAAAAAGCTTTATCAAATAGTGATTGTTATCTGAAACTTAATTAATAATAACAAAAAAGCTTACTATTGTTTTTCTGTAACCTTCAGCTGTAACAAAAATTTAAGATGGGTCTAGAAAACAAGTCTAGAGGAGCAGGTGATGGAAGTGGGGTTGTTCAGCCCAGAGAAAAGGAGGCTGAAGAGAGACCTTTCGCTTGTCAAGATGTGGGTGTTGGTGTCTTCTCCCAGGTAACAAGAGCAAGACAAGAGAAAATGGCCCCAAATTGTGCCAGAGGAGGTTTAGGTTGGATACTAGGAACAATTTATTCATCAAAAGGGTTGTCAGACTCTGGAACAGGCTGCCCAGGGAAGTGGTAGAGTCACCATTCCCAGAGGTATTTAGAAGCCATGTGAATGTGCTTCTTAGGGACACAGGTTAGTGGGGGCCTTGGCAGTGCTGGGTTAACAGTTGGACTCAGTGACCTTAAAGGTCTTTTCCAACCTAAACAATTCTATGAATTGCCTAGATAAGGAAATTCATAAGCATACAGAAAGTACTAATGCCCACCAGCTGTGTAATAATCATAGAATTGATAATGAAGTAATTAAAAGCGTAATATTTTACTATGCATACAGTTTATTAAAACTGTTGACTCATTATGTTAACTACATTTTAGAATTTTGGAACTCATTTAGAATATTTAAGCACATGTTTAGAATGGAAGAGAGAAAACAATGCACCAATGGAATGAAATTAAATGAATGCCAGTGAGAACTCTAACTGCAGTTTCCTGCTGAGAATTTACCATATTCTCTCTGTAGACATTTTTTAATTAATTTTTTCTGCATCTTACCTACATAAAATCACAGGAGTAATCACAAGGTCCGATTAGTCTCCCCTCTTGGTTTAGTGTTTCCAAGTGGAAGATACAATTTGTTACACTAAAAATACAGCTAAGAATACCTCCTTCTGAAACTAGAACCTCCTTTTCAGGTATGTTCCTTAAAAGCCACAAAATGAAAATTTGAATGAAATTGAAGCTGAACTATACCTAGGGTGCCTTTAAAATAAGAAAGTGCCAGCTGTGCTTTTGAATCTTCTCCTCTATTACTGCAAATACTAGTGAGGAATGAAATTCTCTCCCTTAGAAAATGATGATTCAGGATTATGATGCAAATCTTGAGACTGGTAAACTTTGACCAATATCCTGATCTATTACAAAAAAACCTCTCATTTTTCAGCTCACCACCAATATTACTTTTCCAATAAACAAGGACATATTAGGATAAATGCACATAAGATCAGAGGTGTTTATGATAGTTTCATAGCTCTGTTTCATATAATATTACTTTGTTACAGTTTTGCCTGGATTATTTAAATAAGAAATCTTTCATCAGCTACTAATATCCAAAATTAAGAACGCAAACAACAAATGTTGCTGTTTTAAGTATTTCTCTTTCCTTTCAGACACTCTGTTCTCGGCCAAAACCCGATTTCTATCAGCATAAGATATTCTCATTAAAACAACCTCTCTACTTGATAAATCTTGCCAGAATTTCTCAATAAAATACTTCTAAGGAATTCAGTGTTAAAAACACAGGAGTACACACATATTTAATTAGTTGCCTTAAGTCCAACACTTAGCAGCCTTAATATGCTGTACTACCACTTTAATTTTCATGAAATCATGTAATCTTTCAAATTGCCAATCTGATGAATAAGAAGTTTTTGATTTTATAACATGAACAGTTATGATTAAGACCAGACAGAAATTAAAACACACCATCTCCCTCAGATGTATCTTGCGGCTTGTGTTTTAAAGTGAAGATCTTTCTTAGCTTACAGTTAGCTGAAATAATAATTCCATCCAAAGAGAGGAAGACAGCTCCACTGAATATTTCACTCGTAAATGCTACCAAGTCAATACACATATTGCACCACTAGAAAAGAGAAACAACACTCCTCAGTAAAACCCATGAGCTGAGGCTAACACATCTTCTATACAAATAAACAGAGATAGCCTTGAGGAGAAATGCTGCAATTTTCATCCAATTTGCAAAACTGTAATATATGTTTACTTATGTAAAATTTAGCTGACCAATGGTTGAAGTTTTAAGGGAAAAGAATACTAACACATAATGATTGTAGATGCCTCATTTTCTTATAAAGTCAAGGCAGGAATATGAGCTTCTAATTGCCAAGTAGCACATATTTTTGAGAAAAAATGTAGGTGCATACGTTACTGTTCAGCTTCTAAGTCTGAAATTTACTGAGGGAAAGTAATACTTGTTTTGAAGACATCAAGCAATGGACTGAAAAATTCAGTTTTAATCATAACTGGTATTTCTATTGCTGAGGTTTAAAAAAACAATAATTTTAAAGAATACAATACAGAAAGCTAGCATGTGAAAATGCAAACTGTTCTGCTGATGGAAAAAATAACTCACTATACACTTATTTACAACCCATCATGCTGATAGTAATGATCATCTTGTGTATACAATAAGCTGAACTATCAGAGCCATGCAAAAGATCTATCTAATAATTGAAAGCAGCATGTTCCCTCCTTTAAGTAAAAGCAATGATAAAAAGGCAGATAACCATTTAAAGGAGACAGATATGTATTTATATACATTAAGAAATACAGATCTACTCTTTGAGGTTGGTCAAGCATTAAGGTTATTAAAATATTTTGTCCTTATAACATAGCATTTAGACAGATCTCTGATTAATGCTTTACTATCTAAATTAAAATACATAACTGAAGTTCATTTTCTGATTAAATGTAACTTGGTGTACATTAATGCATGCTTTAATCCTGAAAGACTTGTACTAGTCTGACACCAACTAACTGAAATTACATCGAAGAAAAATAATTTAATTTCAGTGGATTTTGAATTAACATCAACTTCAAGGGTATGATCAGATACATATTCATTTAAAAAAATCCAACCACTTCTTCCCACAAAGCAGTTTTTATTTACCACCACTGCTTTCACCTAACCTATCTCAAAAAAACTTCAGAGGTTTCTGTAAAATATTCTATCTTATGTCTAGCCTTAAATTCACAGCTGCTTAGTATACTGTTATCTAGTTCTCTTGGTCCAAATATGTATTTTAAAATACTTGAGATCTAACTATTCTCATATCAAATTTATTTTCTAAAGCAGTATTTGAGACTCCAGTCCTTACATGATTATATGTTAACCATCTCGCTTTGTATCCTGTCAGCTATTACCACATGCTGTGGCTGGGCATGGGAGAGTGTAATGGGGAGAAGATAATGGTTATTGTTTTATTTCCATCAGTTTGACAAGCAAATTATTTTATATATGCCAGAATTTGGAAGAACCTGAAGAATTTGAAAGCAGCCATTGGCTACAGTCTACCTTCAGCTCCAGGGAAATGTCATCAAAGGTCACTACAGGAGAAGGGACATGTGAGCAGGAGCACTATAATGAAGAAGGATCAGGGACAGAGAGAATTTTACAGAGGCTGGACCAACAGGAGGGATAAACACATCACAAACAGCAATAATTTTGGAAAATGGGAATGAATTCCTAATATAAGAAGCATAGAAGAGGAGTAGCAGTAAGTGGTTCTGCTGCCATCTGGTAGAGGGGACAGACACGTGTATGAATCAGTAGGAACTGAGTTCTAAACCAAACAATAATTTCAAAAAGTCTATAAACACACACAAAACATTTCTGATTAAAAATGTGCTCAACCACAGTCCGAGGAATATTCCCCAGGTACTTACTATTTTGCGCTTGATCATAAACAGAGGAATTTTTGCATGCAGAGGGGTTACACACAACTCCTTGTGGACCGTTGACAAATACAATCTTCTTTTAATATTGTCTAAATCAGTTATCCTATAAAAGAAAAGGCAGGAGAGAATGGAACAGATCTTTGTCAATTCAATAATCCAGTATCTTTGGGAAATCACAAAAAACTCTATTCATGTGCAGAACCTTTATGTCAGTGATAGCAAATATGGAATTTAAAAATTACTTCTTTTACAAGATGAGTAATGAGATTTCTTTCTCCAATTCAAACTCGGTGGCTATATCCCTGCATATATAAAATCACTTTACATGCTAATTTTATTTCAACAGTCTACACTCTTTGCTAGATTTCCACAGCCCTTCAGATTATGAAAGAATTCAATTTGTATGAACTGAGAACCCAGTAGCCTTTAATAATAACACGTTTTGGCCCCTTAAGCTTGTGTTATCTTGGGGCCTGCTAACTAGAAAAACATTATTTGCTTTCTTTTCCTAAGAATGCCTCTGTCACTTTATATAGATTCTTTTCAGCTTAAAGGTAAACACAATACACTGTCTGTCTGCTTTACTTCACGAGGACGTATCTTCAAATGTGAATTATAATGCAGAAGTTTATTGCTCACTATTCCAGTCGTCTCACAATGACACCAAGGACACTGAATTTCAACATTTCTAATAAATTCAGACCACAGGCATGGTCACAAAAAAAAATAGGTTTCCTTTAAAATGACAAAGAGGGCCATTTTAATGTTCTGTTTCCTTTAAGACTCGTGAGCATCTGCACTGATTGTGGTGGGACCCAGTTAAATTTCTTCAGAGCAGCTTGGATAGGGCTATGCTTTGGATTTGTGCTGGAAGCAGTGTTGGTAACTCAGGGATGTTTTCACTGCTGATGGGCAGTGCTTAGAGAGAGTCAAGGCCTTTTCTGCTCCCCACCTCACCCCACCAGTGAGGAGGCTAGGGATGCATGAGGAGCTGGGAGGGGTCATAGCTGGGACAGCTGATCCCAGCTGGCCTTAGGGATGTTCAGTGTGGTGTCAAACTCAGCTATAAGAACTGTGGGGAAGTTCAGAGTTGTTGTCTTCCCAAGTAGCCATTACACATGATGAAACCAAGAGTTAGTGGAGATGGCTGAGCATCTGCCTGCCCATGGGAAGGAGCTGATGCCTTCGACTCAGTTGCATGTGCAGCTTTTGCTTTCCCCATTAAACTGTCTTTATCTCAATACAAGAGATTTTGCACTTTTACCTTTGCACATTCTCTTCCCCATCCCACTGCAGTAGGAATGAGAGCGACTGGTGTGGCCCAGCTGCCTGCTGGGGTTAAGCCACAACAGCAGCACAACCTTGACATTCCCCAACAGTCCTGCCTTAACACTCCAGAGCACAGATATTGCTTTAAAAGCTGCAATCTGGAAGAATATGCCTAAGGTATGGGGAAACAATGATTAATTTACCTATTATTTTTGAACAAGCCTACTTCTAACAGATGGGTATTTCTCTGTAATTAGCAGCCCCTCTGAAAAGATGACAAATAATTAAAATAAACAACTTTTTGTCACTACTTAGTGTTAAAACTAATCACTCATAATCATTATTTAAATGCTAGGTTTTACTTTAAAATAGTGAGACTGCCCTGTAGATTTCTTTTTTAAAATTTATTACTGAAAACACTTTTTCATTAGTTAAGGACTACCTGTAACTAATGAAATGTTGTCACCCTAAATTTGCAGACTAACACTCTAAAATGTTCTTAGGCTTCCTTAAGTCAACTTAGGAGGGCATTACCTCTGGAACAAATTAGATATGAGAGGTATTTTTGCCAATCTGAGAGTGCAGCCAAGGACAGCACATCATCTCCATTTTATGTGTAAACATCAAAAGGTTCTACTAGCACAGACAATAAAAATACATAAGCAACTTCTTGCTCCCCCATAGTCATTAAGACCATCATCCAAAGCACCAGCTTTTCAGAACTTGCTGATCCTTTCCTCTCTGTTGCAGACAATCTGATCTTTATTCATCCTCACAACACAAGTGGGCAAATCAAAACAAAGTGGAAGAGTCTACTATCTGTTTCATTTTGAAAGATTGCAGTTCCTCTTATAAATCACATGCACTTGAAAAGCAGAAATTTCACTACTGTGCCAAGGAAAAAACATTATATCCTCACCATTGTTATTGTTTGACATGACAGATTCCAGTATCAGCTGTACATATATTTATGAATGAACAAATTATACCAAGTCCTTGAAAAGTGATTTCACAAGAAGACCTCCAAGTGTCTTACAGTTCTGGTAGCTGGGCTTGATCCAATTCTGAAGAAATTCAAGCAAGATGTGAAATAATTTCCCTACAATCACCAGCAAGTTGGCCACAAAGCTAAGCCTTTGTCCCAGATCAAGGCTTAGTTCCATCCATCACTTTCCTTCCCATACAACCTTTGGTGAAAAACCTATGGATCTAGTTTTCAGAAACTCTCCACTCAGAATCTTGGATGCTAAGAAATTGATGCACTAAAGAACTGCAAAGTATTGGAGCTTGAAGCTCCCTGGATTTCCTGGTTACATGTAGAGCTGAGCAATTGTGCTGAAGAACCAGGCAGTTGCAGTAACCTGAGTGCTGAAAAAGAAAAATACTATTCCTGCTGAACCTCAAACTGCATAGTTCTCAATAGAGAATGTTGCTTTAAATGATGCTATAACAGAGCAGTAGAAGCCTAGAATTAAGTAATGCATATCTCCAAACAACTGGCAATAAAAACCTAAGTTCACTTTATAATATCAGTTCAATATGTTTAAATTTTATTATTTATTTCTTATATGAATAGTTTTATCTCTCTTGCTCATGAAAAAGATTAGGTACCTTGGTTATAGAAAGACCATTGGTAAATATACAGTTCAGTTACACTACAAAATGTAACACTGAACACATTCATTTTGATAAAAATACATACATTTATATCAGGCTCTGTCAAAGAAGTCTAAAAGAAGACTGTTATTATGATGATAGATGTGCCATAAGGAAGTGGCAAACTTTAGATACATAGGTAAAATCACTCCTAAAGAAATGTAATTTATTTCAGTAAATACATTTAAAACAATAAAAATATTTATATTCCACAGGCAAAAGTAGGTGAAACATTCAAACAGGCAAATCTGAAGAAAGAAGATGGCCTTAAAACTCTGTAAAATAATTTATTTCCCAGGGGAAGAAAGATAATTATTTATGGGTTAGTGTAACTTTCAGAATTTTTAGTTATACTGCTTATTGGAAAATTAAAATTAAGCAAGAATCTGAAGAAACTCTTTTCTGAAATAATTCAGACAATGGCAGTTAGAACATTAGATCTCTCAGCTGCAAAATGACTCAAGAGTACTTCTGGTGAAACTCAATTTTTTTCCCCTGTTATCCAAAAGCAGAACCTACGTTAAACCTACAATAGCAAGAAACATCTGCAGCACACATCTTGATTTTCAAAGATGCATTAAAAAAAATCTATATGGGAGTTAATGTATTTTTATTATGTCTGTGCTTGAGTATTTATATCTAAGGGTCAGACATCTGATAGAAAAGTAATGAGACCATGTTGAGAAAAATGAGGTAGTCAACAAGAAAATCAACCTCATTTATAATAATATTCCAGTGATCAGCAGGTGCATAACTCTTCCAGCTATGGTCATTAACTGCATTCATTTCACACTTAACATCTACATTTGCAAACCATTTGAAAGTAAAATTACCTTCCAATTCAATTTTCAATTTTATTTTATATCTTCAACTTTGATTGACTATTCTCCTCACAATGGCAGCTATTGTGAGACTGCAAGCAAATGGCAGCAACTACCCAAGAGTACAGATAAACTCATCTGCTCAGATTACCTATTCACTTTGCTTCTGTATGTATAATAATTTATAACCATTTGTTAATGTTCAATTCAAGGCTTAAAATGAACTTAGAAAAAATGACTCTGAACTGTTGAAGGGATGCTTCATTTGTCAGGATCACTTGTTCCTTTATAAACGACTTAACCTGGAAGTTTACCAAACATGAAAGCAGGTATTTCATTGATTTTGCTCAGCTAAGAGCAACTCCTGCACAATTTAGTACTAACAGAAATCTCCTTGTATCCTGGTCAAAATCCAGAGAGAATCCTCTGCTAATGCTTCACTATTAGGACATTAGTATATTAGTACTTAACCATTGTAGTGCCATTTTATCCATAAAAAGCATATGCTTCTGAAACATTAGAGAGTGTCATTATCATCACCATCATCATCATCATCTCCATTTTAAAGACAGAAAAACAAGGGAAAGGCAATTGTCAGCTGATTTGCCATGCTTTCAGATTCTCAAGTTTCCTTCTTCAGGAGGACCCTGTAAGTCACATACATTTTATTTTATGTGCTACTTGTAAATTGGTCTTGGAGGAGATACTACATTATTGAAGTGGCTGCCTGATCATCTGAAATCCCGTCCTCATAAAAAGAGATGTATTTGCCTTGAAAATCAATCAAACCTCTACAAAATAAGAGATCTGGAAGACTGATAAGTCACCCAGACCAAGAGAACAAGTTGTGTTGTATCCTGGAATTTCCTGTTAATAGTGTTTTTCTGGAGAGCATAAGAAACAAACTCCTCACAGTGCCCTTAGTCAGTATCCATAAAGAGGCAGTAACATAGGTGGCAGGCACAAAACAAGAATAACAAAATCTCATTGTTAGAATAGAAAAACTTTCAAAATATGAGCAGTTATGAAGAAGTGGTGAATTCTGAACTCTCCCTACAGGACACTGACATATTGACAATCAATTCTTCAAATGAAAAAAAATGTTCTGGTATTTTTGCTGACCAAGAATAACTTTTTGTAAAAGTTTAATTGCTTTTACAACTCCATATGTTTCAACGTTAATTCTGGAAGTGCCCACTAATATTCATACCATGTATTTTACAAAACTTCTATCAATATTTTAACATCCTTGGTTTTGAAATAATATTTCTTTTATTTTCAAGTATTTCGTAAATTCCATTTTAAGACAAAGTGCTATGTCCTTCTGAAGCATGGCTAACTGTGCCAAATAATTTAGAAAATTGTAATTCTCAAATATAGTTTTTAATTTTCCCGTACAAAGTACTTTAATGAGTATTAATATGTAGAAAGTTTAGTGTCGATTTCTTTTCAAGAATCCAAGCAAATTACCTCTCTAATGCAGATATTTATGCCTGTAGCTAGTTATGTTGAGTCTTTTTTTTAGTTTATTGGCTGTTATTCTTTCTGCTTTGTTATTCTTTCCATGGATTTTCTATTCTAAAGAGACAATCCATCTTTTCATCCATCCTTTTCAGACAAAGGAAAGGTTATGTTTGCACCTGCTAATGTAACAGTCCATATATATCACATTTAAACCATTTATTCTAATTGCTAAGAATTGCTAAGAAGTCTGCCATTTAAAAAGACAAAACTAACTTTCTTGCTAACACAATGTACTTTATTTGGTGTATGAAATCCTGACTAACAAACCCTACCAACCAAACATAAACAGGATTCAGTTACTTACATTGATCCACCAAAAAAATATACATAATTAGTACTTCTCTCCAAAGTCCTAGAAATGGTAATTTATTCTGTAATATCACCAGGGCATCATCTAACACCATTATAAGACTTATTCTATGTATTTAATAGCACATTATATGATAGGTTAAAATAGCCTCATCACCTAGAAGTTAAAACTGAACAAAATAAAGCATCTCTCTGAGCAGTTCCAATAGATCCAAGATACATTTCAGCTAAAGTGATACTGCATGAAATAATTCCTTTCAGGGCATTGCTGCAACTTATGCAGCAATAGTGCAACACACAATGTTCTTGATCCTGGACTGAGGTGACTCCTGGACAAAGGGACAGTACAGACCAGACACAATGTTTCACCAGCCTACTCAACCACAGGAACTGTGTTATACTGAATTAAGCCTGCCTGTAACCACACTTACAAAACAGCAATTATACTCACTGTGTAAACCACAATTGCATCACAAATCCTGTAACATCAGCCTCAGAGGATCCCATAGCCTGACAAAGGAAATATTCCTTTTTGTGACAGCTGTTGATTTCACTGTACAAATTCTATCTAATTTGAGCTTGGCAGACTGATGAGTATGCTGTGGTCTCTGGGAAAGCAATATGCTATTTCTGAAACATGTCTGAGAATGTATTTTTGTTCATAATTATTTCTCTGTTTTTTCAGTAAATGGCAATGCTGGATAACTTGTCCATTAGCAGCCTCAAAGTCAAACGAAAAAAGGAGATGCATGGAAAGAGAAGAGGCCCCTTTCCTCCACTCACTCCTCCTTGCCCAAACGATCTCCACTGCCCCCAACATTCTGAACCACCTTCTCAGCAGCCCTCCTCTGCTTTCATACTTATTCTGCCTTTCCACACAGACTCCTCCAGCCTTGGCTCCTGGTTTGCAGGTGCAAACTGTGGCTGAATAACACCTGGAAAACTTTATTATATCACCAGAAGGATGCACACTGGAAAATACTGGTTTAAGGCATTAACTCATCAAATGCGAGAAATGAGAAATATTTGCAGATAAAAGGCAACAAATTTGTGTTGACTAGGGGGGAAATAAAGTACCTGTTCTCTTTCAGAGCAAGTGGCCAACCTAACTACCAACATAATTTTAAACTAGGACTGTGTATTTTGTTATCACTTCTATAAAAATTGCATGATCTTCTTTTTTATATCTGGAAGCAGGACATCCTGTTCATAGGATACCTTTATACCGTGTTTTTTGGATCTGTTTCCTAGATTACCACCCATGCTGTGTTAAAGTGATGACTGGAAGAGTTATCAAAAAACATTAACTTTCAAATATATGAGTTATCTGCTTTGTCAATTATGGAATTTAACATACCCTAATACTTTTAAGAATGTTTCTGTATTTCACTCCTGCTTCACGAAAAGTTCAAGGAACAGGCCTTATGCTACTAAACATCAGAATTTCAAATAATCTCTCCAGCTAAATCTGTTCAATAAAGTTAACTTCAGCCTCTATCTAAAATCTTCAAATAATGTCAGATGTACATGATAGAATTAGCATCTATGTCCTGCTTTGAATTTTAAGAGGTTGGTCTAAGTTTTGCAAGACTAACCAAGATTCATATTGCTCTGTGACTGAAAACATGCTGGGTGTTCAGGTTAACATGAATAATTTATGATATCTCTGTCAGCAAAGCTAGAATGATGACTGATTATGATAGCATCTAATTCACATAAATTCAAACTGTTATGGTACCTATGAATAAATTAACTATGCCTGTAAAACCCACTATGTTGTGGTTATTAAAAATCTCTAAGTAATAAACTTATATTTATAGAAACAACTGTTTGAAAACAGGAAATATGGTACCAAAATATATATTCTACTGTACTGTTCACAAGCCTTGTAATAAGATTTTTTATCGACAGGCACAACCACTTTAGGAATACTCCTTTCCCCCTACAGATTCCTCTATACCTAACTAGCTAAACTTCAACAGAAAACTTCTTAAACCTTATCAGGTATGTTCCAGGGTTTGAAGCTCTCACAGAGTTTGCATTAATTCAGAATATAACAAGAGCTGAACAGTGGGATAGTAACTGAGAAAACCTGTTGATATGCACTTTGCCAGCCGAGCAAAAGGCTGAAACATTATGAAGAGTTTAGAAATTAAGAGACATAAGATACCACTAGAGTGAATGAGCAATCATGACGTGATCCTCAGCACAAAATATTTCAGTACATAACCAGAAACTGAGCATCTCATCCTTTTTCTTATGTCAGACCAGCCTACACTTTTTTTGAGGCTATGGTACTACTTCAAGGTCTGCTTCCTCACATCAACTGCTCTACTCATTTGCTATAAAATTTACCATAACAAGATGTACTAGTTCCTTGTGATACCCAACACTGAGAAAAACCGTATCAGAAATAAAGTATGACCATGATTGGCATTACAGTACTTTCAGAATAAATGTTTGAGGGCTTGTCAAAATGCCAAGAAGTATTGACACCCACATGTTCACATATTGGGAATTAAAGCAAAAATGCCAACATAAACCAGATGCTGTTTATTTTTACATGCAAGTATTTTTTCAAACATTGAGTTACCTTTGCTTTTTTGGAAAGGTAGCAAAATCCATAGTACTGAAGATTAAACAACTGGCTACTGCATTTGCAGCAGACAGCTATATTCAGCATTACTAATAGCTTTGCTATTATTTGCTCCAAAGAAGCTGCATAAATTACACACTCTCTACCTTAGCTGTGATTTTATTATGCTTCACCAGATTTTTCATCCACAATCTATTTTACACATTTTTATGCAGATCAATACATTGATTGTTAATGTGGTGGTATTCATCTAATCATGCCACGTAAAAAAGTATCTAAAATTCTACTTAAATTTCCTCCAAAGGAAAGACAAACCAGCTAATATAGACAGTAGTTTGCACATTTCAATATTTATGACAGGAATCTCACGATTGGTTGATAGCAGCAAGTTAGAAGGTTTAGCTCAGCTGATGCCAGCAGTGATGGATGGCCTTGAAGAAATTCTTGTTTGCTGACCAGATCAATCACTGAACAGAATGCAAAAGAGGATGAGGCTTAAACTAAATTCCTATTTCCATCTCTGTGCAGAAGGGGAGAGCCAGAAATGTAACATAAAGCATCATGCCCAGCTATTACAAAACTTTTTAGTGTTTTTTACATAAATTTCATTGCTTGGTATGCTATTAATTTTCACTTGAAGCTGCTCAAAGATTCAGTAGTAAGTAGTCAGATTATATAAGAAACCATCTTTGAACATTAAAATTCAGGAAGCAACAACACAACATTCTGTTTGCAAACAAGCAAGAGATTTTCAAAACATCTGAAATGAAGGGAACTGAATGGCAGTCACATGAAGCAAGAAGGACTTCATTATTTACTGGATCATCCTAAATCTGCTAGGATAAAATAATACACTGTCTATTCTGCAAGTCTTGAAGGACTTTGTGGGTACATCAGTAAGTTATAGTTGATTTCAAATACAAAACTTAGTATTAAAACTACTTTTAAGTAAGTTTTACTAACCGTTTCATATAGTTGCATTAATGGGATTGAGTGCATTGAATGCATAATTGAGATTGTGCTTTTAAGACATAAACACCTTCATTCAAAGTAACTGCAGCTACTTAAGGAATTAATGAACTTATGGAATTACCAGAATGAGCATGATTTTATTACAACACAAGTAACGAAACAACAATTATTTTGCAAAAAGTATATGGAAATGTAATAAGTGAGATTACTTCATTCATATAGACACTGAAATCACTGCACATAAGAAGAGAAAATTAGGATTTGTAGCAGGTTCTATGACACTAATAATTTAGAAACAGGAAAGTTGAAAAAAGAGAAAACATATAGTAAATACAGTTTATATTATACAGCAATATAGTATGTGTTACATGAAAATATATATAGCAAATACAAAAGACATTTAAATGTATATTTAAATTATTGTATTTAAATTTATAGAAGTAAATAAGAATGTTGTAAGAACATATATTTGCTTCTATAAGAGGGACATAGTAATGATGGGAACAGGAAGTAGAGAGAAAAGATGAAGAAAATATAAAGTCTAAATATGAGCTGGAAAGAGAAAAGGCAAATAAAGGTGGGAGAGGTGATAGAAAATGTTTTTATCAAAAAAAAAGCAATGAGAAAAATAAAATTAGTAGAAGTGAAAAAGAGGTTCATGTTAAGAAGGTTGCAAGTACCCAAAAGAATCAAACTCAACATGACACTATAGAAAAATCTGAATTCCTACACCTGTCATTAAGTCTCTGCCCCCTGCCTACAGAATGTCCATGAGAAGCAAATCTTGGTTTTGGTTTGGTACTTGGTGTCTGTTTCCTGCATGACACATCCTGTTTGTTTTGTCCCTTCTTCCCTTTAAATCCAAACTTACAGAAAGACAAACAAAAATAAAATCCTTCTTTGGCTTTACTCAGTTTACTTGCATATCATTCAACCCATCTTTTCTTGCAGGGCTTGTAATGGCCTAATATTTCTTTTGTTAATCCAAGTCTTAATATTTTACTGGCTACAAAGCTGAGTGAGTTGTGCTGGTTATGTATAAACAGATGGTGTCACTAGGGGAGAAATGTTGCCCAAAGCCTGAAAATTGCCCAAGTTTAAAACTCTATTAAATCATTCTGCACTGAACTAATAAAAAAGCCTGTTTCAGCTGTATCTCTCTTTCTTTACAGTGTGGAAATAATTATACCAATTGAGCCCTCCATTTGCTGTTCTAGCTTTTTAGCATATTATTGCTCGTGTTTTTCTCCCCCAATTATTAGAATATGTATTTCTTTTTGCCCTCAACCAAAGGGCCCTCTCTTATGATTTATTCATAAGTCTCTTATGAATTTTCAGGCAGTCTTCATGTGCCCATATTTTCATGTTTGATGAATTTGTGTCTCATTTCTTCAGATATTTCACCATCTTCATTCAGGATTTTTAGAGTTTGTTCTGTCTTCAAAGGAATGTCAGTATTTAAAACATCCAAGAAATAATGATCTCATTAGCTTAATTACTTCTTATTGACTTGACAAGTCACTATGTTTTAATGCAAAATATGCCACCACAATTAATGACTGCAATCAAGCATTCACTTTAAGTATTCAAGGAAATTTTATGCATCTTACAGTAACTCAGTGGAGAAGTCTTTTCCCAATGGCACAAAAATCTGAAGAGTCAGAAATTGCTGGATCAGTCCCACTAGAAACAGGAAAAAAAAATTAAATATATGTGCTGTGTACATGCAGATGCACATTTCACTATCCAGCATTTCAATCTTGTACCGTACTGCTATGTTCCTTGCTATGCTCCTGCAACACTATTTCCCAAGGTTCACACAACATAGGAACACTAGAAAAACCTGAAGAAATCCAATTCAAACTGCAATAAAAGTGTTGCTTTAAAAGTCCCATCAGTGGCTTTGGTGGAAATCTCATGAAAGCAAAAGGAACTTTTTTTTTCAGCTTACAATTTTTGTATTCCAAGAGCATGAAGAAAACAAATATCCTATAAGAATTGTAAAATTAAGTAAGACTTTGCTATCAAGACTATCTTATAGTCATATTAAACTTGCACTCATGTTTGTGACAATGTATACCTTGTTAAACAACTTCAAAAACACACTTGGGTAAGAATGCAATTCAGATCATGACAACACTGCTCAGTGGAGGCTTCTGATTTTTAGAACAATAGCAAAGGAGCTTGACTCAGGGAACAAACAAAAAAAAAAAATCAGGTAGCTCCCTATCAAGGGAAAACAGTACAAAGCTGTCTGAATTGAACCATATGTTGTTTTCTTAGATATTCCATCAGGGAGGGTACAGGCTGCTTTTCATTAACTTCACAGGACTCAACAGCAACACTGGCTCTTCTTCTAAAGAATGACAAATCAGAACTTTCTTCTTTTGAGGGCCAAACAACACTTTAAAACTTCAAACTAGATTTGCATATATAGTATTTTTTTTTTGAAGAGTATACAAAGTTACAGTGCAACTGGGACATTGTATGCTTGATAAATTAAATACCTGAGGTACATACACCTCAAGAGAGAAGAGACCAAGACAGAAGGTAAGAATGGTAACAGATGGAAATCTGACTGCAGTATTGCAGCACTAGCTAAAGTAAATTTAAAACCAAACTATTTTTAGCAGTGATTACCTACAACATTAATTCTCAATCCTCACTTTAATGTTTAGCAACAGTTAGCAGGTTTTTAAAAATTGTTTACTGTTATTTGCTATAGTAGTTTACTGTAACATTGAAAATAAATGTTTGATTTTCCAAAAATATACATCAGATTAATATTTATTTAAATGAAGATAATAGCCAATTTATTTTATGAAAATCAGATTAATCTTTAAGGCTTTACTGCATGACCAGACCATACTATTTATTCTTTCTTTTTTTGTTGGTGTTTAATTGAAAAAACTTATGTGTAATTGTATACCCTGCATGAGAATTATACTAGAAGATTCTCCTTCCATTTGTTTAAAATCTCCACCTCAATTTTTCTTCAAAAGCAAGCAGTTAACTCTAAACCAGCTCAATTCACTCTTACAAGCCTTGTAAGGTACAACACCCTGTCATGGAGTTTAAGGCATATGGAGATTGCTGAGTGCTCCCAAGCCCAGACTGCTTGGATTCTGGTTTATTCTGGTGCAATCCTGGGAAAATACTCCATAAGACCCATAAAAGACTGATTACTCAAACACAGCTGAAATTCAGGTATAACTTTCTTCTACTAGTGCTTATTTGATACACAAAAGTAAAAATTCTTTAAAATGTAAAATGAGAAAGGGGACAGGAACCTATTTCACACTCATCAGTGCCAGTAATATTAGTGAGCTTACTCACTACTTTATTAAGTGCTGAATGGAGTCAGAGGTTATTTAACAGACATTGGTCCGTAGCAGGATCAGGTACAGAAGTGAACCTGGCAGCACCAGGACAACATGTAGGATCTTCCCTACAGCACTTACCTATATGGCATTTCTCTAAGTTTTACTTATTTTAACTGACTTGCTAAAGAGTTAATGAAAAAACCCACTTTTCCTATGCTGAATTATGCCTGAACTAAGGGAGAATAATGTAAGTTTTACATTCCAATATGACTGATGTAATAATCAGAGAAACATCACAGACATTTAATTCTTTGAGACTCACAACGTTGTCTAGTTTCCTTTGGTAACCTCATTTTGTTGGTTAAACTGCTTCCTTCAAGTACAAAAACAAAGCCTTTTAGTTCTTTGTCATATTCCTACAAAAAGGAACAGCAAACAAACATAACCATCCTGATAGAATTCTCCTCTTGACAACAAACCATGCTACTAAAATACAAAGCTGTTTTTTTTTTAAATCAGAAATGACAGATGGCACTGCGAGTATGACTAGTTCAAATTTGATGGTAATAATATAATCCATACAAATATGTCCTTTCCTCACATGTTTTATGAACAAATAATGCTGACAAACAGGACTCATGACTCAATGAGCAAAGATCAGTTCATTAGTTATCAGAATATCAAAATTACTTTCTAAATATTTAAACTATAAAATTACATTGTGACCAACCCAGTCTGCAAGCAAGCATACAGAACTAATTTAAGTAGTCATTTAGTCTGTCATAATGACAGAACTGCAAGTGACAACTCCACTGTCAGGTCAAAGCCCCCATTACCTTCTAATTTTAAGCTTCATTCACATTTTTCTGGTTTATACTCTGGGTTTTACAGATTTCTTTAAAAACTTACTTTCGATATAGCTGAGGGATTACCAAAAATCTTCCATTTTGCTCCTGGGTTCTTGCCTTGAGCACTGAATATTTCAACAAACCGGCCACCCTATGATAAAACGGTTTAAGAATACATCATCCAACCAAACGTTCAGCACTAAATTACCAATGGCCAAGAGGAGAACATGAGAATCCCTCTCTCTATTGTGCTGTTACCACAGCCAATGTAACTGATCAGTCAGACAGCAGAATATCAGTAACAGCTTCTAGACCACTGTATTATTAATTATTTGCTTCAATATTTTTCCAATTGATGTCACGTTCTTTGTGACATCTGATGTACTCAGCCTACATTTGCTAAGCATTTTTCAGCAGCATGGTTGACCTAATCAATCACCACAACTCTGCCATTCCCTTCTCATTTCTAGTTGCCTGCAATTCTCTTTATGCTCAGCTGCCCAAGCAATTCTACATAAGTCAGAATGAGCAAGAGGGGCAAGCAAAAGAAATGCTCCTCATATCATTTTTTCAGAGAACATCAACTCTGCACTGTATATGAATTAGATATTTTCCTCTGTCCACACACACCTGGCAGCTCCAGCCACATGGCTGATCCCAGTGACTGGACTTAGTAAGTTCTAAGGAGATTCAAAATGGCATTCCATAAAACACACTCAAAATATTTTTTAAACTTATAATGGATTAAGTTTTTTATAAATGTGGTATATTATCAATTTCCAAGTTACCTGATTTATTTATGGACTACAGGATCAAGCTCTCGAAAAATTAAAAAAGATTTTTAACTGCCAAACTGTGTATGCTTGCAGGAAATCTTAAACAAGAGGCTTTTTCTTCCATCTTTATAAATACATTTTGTTAATAGCACAGCCCTCCAGCAGGCCCTGATTTGTGGTTAAACTGAACAGGACATGGAAAAGTACCAAACATGACATGAGAAAATGTCAAACCCTGATGCAAGAAGCTGACAGAAGTTACTGGGTGCTGTGGAGGATGGTTGGATCTCACAGGGGCCCCACGGGAGTTAGGCAGGAAACTGCCAAACTCCACAGTCAGCTGGAGGGGAGCACAGGGCATCTTTGGGGAGCACAATCCTGCAAAGCCAACAGCAGCTAGGCATCAGAAATCCCATGAAAAGCTGAGACAGCCTAGGTAAGAGCATCAGAAATAGCAATTTTGAGTACAGAAGTAGCACATCTGGGACCAGCAGGGAAAAAGTAGTTGGGGGTGTTGCTCTCTTGTGATGGGACTAATGCAGAGAAAGGGAGGCAAAGTGTGGTGAAAAGGAAGGCTGGGAAACAGTAAAAGGGATAATGAAATTTCCAAATGATGTGACTACTGTTGTCACAACCTTGTGCTGCACCAAGAGAATAAAGTGACCCCCTTTTCTGACTAACCCTTTAGAGCTGGGACTCCTTCCACGACTGGGTGGGAGCAGATGTGCCTTCCCTGGCCCACGGGTAAAGACCAAAAGCTATTGGCAAACCCATACTGGTGCCCATTGACACCTGACAGCATCAGCAGCATCCCACTATTTCATAGCACTTCTATAAAAAAACTGAATAATGAAACACTTCAAAACACTCCTGTAGCTGGACTTTTTGCCTCTCAGAAAAAGCTATTTTAATTGAGCTCTCTAGAGATGAAATGAAAATGGGTAAAAAAATAAAATTATTTTTGTTTTACCTGATAGTAATTTTTGAACATTTTTCCAGCTTTCATAGGCAGAAAATAATTTCAGCTTCTTAATGAGTAAAGACACTTGCAAGCTATGCTGAAAAACAAATGAACAGCTTTATACAGAATTTATACAGGATAAAAAAAAACATATAATGAAATTCCAGCCATATTTTAAAATATATGAATACTATTAGAAAGTACTCTTCTGAGTATAAGTGTATATCAACTGCATCAGAGAGCTACTGCAAAAGAATTAAGGCCAAAATAACACTAATATTGACACAGTCTTCGAAAATATTCTCTTTGTGCATGAAGTACTCAGGGCTGCCTTTTCTTATATTCCATATATTTTATGTCAGTCCTTATTTTTAATCAATGAAGACTTTATCATTCTTTAAAAATGCTTAAAAATAATCTTTAATACATAGGTTTTATTATTTTTTGTTATCAAGTGCCCACTGGAAAACATTAGAATACATTCAACAGGAGCTTAACTTTTAATATAGAAAAAGAGAAACATGCAACAGCTGCAACAGAAACTTCTCCCTCTAGAGATAGTTGGCAGAGACTTCTGAGACAAATTATCTTCTTTCACATTCAGCATTCTTCTTTGAGGATGATTAGTGTAAGACTCAAACCAAGCACTTCAGCTATTTGAGGGCTGCTCAAGTCACTGTGAAGGAAGAGATGTCTGCAGCTACAGAAACAGAACAGTGGAGAGTGAAGGGACTGACACTGGAAGCCTCCCACCTTCCTCTTTGATCAGGCTGAGTGTCTGCAGGCTCACCTGAAGCCAACAGAAAGTGTGGAGACCCTGAATAGAAAAGGAAGTTGTCAATCTCCAAAGGTAGAAGCAGTCACAAGAGACAACAGGCACCTTCACTGAGAACTGAAAGTGCTCCTCAACTCACTGAAAAATCCTTCCACAAGACTGTGCCTCACTTTTATTTGAGATACTTTGTTCTGTTCGTGTTCAGTTCAGGCAGAAACAACTTCAGAATCAAATTATTTTTAATTACTTGACATTTTTTGAGATGGCAATCAGTTTCTTAACGAACAGAAACAATACACTGATCATAATGAACCAAAAAGTAGCAAAGTTAAAAAAAAAGTAAAAATATATATGGCTGCAGTGACAATAAGCATAAGTTCATAAAGAATGAATCTATTTAAAGGATTAGAGCAGCATTTTATTTGAAAAAATAAATAATAATTCATTTATGAAAACACTATGAAATCTATTGATATTTATTCACAATTAATGTAATCAGCAACAATTAAGTCTTAAAGTTGTCCATAACAAAAGTAATCAGATATTATAAATTTATCCTGTGTTGTTGCCAGAAATATTAGTTCATTTAAATTTTTTTATTATAAGGAAAATAAATATTAGCAACCACAGCACTTTTAACAGGCCTATCAAAACTCATAAATTAGTATTTTGATCAAATTAAAGTCATACTGTCACAGCAGTAACATTACACAGTAATGTAACACACCAGTTGCATTATTTGTTTTATGCATTTTATGTTTTAAATCAATTTCTATACAAAATTTTCACTCGTTCAGGTGGCATAATTGTTTTTTTTCTTAAATTACTACATTATTAGTTCTATTGAACTACTTATGAACTAGACATTTTAGAAATACCTTTTAAAGAATGCACTTCTAAAGCAAGCGTATTATTTCTTCCTCCTCTTTATATATTCACTTAACATAAAAAGCACTTATTTCTGAAATCACTGTTCACTTTTCTGTCTGCAGCCCTATCTTTGTTATTATCTACAGGCTTTAAACGAGCCAGAACTACTCAAAATTGCATGATTCATGTCTGAGTGAGAAGTAATGGCAGCACGAAGCCAATCTCAGTGACCTACTCTTGATTCCCTTTGCCAGAGCAGAATGTGAAGGTCCTGTACTGACAGAGGCAGAAGCCAAGCCCTCCTCCAAGACATATTTACAATGAGGGTACCCCTGTAACTCACACTGTGAGGCACTTGTCATTCTAGGGCTGAACATTTCACCACGACACAGTTTTTATTTATTATTAATTTTAAGTGAAGGAGATGCAAAGGAATACACTGCTTTTTCCTCGAGGCAAAGCAGTTTCACTTACTTTTGCTTTAAAAATCAGTTCCAGATTTGCCAAGCATCATGCACCTAGCACAGCCCTCACGTATTTTGCAATTCTGTTATGCCTTATTCCATCACAGGGAAAAATATTAGGATCAAATAAATGTGAGGAATTCTGATCCAGAGTCACTATATAAAAAGTTTTAAGTTCTGAGACTGACAAGAGTAACTAATTTCATCAGGGACCACTACTAGTATTCTGGCTTAAAATTTGTCATCAATGCAGTAGTGTTTTAAACTGATATACACATGGGAAAGGTATCTTAGTTGCTATTTTGCAGAACATATTTTATGCAGACTCGGGAAACAGATGACTGTTGTGAGTACCAAATTCATGACCAGGTGGCTCTTCCTAACTTCAGTGAAAGATAAACTAGACCCAAAGTTTGTAAGCATTTGTGTTTGGACAACTCATCCATACTACAAAGCTGATCACTGTAAACACCCAGTGAAATATGTGAAATGTCAGTTTGTTTTTCACAAAGGCAGAAAAAATACTGCAAGTGACATTGCAATACATCTTTGCTCATTTATTGCTTAATTATAATTTACCGATTTTCATTCAGTTACTATAAATGAAGACTAGAAATTACCTTTGCTAGTAAGATTGGTAGCTACTGAAAACATTAAGCGAATGACATATTTGTCATGTAATTACTGAGGTGATATTAAAAAGTGCTTTCATTATGCATCAAGTATTACTGTCTTTAATTATAGTAACCTATTCTTAAAAAAGAGAATGGTCTGGAAAATTGATAGTTGCAGTATTTTTCCCCTTTTCATCTTTCCTCTTCCCAATCTCTCCAGAAACTGTAAAAATCAAGAGTGCTTAAAATCCAGAGGGACTACTTTAAAAAAATCAACAGCAATTGGAAATGCAACTCCTCAATTTTTTGCATAGCTATCAAATAAATAGATATTTTATGACATCTTTGAAGAATGCCATAAACTAGTAGTTCTCTCATTTTTCAGTCACAGATCAAACTCATTTTTTTTATTGCCCTGAACCATGTATGTCTGTCCAACAGGAAATACAGGCTTAAAGTGTCAGTCAATGACAAACAATCAAGAATGCAATTTATAAAGTTACGCAACAATGAAAGATATTCATCTTTGAACAGATTCCTATCAGGATTTACCTTGTGATGTCTTGGTTTGTGCAGTGACTTTGATCATCAGTTTCACCATGTTTCTTACAACAACAATAAAGTAGCGGTGTCCAAAGTGCCCCCTGTTTCTTCTATTCACACAAACCACTTAGGACTCTGCAAAAATATCTCCATCCTATGACAGCTTCTTATGTATATTTCAATTATATTTGGTGTATGTGTAGTCCCAGGGTTCCAGCAATTGGTCCTTTGAAAGTAACAAGCAAAAGAGTGTTTCACAAACAGCAAATGCAAACAGACCTTCATGCTTTCTTAATCTAATTAGTACTAAGCACTGTTCTAATCCAGGACAGACAGGGATGGACAGACTTACACAGACCTAAAACCCTTCATACGCACGCTTAGCTCTGTGATTTAAAAGTCACTATTTACATAAGCACACGAATGCATGATTCTGATCAATATCCCAGTGTTGAAAATGCTGTGTTTATTTCAGATTTTCTATCCCAAAGTCAAAACCATGAAGCAAAATAAAGCGAATGTGCACATAGTATTAATGTGCATTGAAAAATGACACGAATACACTATTTTTGGCAGGGCACACAGGCTTAGACCCAGGACTGTTCACACATATAACTCACCCTCACGGGCCCAGAGCCAGAGCTGATTTATGGCGGCTGGGACACGCCAGGGAAAGCAGTTCATCACTGATGAAGGGTTTTAGTATCTCCCAGACAAATGAATTCCACATATTAAATATTTAAAGCTGAGTTTGTAACACCGCTATATATTTTCTCAAAATACAAGTTAGCATAATAAATGGGCAGAAAGACCATTAATAAGCTATAGCGAGACTACCGGCGCTCCAAAGCGCGAAGCGGCGCAACCTTTATGCCCAACGCGCAGAATTAAGGAGAATAATAACTTAAAATCGAGACTTTGCAATCAGAAAAATTCGACCGCAAAACGCTTTGATACCAGACCCACGACCTGCAGCCCCGCGGAAAGCCTCCCCTGCCCCGCCACAGCGGCCCGGCCGCCGCCCCCCCGCCCCTCCGCCGCTGCCGGAGCCGGAGCCGCGGCTGGGACTGGGACTGGGATGGGATCAGATCGCGGCCGGGGCCGCTGAGCCCGGGGAGCTCCGTTCCCGCCGGGTCTCACCTGGGTGAGGGCGGCGGGGCCGTTGAAGATGGCGGCGCGGCCCCTGAGGGCCGGTACGGGCTCGGGTTCCAGCGGCGGTGGCCCCGCACGGCTGCGGGAGCTGCCGGTGGCCGGCGGGGGCTGCGCTGCCCGCGGCTCCCGCCCCGCACCGAGAGACTCCCGGCCGGCCCGGGCTGTGGCACAGCCTGTGCTGGGCCCTCGCAGGTGCCCCAGGGCTGAGCGTGTGAGATGACACCGTGTGTCACCCAGGGCCCCTGCAGGTGTCTCAAGTGCAAATGTCGCTGACAACTCATGAAATACATTTGGCATTTACCCTTTAAGGCTTCATTCTCTAAAGTGTTTTGATTTGCTTAGTTTTTGTTTTGTTTTGGTTTTTTGAGAGGGATGAAGGATGAGCAACAGCAGCCACATCAAAGTCCTTGGTTTTTAAGGAATTACAATGGCCTCGCAGGTCTGGCATTTTTCCCTAAGCGAAGGAAATGAGAAGGACGGCCCCATTAGTTTAACATCACTGACAAGTACAAGCAAACACCTCCCGATGGCTTCAAAAACCTCTGGGAACAAGGTTATGGGAAACCAATTTGATCCCTGGTTTTATAATGAGATATTAGTCAAAGACGATCTTCCCTTGAAGTTGCTGCTTTTTTGATCACAGCATTTCTTCATGAAACTTTATAGCATTTTCACAGAAAAGTACTGGCATACCATTTTCTTCCTCAAAGTGTGTCTTAATGTTTCTACAAAGAGCAATTATTAAGAACCTTGTAACCCATCATGGCATGATGAAATACATGAAGTGGAAGGGCTGAGCCACCGATGTGACGTGCTGTGCTCAGCCCACCACCACTCTGCTCACCTTCCTCACTTTTCCTCCTGAAAAGCACCGTCCTGGTTTTCTAAAGGAGAGGAATGAGTTAAATGAATTTTAGGATGTATTTAGCTTTCTCATTCTACCGTTGGATTTTCAAAGAAATCTGTTGTAGTTTTATCATACACTGGATTACACTGATTAGAGTTCTTGGGTATTGGAGATAAGGAAAACAATAATACGAAAGCAGAGCTACAGGTTATTAAATAGAAACAGTTAATAGAACAAGGGAACAAGGACAGAAGAGAGGTGATGATAGCAAAAGAAAGGTTAAAAAACTATTGTGGAGTTCTGTAGCCAACAGAAACTACATAGTACATTACATATGGTTTAACCTGAAGTCATCTTGAAATTAATTACACATAAGAGTATATCTAAAACCCCTGCATCCTTTGAGACAGAAGTTATGCTAGGGACTGAATAGTTTAGAAACTGCAGTTAAAAATTGAGATTCAGGATGTAGAACCTAAAGTTGTAAAGGTATACAAAGCAGCTGTCTGTGAGTGTAATACGTAAGAAGCTACCTGCCTGCTCAGGGCAAAACTGGGCTGCCCAAGTCCCCTTTGCCAGTTGCCACAGGAAACTGGTTTCAGACATACAGGTGAGGGGATTTTTTATTCCCTGTTTCTTCCAGTTTTACAGAAAAAAACTCCATATGACTAAAAAATGCAGGTAATGTAAGACTAGCAAGGAAACTTGTATCATTACATTGGTTAATCCATAGCCTGAGTACATCATACTTCCATGGTCTGTTTTGGAGTTATGGTGCTGTGGGAAACACTGTGAAAGTGATGATGAGACAATCAAGATGTTTGTTATAATGACTTCTTTAAGATTGCATCTGTAGATCAGCTGCTGTTGGTACCTGAGCTGCTGGGCTATGTACTGTTCTTTGGCTACGTATTTGAAGCCCCTGTGCAGTGTACATCTGCTAAAGCCCTGGAAAGGCTGATGAGTGTTCAGCAAGTGCTTGGATAATAATTTGGGAAAAACTGTGAGAACTTACATACATTTATCTTCAGCCCTTATGTGTTACAACATATTTCAGTGAAGAGATCTCTACTGTGTCTTGGACTAGGAAAATGGAACATGTGAACATCCCTTCTCATAAATGACCTAAGCATAAGGTGTTGTTAGGTCTCCTGTCTTAAATTAAAATACTGAGAAGTTAGTAGCATCATGCTGGGAAATGAATTGATTTAATTTAGGAGAGTATTCAATGTGCACTAGATATCTGATGTGTGATATTAAACCCAGCCATTTTGAAAGGACCCCTACTGACAAAGCTTGGGTTTATGTCCATAGGAACAGTTCTGTAATTTCCTTCATCCTTTCCTGACTATGCCTTAACAGATACCATTGCTCACACTTGCAGCCTGCCAGTTCATATGTGGCAAGTGGCCTTCCTTCCCTCTGTGTAAAGCTCCATTTTAGCTCTAATGACCATTTGCCAGCCTGTTCTGTACAGTATTGTTCTGAATTGGTTTGGTTTATGCCTTTTTGGACTGTCAGTTCACGCAGTCTGGAGATCTCTTGTCTTTCTAGTTCATACTGTATTTTGTAAAATGCCATGCTATGTCTTGAGATCTATATAAATTATAAATACTAGTTAAGCTAAGAAAAAAGACACCCCAGCATCCAGTGAAATTTTCTGTAGTTCCTTCTTGCTATTCTTGATGTGCAGGGAAGGGAGACACAATGTGTGTTGCTTCGTGCTTAGCCTTCACTTGGGAACAGCTGCCATGGAGCTGGGCGTGCTTGCCCCTGTGCCAGGCCACTCTCCTTTCCTTTGGGAATTCCTCCTCAGCCAGTGACCTTCCTAGGAGTATGTTTGCCAAGATTATGTCATTCAGGGTAATTTAACTGCACAGTAACCCTTGTACCCTCTACTGTTTGTGGATCTCTGAACAATTTCCAGCAGAATGCTTCCTCTTTCAGCTGTGTACATGAACTCTGATTTTTTTTCTCATTTTTATTTGTGCCTTGGTCTTTTGATAGAAGCACTATTCAAATAAATAAAATAGGGGAATTCACTGGTTAGCATGACTGTTTGATCTGCTAGAACAAAGTAATTTCTGTGAGAGATGCATATAATCTATTCATGAGCTTAAGGCTTTCCTTCCAGAAGGATGAAGTAACACCTTTGATTCAGAAAACACAGCAATTTGGAGAAGGCTGTTCTTGGGTAAATATGTTAAAAATGAGAATCAGTTCACAACCTATTTTCCAAAGCCCCACAAATACTTCATCAATAGGGATTCTATAACAATCCCTGAGGACTGTGGATAGTTATGACAAAACACAGTTGGGCCTATTTCTGTGGTGTGCATTTCCAAAATTAGACTTCCACCAGGTTTCCAGGTTTGCTCACTGATATGTAGTCCTGATGCTCAAACATGGGAGGGGACTCCAGGAGGGCCAAGGTCAGAGGGACAATTAAGGGGATGAACAGAACTGCAGTAGGGATGGGAAAGCTATGGAGGCAGTCCTTCTTCATCTATTTTTTATCCCACACTGCACAGTAGTGAGTTGAGAGCAGACAACCCTCTACCACCAGAATAATTCGGTTGACAAGGCATGAAAAAAATCATAGTCTCTGTAAAATAAATATGTTGTACCACTCCAGAAAGCATTGAGTCCTCAGACAGTAATACTTGAAACTGGAAAATTGGCTGCTTATGTCTTTTCAGCCTTTGCAGGAATCCACCCCTGTGACTGGTTGGCCACATTTCAGTTCAGAGCAGGCATTAAAACCCTTAAAATAATGAATATGTATTTAAAGAGGATGCCTGACTAGTTAGCTAGCATTCATGGATGTAGAAAGACAACCAGCACACGGCTAAAAAGAGTATTAATTTGTTTATCTTTTTTGCTTTGTTTGGTTTAATTTATGGCAACTGGTATCTGTTTACAAATAAAATAAATGTGGTAACATCTGAAGAAAGGCAGTGAATTTCTTCAACTGAAAGACCCATCAGCTTTATGCAGGGTATGTGCTAATGCCCTTTATTCCTTCAGTACAGCTCATTAAAACTGTGTAATAACAAGGAAAGTGTATAGGAAAAGGGAAAACCTGCCATGGTTTGCTTTAGTATTGAAGCAACCTGTGCTTAAGTTTGGCAAGTTATGTTAGAGTGAAAAACATTCTCTTTGCACCAGCTATTGTGCTTTACAGTAGCTACAGTCTTCAAACACCCCAAACTATACCAATCTTCTGGTTGTTTCATTTCAGCTTTGCAGTGTAGAGGGAGATTTTGTCTAATGTCTTTTATAGTTTGGTCATGCTCCTTTGATTCAGAGAATTTTTGAATAGGATTAAGGAAAAACAGCCTCTGCATGACTGGTGGGAATTCTAAATAGCATAACCGTCTTCTCTGTCCAGTAAATCCATTAAATGATAAACTATTGATTTTTATAACACAATTAAGGTTCCAATGATTTCTTAAGAAATCATTGTACATTTTCTGTATTATGCACTCAGCACATTATCTATTGTAAATTGGAGGAGAGTGTTTTCAGTCTGGACTGAAACCATCTTCCTGCTATTCTCAGAATGAAACCATCTCCACACTAGTCCAGTGCTGCAGAGAATTTTACCTCTGAAATGTACCAATGGTCTTTATCAGATTGATTGTGATGTGTATATATTAAAAAAAAGTTAACCACTGTAAATTACTATTATCGAGACATTTTTAAGGCAGATAGTTTATAGTGCCTAAAAAGTTTTAGTAACTTGCACAGACAAGAATAAAAACTGGAATTTCACAAGCAGCTTCATGATTTGGCATTAGAATGGATAGCTATCAGGACTCACAGAGGAATTTCTTCATCTTTCCATCACATAGTTTGTACAACGAATGAGAATGCCATAGAGTATTTCCTTTGACGCAGCATAAAGTATTAGAAAGCAAGATATTGGTTGTGATGGGTCAAAATGAACTCTTCTATTCTGACATTTCCTGTGTTCTTTTGTGCTGAGACAGGATAAACAGAGCCTGTATTTGTTCTGATAACTGTGGGGCTTTTTTCCCTTTCTTTCCACTTTTGATTTTATTTTTCTGACAAGATAGAAAAAGAAGTCAATATATAGTTTGATGTTGCTCATCCAACTTGTCAGATTTTTGTTTAGTGTTTCGGTACTGTTTTTTTTCATTCAATTATTGTTCACATTGTTAGGGTTTAAGGTTTCTCACAGTATCCACTGCATATAAATGCCTCTGTTGTGTTATCTCTTAAATTAATCTTTTTAAATTAATGTTGGGTATTTAAGAAATAGAAGTACTTTCAAATAAAATTCTTTGCACATTTGGAATACAAATAAACCTACAAACCCAAATACAAATTTTGAGAAACAAAGAGCATCTGCAGTTTTAAATTAATTCCTTTGGATGGAGCCACTGGATTCCATGCAGCATTTTTCATTTTGGGTCTTACAAAATTGTTCTCTGAAAAAAAGTCTTTGCAAAGACAGATATAATGCAGATTTGTGCCCTGAGTTCCTCCTGTCCAACAACCTGAACTTCCTCTGTCTTGTGACTCTTAAAACAACAACCACAATTGTCTTTCCTTTTTCTTCTATAATATTTTCACATTTCTACATCTCTGGTCACTTATCTTGAATCTCAACCAGCTTCTGTTTTCCTAAAACTCTTTCTGCAGTGCAGAGTTCCCAGATGTCCAAAGTCCTTCATGTGCTTTTTCTGCTCAGCAGCCAGAAAGGAAAGTCTGTTCTGTGGTAGCTGTGCTGAGTGGACAGCCAGGGAGTGCAGTCAGCCTGGCTGCTGCCAAAGGAAATGAGTACTGACTTGATTTCTTCCCACCTTTCACTAATGGCAGCATCAATAACATCTGTCCTGCACCCTGCTGTTGATTCTCATAAACCTTTCAGGAGGTTTTTATCTTAGGATGTTCCATATGTAGTAAGACTGAAAAATGTCACCAGTTTTGAGAGGAATATTTGGAGTATTTGACCTAATGTCTTACATTTCTGTGTAATACAGTGTATTCTGGAAGCTGACTGTCTATGGTCTTTTGTTCATATCTTTGATCTGAAATGTGAATCAATATTTGGTGTGTTATGACTGAATAGTTGGTTGTCAAAAACCTTAACATTGGTAGAGGTTAAAGCTATGCTCTGCTTTCAGATACAGTCAGCTCTTATTTTCTGTTGTAAGCAGAGTGGAAAGGATGGGAGCCATGTGCTATATAATTTCTTGCTAGGTTTGTTTTAAACAAGTTAAAACAAATGTTTCTATATGTTTCTGAGAGGGAGCTGACAAATTCTTCTGTCATGAGGGAAACATGGACATATCTAAACCCATCAAAATGTGATATTCTTTTAAAACATTTATATGCTTGCTTGCAAAGTCTTTGTAGTAGGCAACGTGACATAAATACATTGCTCTCTTCCAAAGTATGAATTCTGTATGACTTCAACTGATTCCTCCTAAAGGATAAAACTTGAACTATTCCAACTTTCATTTTAAAGTAATGAATCCATTTCTGATGGTTGCCTTTGGAGGAGAAGCCACCCTCACTGAGGATAGTTTATGAAGTGGTGCATTTATTTACTTCTTACCAGGATATATTGCTAAGGTGAAAGCACATGGTGCTTTTGTGTGCACTGATGATTTGAGCTTTCACAGAACTCTGCTGATCTAGTTTGAATGCTTTCATCATTAGGTCTTATGAATAAAGCCAGATGCATAGGAACTGTAGACAAATAGGCTTTAAGGAATTGCTAAAATAGGAGAAGTTTTCAGTCTCTTCGATTTCTGTTGTGTTACCCCCAGCTTCTGTAGAAGTTTGCGATACAAATCAAGCTGGCATAGTTCAGGAGTCCTGCACACCAGTGCCATCATGATGATGTGAAATCCTGTGTTTATTAGCTCAGTTTTTCATGAATGTCATGAACCCTGGAAAAGAGATAATGTTTTTACCTTGTCCCTTCCCTGGCTGAACTTTCTGTTTCTTTTGGAGCTTACTGCTAAAGATGTGACTTTCTGCCACAGGCTACTACTGAATATGCTGCACCTTGATACAACATGAATCTGAAGACAGGGAAGATGGGGAGGTTCTGTGCCCCTGGGTAGCTCCTGAGACAAATAGGGATACTCAAGTCCAAGGGGTGATGGAATTTGGTTCAGCCCAGCAGGGGCAAACACTGGCACTGATGTCACATTTGCCACTAATAGAGGTTTGGTTATGAGCAATGAAGGTGAACTGTGCTGGATAAAATATACAGCACCTGGCACTTTTGCAAACAGTCTTTCAGCAACTTGTCCTTTTGGCCACTGCTCAGCACTGATTTGATGGAATACATTGAGGATAAATCCTTAAGGACATCGTTGATAAGATAACTCATTTTCTATATAAGAAAATGCAATTGGACTCCTCTAGCTGGACTATAGTTGTGTATGTGATTTGGCATCTCCTGGGGAAATTAGAGATAATGCTCATCAGAAAGATATTTGCCAAGCAAGTAAAGAATCCTGTGAAGGTCTGAGAACTACAGGAAACACTGGAAAATTTTAGTTGAAGGAGAAGGTTACAGTACAATTTTTAAGGACCAGTCTTCTGACTAATTCTTCTGGTATTTTTCATATCTTTATTATTTATTTATCATATTTTTCATATCTTTTTTCCCAAAAAGGAGATGTATATGTCCGAAATGATAGAACTGAAAGAACTCAGAATAGGAGCAGCCTGTCAGATAGGAAGAAGTGGATGAACTTAGGGCCTGGAGTAGTCAAAATCAGATGAAATTCACTGCTGTGTGGTGCAAGGTCATGCATTTGGAGACTAATAAGTTGCAAGCTCATGTATGGGAAATGACTGAGGGAGCAAAAGAAGTGCTGAAGCTAAAGAGCAGTGTTGGCAAAAGGACAAATGAGTATAAAGCAATCATAAATAGAATTAAATTTGGAAAGTAGTAGGACATTTTTAGTTGTCGATGAAGTAAAATTCTGGAACAGTTTTTCCATGAGAGGTGTAGAGGCAAACAAAAATTAAATTAAAAGAGGAGAGACTTAGATAAGATGTTAGGAAGAAGTTCTTTACTCAGAGGGTGGTGAGATGCTGGAACAGGTCGCCCAGAGAAATTGTGGATACACCATCCCTGGAAGTGTTAAAAACCAGGTTGGTTGGAGACCTGATCTAGTGGAAGGTGTCCCTGCAGGGAGGTGTCCCTCCCGGCAGGGGAGTTTGATCAAGATGATTTTTAAGGTCCCTTCCAACCCAACCCATTCTATGATTCTGTGATACAATGTCCTGCTTATTTCTCAAACCTTACATGTAGCTTTTACTGATAATTCTTTATTTAATATAAGCAAAACCAACTAAACAACTCTTTTTGCAAAGGCACCCTGACACATGCAGTGACAAGTTGTGGGACATCTGTTTGTCTGAGGAGGAGTTGGATATTTGAGAGTAATTGATTAATGATTCATAGTGTTTCTTTTAGTTGTGCCACCACTGCAAAATGAGAGTGAAGGAACAAAAAATGCTTTGCATCTGTCAAGGCCAGCGTGCCAATATGTGGAGAGCACAGCAGGGAGAACAGAACTAGCCAGTACAAAATGCTTCTTGGGTCTTGTATCCTCTTAAAATATTCTTTTCATGTTTCAGTCCCATGCAAAGAGCCAGACCCTCATTTGTGGCTGCATATGAAGGTGACATAAAGGCTGTCTTTTATGTCACAAGTACCCTGAAGCCATCCAGCTTCTGCTGCAATTCCTACTGACAGCTCACCTCCCCTCATTTCTCTGCCAGCGTCTGTAGAGGCTGTGCTGAGAGCTTGGGACGGCCGCACATTTGGGGTGCTTTGGAAATATCCCATTTCTCGCCAGTGACTGGCTAATGGGCTTTAGGGCTGCTTGAAGCCGTCAGAGCAGCGAATGGCAGCTGGCGAGCGAAACGGGATCAGGCTCCCTGGGGGAGAGGGGTTTTTATGTGGCCTTGGGTGATTGAGAGGAGAACGAGGCCTCAGTCTCCTGTGGCTTCTGTGCAAAGTGCTGCAAATCCTGTCAGTGTTTCCGCTGAAGGATGAGTAGGAATGATCTGGGGGAATACTCTGAGGGTCAGTCAACAGTCTATTGCCTTTCAGGCCGTATTTTGGATAGTTTTGTGGGGACACTGAGCTGAAATGTGAAAGAGATCTCTGCAAAGAGCTACAGAAATAAGGGATTTTGCAGTGGCTTTTCCTGCTTTTCCTGCTGCAATTCCTATACGTTGGCACTCCAGGCATGGCAGATGCAGGGCATTTTTGTTCCCTCATTTTCAGTCCATGGCTGTGATATCCACTACATCAGATGCTGAGCACCTATTAGGCACAAACACTCAAATCCACTCAGTTCTTTCTCTCACTAAATGTGTTGTACAGATTCTGGCTTGTTTAAGATTTTTTTATTGTTTCTTTGTTTATAAATTTATATTCAGAGTATCTAGCTTTGCATTGTTTAAGTTATTGACAATGAAGCTAATCCACAACTTTACAGGGTACTTTTATTCACTTCTGTGGTGCATGTTTTATGTTCCATGGTGTCCCCTGCAATCTGCCTGTGGTGACTTTATCAGGGGTCTGTGACCTTGTGGATGTGCAGGAGGACGATCCTTCACCCTTCACACTCTGGTCCACAACTGAGGACACAAAATAAGTGAGTTTGTGAGGGTCTGCCTATGTTGTGTTTCACTAGCTCCTGATTTGCTCACTGTATTTCCCAAATTCTGCTCTCAGCAACACTTACAAGCTACAACATTTTCTCCATATATGCCCCTACTATTGTCCTAGATTTGATGCCACAATTATATTCATTTTATATAGGTGTTTGTCTTCTAGAGTCCAAAACAACTCATTTGCTTCCTGTTTATACAAGAAATTGTTTTTGTCATCTGTCATCAAAAACTAACCAAACAAAATTATCTTATTTTCTAAGTATTTTCTGATTCTTACCTTGCAAAGGTAAGATGTAGATACAGTGAAAGCTTTATACTTATGCAAAAGCCCCACATACTCCACCTTTATAGGATTGTTGACATCACTTGTTTTGCAGATGTGTGCTGATGATTTGCAGATGCCTCCATTTTCATGGCTACTGCATCTGGCTGAGTATCAGTACATGAATTATACATTTTGTGTAGCGTTGATATATTAATTTCACACTAGAATCTATAAAGATATTGTATTTACAGATAAAGCATAATTTCTCACACTTCCAGAAATGAACATTATTTCTTTTCACTTGGGAAAGAATCTGAAAGGACTTGTTGCATTTCATAAAAAGAAACATAAATCTGGCTTCTATTTTGAAGATGTAGTCCATTAACATACTGGTATAGTTTTACAATGTTTTTCTTGATTTTATATTAATATAGAACACTGCAATGTGAGTTTTTTCTTTACAGAAATGTGGGTTGTATTTACTTAAGGAAGCCCTGTCCCAGAGCTCTCCACTGCTTCACATCATCCCTTTAGATTGGGTTCTTCCAGGTGAAAATAATTGCATAACTGTAAAATATTCTGATATTTTATCATTTGTCTCAAGTTGAGGATGAACTGTAATTCATCTTGTTTCATGAGAACTTTTATGAGAAGGATGCATTTACATAAATATACCATTGCCATTTTACTGCATCCTGCTAGGTTTTTCCTTTTCGTAGACACTGAGCTGAAGTGACAAAAGTGATATACATATTAAATATCATCCCATGATAGCACATGATGCATTTCTGGCACTTCAATCATTCCTTATAAGCCACTCATCATATAATACGAATCTGTGACTGAGTACTGGTCAAAAGGCTTCCCCAGTGCTCTGCATCTCTAAATCCTCAAGATTTTGATTTCTGCTTTCAAGCAGCTCTGCTCTCCAGTGTAATAAGTAGCACTGCACTGCCCTGTTTAGCTGGTATGGGTAATCAACTATGAACAAGAGCAATTTAAAGTTATTTCAGTTGAGTAAAAGCTTTGAGTTTGATTTATATTAATTTTTTGGGACATAAAATTCCCAGTGTGTGCTCTCTGAACAGCTCCCAGAAATCTCTGAGTCTCCACCTTAATTGCGAATCTAAAGATATTAATTTCAGTACAAATTGAAAGCATCCAAATGTTCAGAATGGAGGTGTTTGTTTGCTGTTTATCACTTTCTAGTTTCAACAACCCATTTAGGGATCAGAACAGCAGTGATACCTTATGATTTAGTTGGTCAGTGACGCTCTGAGAATAATCAGTAAATGATTCCTGAAGTGAGAAAGTTGCAAGGATCTAGACAAAAAATTAATTTATTTTTTTTGTAAACTGGTCACTATGGTAATGCAGATTGGTTTGTCAAAAAAAGAAGAGTTCACACTCATGGCCAAAATTATTTGTAAAAATATCTCCCTTGCAAATGGGTAAATTCATCTCTGTCCTGGCTGGTTGTGATACTCCGTTGTAGAAAGCATCCATCATATCTTTGCTACAGCAGTGTGTGCTTCTTTGAATGGTAGACTAAGCCCATTAGACCTTTATACTTTTTCTTTGGCTAATTTACCCAGCAAATTTCATTATCAAATATACATTGCAGTAATACCTCCTGGAAACTATTACCTCCTTGTCGCTTGTTGACACATTTATAAGTACATAAAGACCTTTCAGTAAGTCAGAATCTTTTCAGGGAAATGGAATTTACTTAATGTGATGGTTATACGAGCATGGAGATAGAGAGCTCCATGTATTAATCAGTTCATTGGTGCTGTTGCTTCAAAAATAATTAATCTGTCAGATGAATGTTTTCTACTCATGAAATCAAATGCTCTCTCTTTTTTTTTTTTTTTTTCTTGCTGAGGTATCTGTCCCTAGTATAAACACAGATATCATTTTCTACAATACTTGACAAGGAAACCTTCATTCTTTTCATGCTCATGTGGTATATCACTTTTTAGATATTTGCAATTGCTTTTTGGTTTAACAAAATCATACTCCTTAAACTTGATTTCCCTCAGAAAAAGCTATAAGATAAAGGTCTATTCTACCCACATCTCTTACAAAGATGTTGTAGTTTACGCAGAAAGCTATTTCAAGTACAGAACAACTTTTCTTGGCCCTGTTGATTTTAGTGTAATAGTATGTGTCTTTCCACACCAGAAAAGCTGTCCATATGGATTTCCAGAAATTAGAGTCTGCACTTGAGTTTAAATGAAGAATTCAGCATTTATTTTATACAGAAAATGCAGTAAATCTTCAAGTGTGATAATTTATCTGGTACCCATTAAAATAAATCCATCATTATTTTAGGAATTAACATGAAATGAAAATGGATTTTTAATAAAATTTAGTGCCTAGTTTCAGACTTTTTTTGCCAGGCAGAGTACTTTGAACTTCTCAAGCTGCATAAAGTTAATGAATTTTTACTTATTGGATAGATTTGAATTTTTGTTTCGAATAAATTATGATTTTCCACAGTGTTCCTTGTGCTTGTTGAGCTGTAAAGACATTGAGGATATTATTCTGTAATATCCTCTTCTGTAAAGAAGCTCCATCTTTCCTCATGGCTGGTGACTTATTGCTCTTGCTGGTATTAAAGCAGAGGGTGGCTCTCACCTGGTGTTTTGGAGAAGGAAGGGTCTACATGCAGAGTGGTAATTGGAGGACAGGGGAAGAAGGCATGGTTGTCCCTTAAATATTAGGAAAAAAATCCAGATAAAAATAGTTTGTCTTTTTTAGACATGTGGTGTGGAGACACTGCAAATGTTGTGTAAATCTTCTCCAGACAAGATGGGTACAGCTGAGAAAGAACTCAACAATCTGTTAATTGAGTCGGTACTAAATGCAGGACAGAACAGATATTTCTTCTCATGCTTTGATGTTTCTAATGACACAGAGTGAACTGCTGGAGGTCTCTGTCAGAGAAATAAAAACATACACTAGTCCCTATCGGAAAAGGCAGTGGCTGAGTGAAGACATACAGGTACAGAAGTAGGCTAAGGAAATGAAACTCATGTCTGCTGTTAAGGATTTCCATCTTCACTGGAGGGATTTAACAATGGGATCTTTTGTAAACCATTCGCTACATATGTGTCTAAATAAAAAATCACTTATATGAAATGAAACAAAAAGAAACTACATTTTTTTATGTCAACAAATTTTCTCTGATCATGTACTTTAAAAACACGTGACCTACGGCATATTTAATATTCAATACAGTTCTAATACTCACTGGCATTAATTATTCTATCACAACTCTGTAAAATAATGTTAGGGTTCTCATTTAATTTATATTAATAACACTAATTGTACTAATATAAATGTATGTATTAAAATGATTCATGAGACTATGTTGAGATGAGTAAGTTTTTGTTGGATTAAGTAAAAAACGACTATAGAATTAATTTCATTTGAGTCAGGTCATGACACTGTCATCATAAAACTGCTTAAGAAAACGAATTGCTGGGTGATACCTAGGTGAAGTTATGAACAGTTTGGAGGAAAATTGTGTCCTGGAAATCTCACTTAAGGTCCAAAGTATTTACAGAACACAAGCCCTGTGAAAGGACAATGCCTCTGATGGTGGGCAAGGCTTTGCTCATATTTTAGACTGATAAAATGTGTGAATCCAGTTCCCCCAGCTCAGGAGTGCTGTTGCACACAGTGCACATGCAGTTCTCTGTGGGCTTTTCATTCTTCCCTGCTCAAAGCACTGCCCCTCTGGGTGAGTCTTGCCTCAACACATCTTGACTTTGACTCATGACAGCTGTTTTATGTAGCTAAAAATCCAGTTCCAAAGATCATTTATTCAACTGGCTTGGCTTACCAGCCTGTTTTCCCTTCCGGAGTATTTAATAAGGTTTTTTAGCATTTTAGGGGAAGAGGAGGGAGCCTGACAAAACTGGCAGCTTTGCTGGCTGTGTGGAAGGGGAATGGCAATGGAGCACATCTGTGCCAGTCTTCCCTGGCATCAGCTCTGTTTGGTCACCACATTCTCGTGGCTGTGTGTCAGCACTTAGCCAAACAGAACTTTGAGCTATTACTAAAATGAAGAATGCAAATGTTCTCTGTAATTCAGGATCCAGTCTTACTTCCATAGCTATCAATGGGAAATTTCCTCCTGAAAGGAATCTAGCTGATTGTATATGAAATATTTTCTGTACTCTGGAAAAGTTAAGCTTTTTTATAAATCCTGGCTTTTTTTTCCTATTAATTTCTAATTGTAGGAAATATATATTTTTTGCCTCATGTAGTCCAAAGAAGTGTGAAGATGTGGAGAAATATTCCAAAATACACTTTCCATCACTTTTATTTACCACTACTAGGGTTTTGTAATGGGTTGTAATTTTACATTTTTATTCCTTGCATTTTAATCTATATTTTAAAAAATCTGAAAGTGAACAGATAAATCAATCACATCCTGTAATCCATTCATGTGCGACTGCTATGTTCAGTAAGGCTCTGTGGCAAAATTGAATCACTTTATTCAGCATGCAATCCTACATTAGATATTAGTAATTCTAGAATGTTTTACTCCTTTGAATTGTCCTCTTAGCAGAGTATGTTTTTCTGTCTCACTCCTTTTTTGGTGTCACCAAAGCATGCACTTCTACAGTGCTACATAAAATAATAGGTGACATAAAATGTGTAAAGGATTGTTTCTGTCAGTCATTATTTTTGCAGATTGGGTTGCCTGTAATGGTTTGCAGAAGAACGTCAAGATTTGTCTCCTGAAATTGTGCTCTTTGAACAATCCAACATAGAATCTCCTTTTTCTTAGATATGTGATCATTTGAAGATTTATCCTGCCTGCTCCACTGCCTCCCAGCTAAGCCTCAAGTTGTTCCAAACCTGTGTCTCTGAAAGATGGAAAGCTGAAGTAAGTACAAGTGGGCCTGGCAGGACGTCATATCACACCTTGCCCGGGCAGGTCAATTCTCATAACAAAAATTTTGCATTTTGCATGGTGGCTAATTGACACATGGTACAACTGCAGAGCTGCGGGGTCTACCTGGCTGTCAGGGAGAAGAAGAATAGAGCAGCTGACACCTCTAGAGCTTTATTCAAGCTGTCCATATATGCTGACAGGTAGCAGTGACATATGCTTTTTTGCTGTCAAAATTCAGGCTTAGCTCTACAATCATAATGCTAAAAAAATATCTATTATACATTCAGATTCTGGATGGCAATTCTATGATTCAGTGTGGTGAATGTGAGGTGAAGATCAATAAGAGCTTGACTTTTGTTTACCGTCTTTTCTACAGGAGAAAATGATTTATTTAAATGTCAGAAACTCAAATTCTGCCTCCACAGATAGTTTACGCATGTCTTTAGAGATGAAAAATGGAACCAAACTATATGTCCTCCTTGCTGTACTAGAAACTGATGAAATAAAATTGCAAAATAGCCCTCATCACCAGCAGAGAAATTATTAATAACTGGTTAGGCTGAAAGCAGAGATGTGATTGGATGGCAAGGAATTCAAATTTTGTTCCCAGGCTCCAGAGTTAATATTAATTCATTAGGGTTGCATATTTCTACTGAAATTTGGGAGTTCTGACACTGCTAACAGTTTAAATAGTTTTTTGCTCATTACTACTGTGATTTTAATATACTTTCATTAATTGAATTGCTAAATGCAATGGTACTAATTCCTCATGACACCTGTTCTGGAGAAACTGAAATTAAAGTTAACATCAGAAAAGTGTGAGTAGGTTTAATTCTTATTAAAGTGCCAGCCATAGAAATAGGGATGGATGGGGCTGAAATAAGGGGGTGTAGGGCTGGAACTAAAGGACAGTAACACGAGATGACATTAGCTGCTGTGGGGAGGCAAATGGTTCTGGCCAAAGACTAACAAAAAGAGGATAAAGTTATTCCTGCCACCCAGACCTCAGTGCTTGTTCCACCAGGCAGCTGCTGGTGCTCCCAAGCAGCTAAGAAAATCTTATTGTACTGGAAGTTTTCCTATCTCTTTCTCTAGTCATGAGTTTTGTGGTTACAGTGCAGAGACAAAAAATCTTGCTACGTTTTCTCTAACTTATTAAATGGAGTGGCCTTCTAGGGAACTTTCCATGTCTTGTGGTATCTGTAATCAGGAGAAATTGCAGCAGGACAGGCTGTTCTAGTGTTGCTTTTTTCATAATAATAATTTTTGTGATTATTAATGACTATGAATTTATAGTAATGCAACTGCTTGTGTGAGCCCACAAAACCTGGCGAGTGCTCTGAGCAGAAGCTGAGTTGCTGTGTGATGGCCATTCATCCTGCTTTGGTGTCCCCCGCAGGGACAGTCAACATTTTATTTGCAATCCAGATGTCCTGTGTGGTCCACCATGCCTTCTGGAGAGGGTTTCTATAGAAGAGAGAGCAGTAATTGGCTCATTCACAGGTTTTGACATTAGACTTTTCCATTTTGTTTTTCCACACTAACCTGGACAGCTGCTTGGCTGCTTTGGTACAGCATCCAGGAAGCTCTTTGTGGAGTAGTTTTGTGCTGTGTGGTGCTGAGGAATACACTGTGTGCAGGTAGCTCGGTGTGCAGCTGCAGATTGAGCTCTGGGAGACAGGAGCCTGAGGCAAGAGGCTGGGAACTGTGGGACCAGACACACAGAGACAGCAGGAGCCGATGACCTCAGACTTTTGCATGCATAGAGTGGAAGGGTATAAAAGCCCATGGTTTCCTTTGTTTGGGGTCTGTCCTTGAAGGCTTGAGCTGTTATTTTATTGTTGTTCCAAGATTAAACCATTTTAAGGATTGAGACATGTGAGACTCTGGATGGGAAGCCTTGGGTGGAGCAGGCATGAAAACCTTGTCTGACTGTGTGAGTGTGGGGTGTGTAGCCTTGGTCCCAGCTCAGGTGGTGGGAATGTGACTGCCAGAGTGCCTCCTGGACTGTCAGACAGGGATGTTTCCTTTACAGTGGTTGACCATCTCTGAGTCAGAAGCACATATTGATTCGAGCCCTCCCAGAGCTCAATGATCTACCTGCCAGTCTCTCATAGACAAAGTTGTAGATGCATGCAAGAGAACTTGAACTTAGTTCTTGAGATATGGCTCTGGTGATTTTTAATTTCATGCCTGATACACCGAGCCAAAAGCAAACTGTTTTGGCAGAAAATCACTTCTTCTATGTCTACTCTCCGTGCAAGGTCAGAGTGTTGTTCCATCTCATGTGTGCATTTACATCTCTCAGATTAAGACTGTCAGAATTGGGGAATATGTAGGAAATGTTGGTTGACACTGGGTCAGATGGTGATACAATTCCAGCAACAAAATATTCCTATGAGTTTTTCTCCCGCATGTCCACCTATGCAAAATAAAACAATGGCAGCTGGAAAAAGTGGACTTGAAATAACTCAAATGGAGAAAATATAAAGGAATGTGTGTAAGATACAGAATGCAAGAAATCATTTTTTCGTGGTGAAATGTAAGTGCTGTGTTGACTACAATTAAACCAGTACATACATACATGCACACTGTATATAGATATGCTTGCATTTGCATGTATCTTTGTATAGTAACAGAAGGAGAAAAATAATATGGACCTTTCAAGTGAGTAAGTAGATGGATGCATGGATTTCAGCTTGGGTTTTAGGAAAATACACACACACATGTTAACAGAGAACTGGGAAAATCTAGATGGTGAGATACTGGAGGGTATAGGCAAGTTTCTGTTGCCTTTTTACACATTTCCTTCTGGCCAGTATTACTGTGTGCCTGCATACTTAATATTACATATAAAAATTGTTATTTTAGTTATTTTCTGGCTAGTGCTCTCTTCCATTTTTGGAATTTGGCAGAAGGTGCATATACATGAAAGAATTGTCTGTGTCCCTGAAGGCTGTCCATTTCAATCAAAACTCCACGTTCTGTAAAGCCAACCTTACCAATGATTGTTCCTTGGCCAAGCCCTTTTGCCTTTGGTAGGTTAACCCTGCACCAAGATCACCCAGCTGTTTTCCTCAGCCATCAGAGTTTCACTCATATGTGCTACAGGAAAGTAGACCCTTTCCTGCTCCTGGCACTGCTTTGCTTTGGGAAGCTGCTGCTGATGTAGTGGTATTTGGATATTTGTGAATAGCAACAAATATTGGAAAAGAGTTAAAAGTAGCAGCAGTGCTCAACTCTAAAACCTCCTTCTACTGTCATTAACATGTAACTATGGCAACTTTTTGCTACAGTGCCTTTGTCTAGGTGATAAAGATAGTCAAATGTTGGGCACCTCATTCCTTCCATTTTTGGGATGATTTGCAGGGTCCAATGTAGAACCATTGGGTCATTAAAAAATTGTTGAGAGGGTATTCTAGTTTTGCGTCAGCAGCTGCCTTTCAGGCTGTACACCTTCAAGCTTATCACTGTAGCTTCTAGAGCTATTACTGACTGATCCCTGTTTTGTTTCTCCTGTAGTTTCTGATTCACTCTTTAGTTACAGAGGAGATTCTATTAAAGGCTGTTTTTCTTGCTGAAGAGCTTTTATTTAAGGTTGTTTTTCTTGCCCCCTCTAAAGGAAAGTCCTTCCAAAGACAGAATTGTTGGCGCATATGAATTGTCTGATGCTGAACTGATAGATGACCTGTCATCAGGGTACAAACCTGTGACTGTTAGAACAAAGGTTGGCAAATTCAAATAGAAAATAAGATACATTTTTTTAACAGTGAGGGAAATTAATAATTGAAGCAACTCACCTATGGATTCAGTCAGGAACAGATGTCTTCCTAAAAGCTGTGCCCCCAGTTCAACAAGATGTTATTGAGCTCCATGCAGGAATCCACTGGTCAAATTCTCTGGGCTACATTTAGCAGAAGTCAAGAGCAGAGGATCCGATGGTATCTGCTGAATCAATAAAGGAAAACCAAACTGCCTCTGAAGGAGCAGTAAACAGCTTTTCTCTGTAGATCAGGCATCAGAGCAGGGAATTGTAACATTTGACAAGTGTGCTGTATATGGTAATTAAATTGCTTCTATGCTTATTTACAACTTTCTACTTCCTCTTCTCAACTGCATTTTTCATCCTATATTTTCTCCCTTCCTTTTCTCTGCTCTTTTATCACTTTCTAGTCCAAAGCCTTCAAATTGGAGCTGAACTTTTGAACCATACATGAAGTTTATCTTTAATCACCAACACACACTGAGCAGCACTCTACCTTATGACAATTTTAGAGTAGACATCCCAAAATTGCAATATAAGGAGGGAATGGACAACCTTTAGGTTTAAAACTGTTTAAAATGTCTCAGAGAAAGAAATTACAGCAACAAATCATAATGATTTACTCGTTTACTGATGGCAGTCAAGGGCATGTGCCAGAAATTGCAGCATTTGTATTAAAGGAAGGTGGGCTGAGTTTGAATTGCTGGCAGCAGTTCAGATGAGTTTCAACTTATGAGTGAGGTCCTCTCTTCCTGCAGGGAATGGGAACTGTTACCTTCTGCTGCAGTCTTGGCTTCTACTGACCAAAATGCAGCTCAGCCTGCACAAGTGCAGACTAATGCAGGTGCTCAAGCAGTAGGACCTCATTTACATTTTGCTATTTTCTGATGTGAACTTAGCAATCAAACTGGGGCGTCTCTTCAGGGCGTTCTGCCAGGAGTTTTATGCATTGTCAGTGTGTGTTTTCTCCTGCTGGTTTGTAGCCATTCTTCTGTTGTCTCATGTGACAAACCAGTCTGTAAGCTTCTCACAGTAGGTACTGTCTGTTCTGTCTTTCTAATATACAGGACTTGTAATGCCTAACTGTGAGTCCTAAGTGTTATGGTGGTAATTTCAATAACACTGCAGTCACTTTGGCAGTGATTAACTGTGTCGGGCTATTGATACCAAGCTGACCATATTTGCATCCTGAATCTTTCAAACAGCAAGCTGCAGCAAAATGGCCTGAAATTTCCCCATCTGAAAATAATTTATCAGCATTTAATGTATTTTTTAATTAAATGTGATAATTTCTTTCCATCACCTGAAAGATTTCATGTTGCCCAGTTAGAAACCTTGCTACTCTATTTTTTTGTATATCATAATTATTTATGGGATATTATTTATAATACCTTTATTTTTTATGGCAATCAGAACATTATAGATCCCTTCTTATTATACAGCTCCTTTTCCACTGGCTTGGGAATGTGCACAGGGAATGTGTCCTGTACACTCACAACACACACAATGGAAATGTCAGCATTCCCCAGCAGCTCCACAAGAGCTGCTGCAAAGCTGGTGCTGATCATGATTCAGCAAAATCCTGGAGGTACCTAACTCTGACATAGAAACAGGTCTGTGTAAGTGCTTTCTAAATGAACTGTTCTTGGTATGGATGAGCAAGAGTCTTATAATTTGGCCAATGGCCAGGACCCAGAGACCAGGGAGCCAGAAGAGTTTGCCTCCCATATCTGTTTCCAGTGTGTCTATCTAACTCTCAATTTATCAACCCTTCACGTTGTCAAGTAAAAAAAATGCATAAAATAATTGGATTATATATCAAGACTCTTGAGAGAGTTGCTTATTGACCTTCTTCTACTCCAGTGAACTTAGCTGTGAAAAATTGGGTAAAAAGCAGGGCCTTTCTGAAAACGAGATATTACATCTGAGCAGTGCGCTCTTGGATAAGCAGAAATTACTGTGTAAATAACAAAATGTGAAGAAATAAGATCCAAATTGAAGTGTGGAAATCGTGAACTGTAGAAGTGATTGCTTTTATAAATACTTTCAAATGCGTATTTGCACTCTGAGTTCCAGTATAAATTGTAATGAAGTGCCTTTAGGTTCAGATGTGAATAAGGCCAAATGTTATGTGGGGGAAAATATCCCCTTTGAAAAAACAATCTTCCAACTGAAAATAACTGTGTTTTACCTCCCTAAAGACAGCAGGATTGATTCTGAATATCACAGTATTCTTCTGTCTGTTTCTTGTGCTAGGTATTTGCTTTAATCTTTTGGACCTTCCTTGTCATTCATGCTTGATATAAACTAAAACTACACAAAAAATAGTGGATTTAAAAAATCTCATACATTCTGTCTGTAATTATCCTGGTGGCATGGTGTGACCTGCTGATTCAATTCTTATTGAGATGAATATGAGCTGTTAGTAGACCAAGGTTCAGTGAATACATTAAATCTTGAGGCCTCAATCAATTACCTGTTTCCTCACGGCGGTGTCTAGGATGTTCAGAAGATAAAAAGTATCAGAGGTGATTAGAAAATGCCTCCTTGGATGTAAAATGTCTCTGAAAAGTTGAATATCAATTTTAGATGCACTGTTCCTGGTGACTTACAAAGTTTGACTTGTTTCTCTCTACTACAAGCGAAAGCACAATGTTGCACTCTGTTCCATTGGCAGTGTGCTAAGGAGGGACTGGCTAAGATGTGACACTGATACAGCCTGCTTTGCTGGCTGTACTGGGTTACTAACACACAGCAGCCCTGGCCAAACAGGAGCAGAACACCTTTTTTTCCTCCCAGAATCCACTTTGCAAGTGGGCCCCAGGATCAGGGTGAGGAAGCTGTCACTACCCAGCTTCAGAATAGAGAGACAGAAAAGGAAGAGCAGTCACTTTCGTCTAATTTTAAAATTTAACCTTCTCACAGAATTGGTGAAGTGGTTCTTGTGCTATTTCCTTTCTCAGCTGTCTGATCCAATGGCAGAAAGGGTTTTCTTAGTATGTAAAGGTGTTCCCACCATGTACACTGCAATGACCATCATGATTGTTCCTATTAGGGAGCAAGGGGCACACAGTAGCCTATGAATGTTTCTCCTTGTATTCTCCATGTCTTGTTTCAGTCATTTGACTCATTTTTTCACATCAGCTTCTTCCTGTGTACTTTTCTGTATGTGTATAGTACATGAAGTGTTTCTCACTCCCACCCACTTTTCCTTCTTTCCTGGTGGGAGCTGTTCCACTAATGATACAATCAGGGAATACTGTGGAGAGACAAAGGGCAAAATTTGCATCATCTGCTGAGCCTGTTAAACTCAAAATGTTCCATTTCATTAAATCTGTATGGCTGTGCTGGAAGAGCAAAGGATTATTCCCATATCCAGGGACTAACTCACCTCCTAGTAAAGGCTTTAGTTGGCATATACTGGGAAATTTCTAGTACCAATGTGGATGCCAGCCTACAAAGGCACATGTAGGTAGACCAGTTGGACTGAGAGTACCATTTAATGTTTGTGAGGGTTTGTGTGTTTTGTTAAACGGAGTGTGTAATTATATCTAATTATTTGGGCAATTCACTAATCCTTGCATGTTAGAACAAGTGCCAAGGTTCCTTTTATTTTGTGATCTCACTAAACTTAGCAGATTTTTATATCTTGAAGATTTTAAAGTCATAAAAGTCTATTGCTATATTGTGAAGACCGTAGTATTTTAACAGGACAAGTGTCTTGGCTGGGATCACTTGGCAGAATTGGGAACTTGGCCAATTCTGCCTTTCAGCATGATGCTCCATCCATCACTGCCTCTGAAAGACCAGTGAATTGGATAGATGAGGCCTGAATTCCTGCTTCTCAGGCCTATATCTCAGTACACCTTCTCCTAATCTAATGGGAATTTTGTTAAGGAGTCAAGAAACTATCTGCTTTTATAAGAGAAAATAAAAAGGTATGTAATAAGATAGGAGAAGCTACTCTTATATGTAATGCTTTAATTAGAAATATTTACATTTTGAAAGTGACTTCTTGTTCAGTTTTTAGTGTATAATTTACACAGGTGCAGGTGAACTGCCTTTCCTCTGGAAAACATTTTACCTGGCTGTACTATGCTAATATGATCAGTCATACGCTGTACATCTCTTCTCCTTCTCTTCCTACATATAAATTATTCAGAACTATTATAGCTAAAACTGTGAGTAGATGATTTTATTTCTGTCTTCTGAAACGCTAGAAAGGATTTAGTTTAAAATGAAAGAGATGACATCCTTGTGAGGTACTGGTAAAGCAGGAATCAATTGTGACTGGCAGGCTTACTCTTGGAGAAATGGAAGAAATGGTTAAAAATATCTCTTTTAGTTAAAAATATTAGCAGACTTAATATAAAATATTTAAGCCTACACAGCTTAGTCTTTAGAACTTCCTATCAAATATAACAATGAGCACATCAAAGTTTATGGAACCTTTTCCTAAGATAACTCTATCTCAACTCCCTTACCCGAGATGCTGTTAATTTGGCTTTGTAGGAGAAATTTAACCTCTTACAATAACCCAAATATTTAGGTGTTTTCACCTGAAAACCTTGATTTAATCTTCTGTAATCAAGGAATTAATGATTTCTCTTGCATATAAATAAACAATCCTGTGAAATCACAGTCTGTAATTCACTCAGATCCACAGGCTTTGTCTCTTAACAACCTTGAAGTGCACTTCCCAGGAGCACCTGGGCTGAGGAGCAGATATCAACTGAATGCCTTCAGGTGTTTTGTGACTGCAGAGGAGCAGGGCTTTTTGTGCCTTGGGATGAAATTTGAAGCTGTTGGTGTTGGGCTGCTTTGAGCAAGCATTCATCTTCATTCTAGAGCAGCACAAGGGTAAGGTAGGTTTAATCTCTTATTTGTGTTTTCTTCCAAAAGATCTCTAGCAAGATTTACAATCTTTTATATGGAAAAACAGTCATTTTCTTTGATATGAGTTGAATTTGTGCACCTTGCAGCCCCTACACAAAGCTTGCTTTCTGGAGTTCTTTGCCCACTGGAAGAATACAGCCCTACAGAAATATGGACCATTTTATATTGATTCAGCTGCATGGTCTGGATTGCAAAGCATGTAATATTTTGTTTTAGTGATCCTGAGCAAGTACCTGTGGAATGCTTCTGTGATTCCTGTTTTGTCCCTGGGGCATAAGCTTTGTCCTCTATGAGGGGTTATATGCTCTTAATGTCATCCATGGTGGCGTGGCCAGTGGTGTTGTTTCCAAATACTACTCTAAATACCATATACCTAATGTTTTCTAGGTAAATGACCTCTAAGGTCCCTTTCAACCCAAACCATTTAATAATTCTATGACAAGGTTTTGTGCCTTGTGCCAAATGGATTATAGGAAATGGTGGTGATACAGAGAGAAATTAGATGGGGGTGTTGTTTTGTAGTGCTGATTTAACTCTGAGTTGGCGTTTATCAAGCCAGCAAGGAGCAGTCTATGAAGAGTGTTTAATAAAATCTCGTAGCTCAGGTTGGTGGTCTGTGATACTGTAGGATGGCTGTACTAACTAGTGATGGTCTGGGTGATAAAATTTGTGTTTGGATTCAGTACAGCCTGAGCTTCAGAGCTGCTTCATTTTCATGAGTCCATATCCTTGTAGCAACATGGGGCACTTGCAGAATCACGAATAGGTGTCATTTTCAATTTATTTTTGTTCTTTCTCTTAGAAGTCTGAATCCAAATCTTTTAGTTTTTTCCTCATCTTTGTATGCACTTATGCTGAAAACTGAAGTGCTGCTTCTAGCAAAAATCACAAGTTTTTACAAAGTTGTGTCTGCAAGAAGTTTCTTCCTGTTATTTTGTTTATTGCAAAGAAAGAAATTAATTCTGTGGTGACATATAATTTGTCCTCATTAGCAGGAAGCAGAATTTATATGACTCAAAAGCTATTTGTTAGTCTAACATACCAGCCTAAAATTTTAGCCACCACTGATTGTGCATTGTTGACTTGACAGCAGAAGTAACCATAACTTAGACTTAATGAATGCTTTCATGCAGTATGCACAGTCCTCCAAGAGTCCTTATTTCATACTATTTAATGCTGTGCTGAACAGTTGAGTTTGATAAAGGCTGAAACAGTCAGAATTATGCTTTCATTTGAGTTTTAATTTTTAAAGGGGGAAGGCAGATGGTATTGTTTTACAGAGAGAATAGCCCAGCATGTCCTACCATACTAAAAGTCTCTTTGAGCCCATCTGATGCTGGTCTCTGAGTTTTTTCTCTGCTGGTTTCCTTAGCTTACGCATTGCCTTCAAATTGCATATATTAGTTTCCTATCAGAATAACTTGCAGGCATGGAAATCAGCCATGTCCTGTGAAGGTCACTGAAAAATTCATTCCTAAATAGGCAGCTTTTGTATAGCATTGGTGCTCTTCTTGGTGCCAAAGCCTTAACTTTACAAATGGACATGAGTTCAAAGGCAAATGCTAATTCAAAACAGCAGCATGTCTTTGGAAGTACAGTCTCTTTGTCTAGTATCCAGGAACAAATTATATTTAAGTCACTCACACTGTAGGTTGATAACTTGTCTGACCAGAAGTTAAAGCATATTCCTAAGGCCATTGTCCAAATGTTCCTTAAACACTGACAGGCTTGGGGCATCAGCTACCTCCCTTGGAAACCTGTTTGATCACCCTCTTGGAGAGGAAATAATCATGCTCACAAGTCAAACAGAAGGATCCAATAATTCCCTTTTTCTTATACAACATCTCCATTTTTTTCCTACATGGCATCTGCCAGTAAGACCCCTTGCTTCAGTCTGTAATGGATACCAGTCTGTCTTTTATAGATCTTCTCTTCAGAGTTCCTTTAGCCTTCATGGGAAGATGCCATCTGACTCTTCCCACCTGTGGTTTCCTGGCTCAAACATCTGTTTTAAAAGCAGTTGTAATCTCAGTATAGATTTGCCTCAAAAGAGACAAAACTGTTATCTCATAAATCTTTCCTGATGCTTCCACATGCTTGCTTTTCCCCAAAAGCTTGGGCAGCAATATCTGTTATTTGCTCAGCATAACCTCCTAGATAGAAGTTCAAAGCTTTTGATGTTGACACAAATCACTTTCAACGATATGATTAATAAAACCCCAGGAAACAAACAAGCCCCCCAAAAACGCTCCAAAAAAAGGGTACTGCATTTCATATTTTGTGAATTCCATGCAAGTAGATAGAAAAAACCCCAAACTGAACAAAACAAAAAAGACAGAAACTTAGATCTGATTCAAAAGTGTTGCCTACCATCATTGGCTGTGCAGAAAAAGCCAGACATCCAAAATCTCTTTCCTTGCAATACTATCCAAAGTGATAAGGAATCAATTCTTTGAAAGTGAAGTCACATTTCAAAACTTACTGTGAAGAGTTGATGGACAGTCAGAGGTGGATGCTGCTGTGTTGTGGGAAGTGGAGAGGGAGCAGGCCAGTAACTAATTCTGTCAGGACTGACAGTGGAAGTGGGTGAGGGAGGGAGATCTAGGAAAGCAAGGCTGGAGCTCAGAGAAAAGCTTTCTGCCTTCAAGACAAATTCATATACTGCAGTGCACGTTGCTGGGAGGTGCTTGGTGATCTTAAGGAGTAGCCGAGAGAGTGATGGATATGCCAAAGAAGTAGAAAATTTGTTTCCCTTGCTGCTAGAAAGTTTCTCCTAATGCTGAACTCTTTCTTGGTGAGGAACTACAAGTCAGTACCTCTCACCTTGGCTCTTCTAGCACTGGGAATAGTTAGGATAGAGGGCACCAAGCCAAGGGCCTGGGCTACAACTGATCCAGAAAAAGTGCAAGGGCGGAAGAAGAGAGTTGAAGTATTATAGCCAGATTTCTTACATTGTTAACCCTGGTAGACCTGCTGGTGCTCACATAGAGGAGTGAACAAATTTCAGTATAATAAAGTAACATTCAGCATAAAAATTAGGTACTCAATTTTTTTTTTTTTTTAAATAACTGCTACTAAATATAGTCAGCATTCTCAATGTAAAGGTTTTGCCCCTCAGGAATTTTTATGAGTTGACTCCCTGTTGAAAACAGAGTATATGGATGATGGCTCTCTTCAAAGTGATGTGAGATTTATTTAAATGTACAGCTTGTTCCTGAAACAGAAATGGTCTCAAAGTCAGATGTATCATGTCTCCCAATATTTCCACAGTATACCTTGACTTCTGCTTCCACTGCTGACTCCAGTGAGAGAGATTAAAGCGAGGAGAGAGTCTCCTACTCTTTGGAAGAGCTGTTGTCCTTTCTTTTCTGCTCTCCAGAAAGAAACTTCACTGGAAAACCTAACAAAGGCATAATCCATCTCCAAATCAAAAAGTATGCCTGTCCTGTAAAAGTGTTAAATTATGTGTAACAGTGCCACCTGCTGAATCCCAGCCTAACACCTTTCTTCTCAAAGGGAATGTGAGTCTTAATGAAATGGAGTTGGTTTTGATTAAGGTGCAGGCACAGACCCTGGCTGTTTCTCATGTAGAACGCAGGGTAGAAGGTGGTGTAAATATTAAATTAAATATTCATCTTTGGAGCATGAGATTGGTTTCATTAAGTGAAAACTATACCAAAAATGAGTTTGTCTGCTGTTAAATTGGCCTGATACATTTTTCACTATTATTAGTACTGAGATGTAAAAAAAAAAAAAAAATTGAATTGCAGTGCTAGTAGTAACTTGCCTTGATGATGCCAATGTTCTCAACTTGCAGACAAAGAGATTCCCTGCTGAATTTCTAAATTTAGAAATATTTGATTCTACCAAGAACGCTGTCAAATGAGCCTAAACTGACTGAGACAGGCAGTCATTTTGTGGAAGTGAGTGAATGCTTTCACTGCATTCAGCAGCTTGGTAAAACAGCCCCCTTGCTTCCTAAAAACACTTAACTTTTTTTAAGCCATTATAGGCTGAATTCTGCCCACCTTATTAATAATTAATATGTCTTTGAATGTTCCTGTTCATTTTAATGAAATGCTGATGCAGGACAGTGCTGTTGAGAGTCTGTGTAGCTGAAATGAGCTCCTGCTCTGAAGGAACATCCTGTGTGATGCCAGATGCTTGTGAGTTTGAGTAACCTCAATGACACCACCTGGGTTTAGGATGCTGTATGCAGTACTGTACCACTTACATGTTCTCAGGCTGTTTTTTGCACCATATCATTTATGGAAAGACCTTTCTCTTGTGTTTAAATGCTATACATGCCTTTGCCTTAACCCTTTTCTACCTGGTCCTGTGCTGCCCTGAAGGAACTGGTTTGCTCAGGGGACCATCCTGCTCAGGTGACCATTGTCTACTACCTGCACAGTTTTGCAAATGCCAAGACCAGTGTCCACTCTGCTCACAAGTATAGCTCTGACACCTTTGGGAACTAAATCCAACACGTAAAACTGTGATGTTCTATGTACTTCTGGCATTAGCTTTCAGGAAATGTTATGCTAAAGAGCTTGCTGTGAAGCTGTCATAATTGGGAAACTATAAGAGAACATAATGTAATGGACAGGACTCAGGTAAAAGTATCCAGCAGCAAAATTCAGGATGCATGCCTTCCCTTTTCCATATCCCTACATCCACCTGAAGAACAAAAAAAACAGAAGCTCTCAGCACATGGCAAATACGGATTTGTTTAATTAGAAAAAATCTGCATATTTTGGGCATCAGATTCAGAAATGAGAGACCTTACCTGGCTGTCACAGGTAAAATGCATGGTTATTTTTCTTCTTGATGCCCCTGGCACTGGCATTAGGGCTGTGGGTGTATAAATCTAGAGAGATACATTCTTGTGTTTCCATTTCTAGTGTGAGCTCTGTGGTATTGGCCTCAGTGTTTCTAAGCAAGGAAAAAGGGATGTTAACAGCCATGTAAATGAAACTGGACACATCCTTAACAAAATGCGACAGCAAAGTAAAGCCACTGACTTTGTTCCATCAAAAGATACAAATTTCCCATCCTCCAGCGTAACATTCAAAGTGCCAGCATTCTCAGAGCTGTTTTCACTCTGTGATGTTAACAGTCAATTTGTTTAAAGGGGAAAAAGGATGGCATTGCAAATGCAGCAAATAAAACCTAGCAATGCTGCAGCATGAAATTCTAGCAGATACCCTACTGCTGGAGTCAGACTTCCAAAAAACAGCCATTCATACTGGCTCTGGATGGCAGCAGTGGCACAGAACAGAGAGCCTGTTTTCTTCCATCAAGGAGAGCAGGCAGAGATGGAAGCACTCTTGTATTTTGTCACCTGTGCTCAATACCTGTGTGCTGAAATATCTGATAAAGGCTTCAGAGGCATCTTGAGAACCGTGTACCATGAAATAGATACTGTTGGCTTCAGACTGGTCTCAGCTCAAAACCCTAGATGAACACAAAGGATTTCTATATATTTGTTATAATAAAGATGGTCTCTAGCAGCTCTGCATTCAGAGCTGCAAGGAAGCCATAAGCTTCTGTGCATTTAATAGCCACATTGACATGTTAAACTACTTTTTTAAACCCAGACTGATTTTAGTGAGTTCCTCAGTCAAACCTTTTGCCTAAATGTCTCCCAAAAGGAGCTCTGGAGTCTGTACTGAGCAGCAACTGTGTTAATCAGACTGCTGAAAGCAATACAAGAAGCACTGCCGATCTAAAGAATAGGGCAACACAGGTTCTGTACCCTGTTTTCAGCCTGAGTGAGAATTGGAGAGTAGGACTGAGTAGCAGATTAGCACAGCATACTCCAGATATAATTGTAAGGAGAAGAATTTTCTAAGGGTTCTTTGAGGTTGTTAACATTTGGCAGCTTCTGCCTATTTGCTGTGATTGCGGATGAGAAATCATAGAAAGTTTTGAGTTGAAAGGGCCTTAAAGATCTTTTAGTTCCAAGCCCCTGCTATGGGCAGGCACATCTTCCACTAGGTCAGGTTGTTCAAAGCCCTGTCCAACCTGGCCTTGAACACTGCCAGGGATGGAGCACCCCCAGCTTCTCTGGGCAACCTGTCCTGGTCCCTTGGAGGGAGCTGTTCCCTTGACAGAAGAAATGAGTATTGAGAAACTCTTGGATAAAGCCTGAGGAATAACAAGCCAAAGGCTGAGGTCCAGTGGTCTTGTTTCTGAGATACCAATAAAACCACACTCTGGGAGTGAGCACAAACATTTGTTAAGAGAACCATGACTTGAGGTAGTAGAGCTAAAGAAACTATTTACAGTGGCAAAACCTGTCCTCATCCTATGAGCCAAAAGCATTTAAGATGCTGCCCTTGCTTGGTTATCTCCATTGGAAGCAAGAAGAGCAAAGCACTGTTGTTTGATGAATTTGAAAGGTGTGTGGTGAAGAACGAATGACTGGAATCCACTGGAATCCTTCAGTAGTGCTGTTGTGAGTCCAAATCCACAGGACTCAGTGGGAGAATAAAACCCTTAAAAAAAAAAGATTTCAAATGGGTTTTCTAGGCACGCTTTTCTTGGTAACACTTATGGAAGAAGAAAATGCTATGCTTCTCAGAGTAAAAAGTTGAAATTCATCCCTTTTTACTGCTGAACATTTCCTTCTCTGCCTCTGCTCAGTCATTAGTTGTTGGGTCTTGAATTTACCCTGTGTCCTGAGAGGAAAAAATATCCATGTTCTACAGAGAGAAGGACTTACTTCTTTGATAGATTTACTTTAAAATGGGATGAGGGAGAGACTTGCAACAGATTTGAAGTGTTAAAAATAACCATGGACAGGATGTAGGTGATGTCAGTTATGTAGCTTTTCTTAATACAAGTACAGATCTGAGAGGGATGAGATGGCACAGGATCAAGGTGCTATGGAGGTGATCGTGAAGCTGAGAGTGTGTTTTCAAGCCTCACCATTTGTTGAGCTGTTTGGCCTCTGGCTTGACCTTGAGTACTTTGTCTGCAAAGCTGGTATCAGGTTTGGAACTGGACAATATTTTATGCACATGGTAGTTGTACTTGGTAAAAATGGAACTTAAGGTGACAAAGGCTTCAGATTTGAAAATCTATCAGTTTTTATTGAATGGATTTATTTTTTTTAAATGAGGAAAATTAAGTGAAATTTTGTCTGGTTGTGAATATTTCTCTTACAATTAGCAAAATCTAATCTTTAAGCAAATTTCCAAGAAAATCAGTGGAAAATTACTATTACCACAATGTAGAGAAAAATCCTCTATTCTATCAAAAGCAACCACCGCTCATTTTGGTTGTGTTTAGATTCATTGCACGAGAACAGGAAACAGAGGTCCCAGTTGAGCCCATGAGCCCTGGGATGGAGCACTGGGGATGTGTGTACTGGAAGGCTGCTCCTTCCCAGAGAAACTCCAGGTGATGCCGGGGTGGGTCTTTTTCAGCTATGTATGCACAGAGAGAGCAGGGCAGAGTTATTGAACAAGCAAATACTTCAGAGGAACAGCGAGGCTTGTTGTTCCTGCCTTGGGATAAACAAAGGGTTTGATGAACCTGAAGCCTTCTCCTGCCCTTCCTTGTGCGACATTTTTAGGCTGGGGCTTCCAAGGCTCCCATAATGCATACTGTAGATGGGGCTGAAATTTTCTGTTGGTTTGTTTTTCTCTTATGTTGTTTAGCAGTTTCTGGGATTTTCATAATTGGGAGGGAAGTTTTCCAAAGGCACCAGCAGTGCTGCCTGTGAGTTATTCTTGGCTTTTTGCCCACAGATTGTGATTTGTATTTGTTTTCTTTATCACCTATGGGGGTAACGCACAACAGACACAGGGCTGTGCTGGTCATTCACCTTTTTAATCTTTTGTCAAAATACACTTAGTGAGAACAGTGGGGTGTGAAGAGAACATTAGGAGTTGTCCAGCAGGTCAGTGTCAAAGGGGACACAGGTCGTTGTTCAAGTCGTCTATCAGTCAGTGCAAAAGGGAGAAAGAACAGCCTACCAAGAAACTGTCATGTTAGACCTCAAGAGATGAGCTCTGAGAGTGCAAAAGTCTCTTGCTGAATTGATAAAATAGTAAATGAAAGGGGAAGCAAAATTTTATTGAAATTAACATGAAGTCCCTTTAATCATCAAGCTTAATCCTCAGTAGAAAAGGACTCCAAAATTGATTTAAAATCTCAGTACAACCATCCTCTCTAATGTGAAACAGAGATTCAAGTAAATGAATGATTTGCTTAAAAAATTCTGACTAATCTTGAGAACATTAAAATTAATATAAATGTGTGATCTCAAGTTCTAGCCATTTTTGGATCCCATTTCAGTAAGTGCATATAATTTGGAATGGGACCTAAACCATTTTGTGTGTGAGTGTACAGGGAATGCATTCCAGTACCTTTAATCAGAATGTCAAAGGGAGATCAGCTTCGCTGTTTCACATAAAGTATGGAAATATCATCTGAGATGAACTGGAAAAGAAAGAAAACATACTATAGATTGGAAAATGCAACAATTTCTTTGAGGGTATGTGAGCATTTAAGCAGCTGTTTCCATGGGGGAAGCAACACCTGTAAGGTTGTGGGAGCTCCTGGCCGTGTGAGTTCATGTTGCAACACTTGAATATTGCCTACATGTCTGAAGTTCTATCAAGGAACTGTGCTGTGGATTCCAGGATCCACTGGGATAAGAGAGAACATATCTCTGTATTCTTGGCTTTGTGGAGGAATGTCTTCTGCCTTCCTCCCTCCAATGAGCATCTCTTTGGACAATTCATTGCTGTGGCTAAGGAACTTCGAGGGAAGGCAATCTGAACCATAACCTTTGAGTGCTATGCAGCATTCAAAGTTCGATTTATTTTATATTCTGCAAGAATAAGTGAATTAATTGCTCAGTTTAGAGATGACATGATATTTCCTGCTGAACCTCAAGTTTAATCTGCTACGCGCACTTAAGACACTGTCATCATAGGGTTAAAGGTGACATGAGGGCACTGTATCATCTTAAATATTAAGTAAATTTTGTATAACAGGGATCATTACCTTTCACAGATGCCTACACTGTCAGTTCAGTGCTTTTAGTTAGGCTCAAGTATTTAGCCTTGGAAAAAGCAGATGTGTCACAGGCAGAGAAATAGGGATATGCCTCCCACCTGTGCCTGCAGCACCCAGGAACACATGGGTGCTCTGATACTTTAGGGCTGGAGGTGGAGAAATCTGTAGAATTTGAGTACATCTGCTCAGCTGGGAGGAAAATAAATTCTTCTTTAGCTCTGGGAGATGATCAGCCTCTGAAATGGAAGAGCTGATTGCAATAATTTTTCAAAAGTTGAGCTGAGTACTGAGGAAAATAAAGGGCTGCTCTTGCTTGCTGTGCCTTTGGGCTAAAGGGCCTGCCCAGAGAAATTCATGCATTTGCTCTTTCTCTTCTTGTCCATTTCCAGGCTGAGTAGTGGGTTCAAACCCTGTTCTATAGCAAAACCTCTGGTGTTTTATGATTCCTACAATGGTGATTTCATTGCTTCCCTGGGTGCTGGAGTTGCTCTGGTCCTCCCATGGCTTGTCCCCTCTGTCTGTACCCTGCCAGCCTTCTGAGCCCTGCTTTGTTAGCTAGGAAGTTGTGTCACACTGTGCAGATTTCCTGTAGATGAGATTCTCCTGTGTATTACTGTGCTTTTGGAGGTAGATGAGAAGCATGGTAAATAGAGCAGGAAGTGCTTCTTTTCACAAAATGAAGTATTTCTCTTTGCATTTGTACTTTTTTGAAAACAGCATACATACAAACATAAACTGCTGTCACCTGAAGTAAAAGCACTTACTGAAGCTTGTAAGGGATTTTACACATCCTTCTGCAAGTCTAAGAATTAGACATCTGCTAGGATGAGGGTTAGACAAAATGATACTAACTAGTCAGAATCTTTCAGAATCTGGAGAAAGCCTGGAAGGTGATGCTGGGGGCTTCTGAGTCCTGAGGTTGCTCTGACTTGGAGGAGCAGAGAGGGTATTTAAAATTGTTGTTGTCTCTTCATCTGCACAGGCTGCCAGTTGTGGACTGGTTTCATTGAAGAAGGCAAGTGAGCGTTTTTCACAGGCTTTGCAGTGGACTCATGCAGGTTATTGTGAGTGAATGTGCCATACTTGGAAAAGGTGCTAGGCCAACACTCTGGGGCGATGGAATGTCCTTTGTTGCACAGGCACAGCACAGCTGTTGCAATGCCAGCTTCCCCATAATACCCAGTGACCAATTATATTGCTGCTAAACCAAGCTACAGTAAAATCTGTGTCACGCTTAAATTGCTGTAACAAAAATGTGCGGTCAACTGTATCAGAAACCTCTGCTAGATCAATAAATAAGGCTCCATAAATGTGGACAATATCCAGAGAAATCATAGTATCATTCCCAATGCATACAGCTATACTGCAGTAGTTAGTCTGAGCATGGTCCTGCATCCAGAATGAACAGCAGTTGCTTAACTGGTGTATAAATCTGCTGTGAACACATGGCTCTGTGGGTGACTTAAATAAAGAATGGCCAGGATAGATTTGACCTTTTGTGTAATTTTGTGAACCTGGAGAATAACTGCTTGTCATGTAGCTTCTTTCTGATTCAGTCTGAGAGTAGAATTTGTGGTTTCATGACTGATGAGATGCAGAGTGTGACTGTCACATATGAAGGGCTCGTAGGCAGCAGCTGCCTCTGTTTGTCAGCACCAACTCACCCATGCCAGACCAGCAAGATTTTCCCAGTATTGTTTCTTTTCTGAATTGCTACTTCCTGGCCCATAAATTACTTCCACTAATACTTAAGATGGTTTTGACTCACTCTTATTGTAGGGATTGTATTTCGGTAATGTTGTGTTGGTTTTGTCTGGATAGGGTTAATTTTCTTCGCTGTGACAGGTGTGGGGCTGTGTTCTGGATTTGTGCTGAACACAGTGATGATCATAGAAGTGTTCTTGTTGCTGCTGAGCAGGACTTGAACAGAAACAAGGCCTTTTTCTGCTTTCTATACTGACAAGCAGGCAAGAAAATTGGGGGTGCATGGGAGGTTGAAAGGAGACACAACCAGGACAGGTGACCCCAACTGACCAAAGGGATGCTCCAGACCACCTGACATCCTGCTCAATATAGAGAGTGGGGGGAAGAAAGGGGAGACATTTGGAGTGACGGTGTTTGTCTTCCTAAGTCATCATTACCCGTGATGGGGCCCAGCTCTCCTGGATGTGGCTGAACACCTGGCTGTCCAGGGGAAGCAGTGAATTCATTCCTTGTTTTGCTTGGCTTGTGTGCAGGGTATTTGCTCTCTCTGTTAAACTGTCTTTATCTCAACCCAAGAGTCTTCTGGATTTTACCCTGGCAATTCTCTCCCAGCCCTACTGTTGTGGGAGTGAGTGACTGTGTGGTGCTTGGCTGCTGGCAGGGGGTTAAATTATGACAATTATGAACTCAAAATCACTAGAAGTCTGTCTGAATTGTTTGTCAGACACATCTATAATCCTGTTTTTGTGATGCTTTTTCATTGCTGGGTAACTTTTGAGGGAGGGAGTGTTTAGTGATTAGTCATTATCATGAATGTGTACCAGTTGCAATTCTGACTTTGTAAACTCAGATATGAGTGCCAGACTTAGTCCCACTGTAGGTAATGACAATTGCATCTCCCCCGTTGATATTGTGGAGTTTGGGCTCTGCTGCAGGGATCTCATCCAGTATTTTCAGTATCTGTGAACTTGCAGCAGTATGCTCTCTTCTTTTCCTTATGCCCATGCCTGATTCACATTGCACAGGCATTGGCCACAACTGCAATTATAACATTCATTTTCTCCATCAAAGTCTATGGGCATGTGTATCCTGATCTAATACTTTTGTTGGCCTGAATGACACGTGCTGTTTATTGAGCTGGGGATTCTGGAGCTCCCCATCCTCAATCTTGTATCCCCTTCAGGGTGTGTAAGTTCCTGGTCATTGCATGCCTGGTATAAAGTGCAGCTCTCTGGGCATTGTGAAACAACAAAGGAGATAGGTAAATTCCACAAAATATGAATGTGATGTCATGTGAATTTTATACCATCTGTAATGCTGACACTTTCTACCTAATAAAATATATTTGGATCTGGGAAGAACAGCACCTCACCTAGTGTATTCTAGGTCCACAACATGGAGCAAAGGGCAGACAGAGTCAAGATCAACAGCTGGAGCTGAGATTGTGCATGTGATATTTAACCTTCAAATGAGTGGCAAGGGCTGGGTTATATGCTGACAGAAAATGGACCAGTGGTAAATCCAGCAAATGGGTTTAGTATATATATGGAAAATGTTTGTATGGGTAATTTAGCACTACAGTTACCCAAATTTGTGCTGGCCAGGGGCTTGCCACTGAAGCAATTAATTGAATGAGATGGGTATGGTAACATGGATCCTTGCTGTTCTTAGCTAGGGCTGTCTATGTACATGTGACAAATAAATTGCTGGTGACTGGCAGGGATTGTAGTAAAAGGTGGCATGCCCCCCAGCCAGGGGCAGGCTTTGGAGGCAATTAATCAAATGAGTTGGGCAGAGATATGTGACACCTGTCGCAGATAGCACTGCAAATACACATGCAATTAATGATCTTGATGAAAGGAAGAAGAGATAATTTAAAGTAAGGTGTTCTCTAAAGAGCTAGAAACTCTTAGTAGATAATTTCTGCCTTAGCTACAAAAGAGTCCCAGCATTTTTGAAGCATCTACATTTCTAGGTAATTCAGTGTATACACATAGGAAAAAGGGAAAAAAAAGAATTTTCAGTGTCCTAAAATTCCCTCAGTTTGAAAGCTGTTTGCATAAACAATGTGCATGCACGTGTTCAAGTGTTGTAGCTCAACTGCCAAATTTAACATAATGATAGCAGAAATTCCCAAACACTGTTGAGTGCTCTTATGCACATTTTTGCTATCAGGTACTAGATAATGTAATCTAAGTGTTTGAAAATGTACTTTGCCCTATTGACAGCAGGTATTTTAGAGCTTTTTAGGTCATGACACCTTTTTACAATCTAAAGGAATATTGATCTAACCATAGTCTTCACCAAATTTATGCTGGATTGCACCTTTGTATGGCAAGCAGTAATTTCCAATGGTGATCTTCAGATTTAAAAAAAAAACTGGAGCAATAATTTTTTTCTACAGAGATTTAGACCATCACCTTTTTTCTCTCTTTTGCCCCCTGCCCTTTTCCTGTAGAAAATCACACTTATTATCCCACCCTGAAACTACTTCTCCATCATAAGGATCTCCTTGAGTCACTGTTGACTTAACCAAAAGTCTTCCAATGCAAACAATTAACACATCATCAGCCATTGTAGTTGAGTTTTGCCTGCATATCCTATCACAAGGTCTGTTCTTCTGGGAGTTTCACATAAAGATGATGACCCACACACAGAACATCGACAGTCTTGTGACATTTGTCTGCTTCTTTTTCGTGCTGGAAAACTAGTCTGTCCCTTTCATATAAATTTGTTCTGAAGTGGATGCATCATAAGCTTGGTTTGGATCCCACCTATCAAAATGAGTTATTTGGAAATACTTTCCTTAGGTTTCTCTTCTACTGCTGTAACATCACAGGCATTGCTCACCAAAGAGATTATCCCTGATGCAAATTTCTGGAAATTTTCACTTAACTCTTCTTTTGTAGCTGGATTTTGTGTGAATTCTGCAGAGCTCTTTTCCCAAATATCCCCACCTTGCTGAAACAGATAGGAACTGGTACTTAGCCTTTATTAACCCAAGTTTAACATGTCATCAGTTTCCTGAAGAAGTGTTTAAGACCTATATTTCCAGACTTGTCTTGGCAACTTATGGACTTTCAAGATAAAGCAACGAGATAATGTTAGCTTTAAATGATGGGCAAACTGGTTGACAAGCACAATGGGAGATGATCTTTAGTATGTACATTAACACCTTGCCATTTCAGAGAACTTCTGTTAGTTGAATTGAGTGGCACTTTTTTTCTCTTTGCTGTTTCATTCCCACAGCAGGGAGAATACAAGAAAAGGAAGAGCAGGACCCTGCAGATGACAGAGTCTGATCAGTTAATTTCAACAGCAACTGAAAAGGAATCTTTTCATCTCCTCATAAGCCTCTGTCCATTGCTTGCAGGGTCCCAAAGAAAGAAAGAGAGCACAAGAGCAGGGTACCCTGAGGCCCCCACCACTCCCACAAGGTCAAACTCGTTACCTGCTCTATTGCCACTTCTAAACTGTGCCTGTCAAGAAAAGATGAAGAGAGATCTGTTAATTTTTGTCTCCCCACCCTAAGTGAAACATAAGGGCAGCAGTAGAAAAGTCTTTAACAAAAACAGGATGATGATACAGAGATTCTTTTGCACAGAAGAGAAACAGCCTGTATTTAATGTGTTCACAGACACAGAAATTATTTGCAGGCTGGTTATCAATCCCTCCAGTAGTCTGCTGGAACTTGGAGATATGAGGTAGCTGCTGGAGTTGTCAGTGTTTGGAGTTAAAGAAGAATGAATGCATTGCTGTCAAATGATCCTTCTTTATTTTTATTTTTTAACCCTGCCTTATTATTCATGTGCAATCAAAAGAAGAGGACAACTGGATGGGAATGAGAAATTAACTCCAAAATAAAAATCAAGTGTCTGAAACACAGAGAGTTAGTCAATAGCGCAGGGTTGTTTTTTTTTCCAGAGAGCAGCTAGAAGAGAAGATTCAGATTAGGATCACATTTCTTGTAAGTTTCTCACCAGGCCTGTTCTGTATGTCTTTCAATATGCAGGTGTTAATTAAATCAGTTTAATTCTATTCATTACGTCTGTATCGGAATTGGTCCAACATACTCTAATAACACTCAACCTGCTAATTGTTTCCCAGTGAAAATAAAGATGGGTCAGTCTGAACCTATAGGACTTTATTATTGATTACCTAGAAGCTAGATTGATGGTCTTTGCTTAGTTCTTAATTAATTAATCTGCATTAGCGATGAAGAAAAGTAGAAATAGTTTTGATTTTAGTCTTACTGAAGATGGGGACATGTCTTGAATTTTGCAAACCAGCAATGGATAAATGAGAAGTCTCTAGCTCAGTAGAGTTCACCACGGGCTTCAGAATACTAATTTTGTTCTTCATTTTGCTTTTGCTTAGAGTGGAGCCTGAGTCTATAAGCACTTTTCTTTTTCTTTTGTCTCTAACCTTAAAATGGCTCAATATAAATTTTGCAGTAAAGGACAACTCAAAGCTGGAATTTGGGCTTCCCCCTTGTAAGCCATATTTGAGTTTGCTGTAAATCAACATGATTACTTGGTTGAAAATGAGGTAGGATTTTTGTACCAACTTAATGTGCCCTGATAGAAAATGACATAAATAATACAGAGTTCTCAGAAGAGTACGTTTGGTGCCAAAAATATTCTCCCTAAAGTTTAGAAACCAACTAATTCCACAATGCTGTTGTTTTCCTTTAAAAAGGGACAATTCTTCTCAACTTGTGCAATTCCATACCAGTAATTATAGGCAGTAGTCTTAAAAGACATTTCATAGTGGACATCTATGTGCACGTGTACACGAATATATCTGTATGTGTAAACAGCTAGATTTTGAATTTACCTTTTGGAGATTTATTAAAGTGACATGTGGTGTTGCCTCCTGCTTTATAGGAACCCTTGGTTAAAAAGATATGAGAGTAGTGATTGTAAAACCATCGTGTTACAAACATTAGTTAATGCTTCTGTCAGTCAGTTCTCTCTGGTGTGCAGTAGTTTCACATCAGAAGGCATTAATCTTACACTGGCTGATAGACAGAAATGCAGCATTGCTCTTCTGTTAAATCAAAATATGCCCAGTCCTTTGCAGAAATGCATCCCACCCGTGCCAGTAAGTGGCTCTGCTTTTTTTGGCAACATGCTGTGCTCTTGCCTTCTTGTAAAAGATTCTGACTTTTTACCAATGTACAGAAATCTTTGGCTTTCAACACTGGAAAATAATGCAGGTCACTCTAGCACCTATCAGGACCCAGAATCTACTATGATAGTCACACAAACCAAAAGTATTTGGGGGAATCTAGCTGTACTAAATAGTAAAAAAAACCCCAGTAAAATCCACAATTTTGTGCTGAAAGTCCAGTTCTATTCTTGCTTCCCTTCACCGTCCTCACCCACAATCTCTGTGAGCTCACAGCTCTGCTTTGGTCTTCAGGGAAGTCTCATCTCTTGTATCTGTTCATATGTGTCACTATGCACAGGTGTGTAATGCTTGTACCTTCTTGTATGTATTTCCTTTTGTTGTTCTACTTCTTGTCTTTAGAACCTTTTAACCTTGTTTTGTGAGACCTTCTGAGGAAGTTTCTTTGGGTTGCTTATTGTAAATATTGGTTGCTTCCACAGCCTCTAACTGCCACACCCTTGTTATTTGGTTTCCAGTTTTAATTTGTCTTTGTTCTCTGGGCTGCTTTCACTATGGATGCTTTAGCATGTTTGCTATTAGGCTTTTATTTTCTTGGAATGTCAAACCCACTGCATCATGTATTTTCTATGTTGTAAGGCCTTTGGAACAGGGGTTGATATTTATTCTGTTTACGTGGTACCTTGTACAAGTGGTTATCAAGCTGATTGGCTTCTAAGCAGTATTATGTTCTCTCTGACACTTAATGTTAGGTTATCATTATGCATAAATCATTGGCTTGCAAGTTACCTCTTAGTCTTTAAAATATGTAAGTTTTCTGCGTTGTTTTTCCAGGATTGATAAAGGCTTTGGCCAGCTGTGAATGTATAGGCAGGAAGTAAGCTCAGTTGCTTCCTCCAGAGTGCTCTTGTGCCCTATTTATTAGTTGGGTCCTATACAAAGCCAGATTGCAATACAATTCACTTCTCCCCCTTCTTTCCAAAATGAACCCATCTATTGCTAATCATTGACCTTAGGTGTAGTACTGAGCTTGTTTCCTGTCTATGAATTGTGCCATCACTGCTGTACTTATTAATCTTTATATACTACTGTTATATAGTATGGTCTAAAAAGCATTACTGGACCTTATATTTCCAGTACCTTGTATTTCTAACATCAGTCCCAACAGCTTTTCATTGCTGTGCTCACGAAAGTTTTTCTGGGCATGACCTCCCCTTTAAAAGTCTTGGACTATTTGCTACACAGCCTGTCTGAATAGTCTTCTGTTCTTTGCCGTATCACTGAGCTTAGGATCTCTGCCTGTGCTACAGCTCTGTAGTTTTCTAGAGTTTGGCCCTTAATTCTGTTTTAAGCCTGGCTGCGATGTAAGCTTTCCTCAAATGCTTAACCCTATTGAAAAATAATTGCAGTTTTCTAGGGCGGTGTACAAACCAGTGCTGTTAAGAATAGTGATGTTACAAACGCTTTGAGCTATATAATGCTATGGATTTCTTTCAGAGAAGTTCTTTTCACTGAGGGTCCCACCCCAAGCTGAGTTTTCTGCAGTTCAGTGTGAGAGAAGAGCTCACAGTTCTGTGAAATTCAGAGGGATTTGAGCTACTGCTAGTTTTGAAAGGGAAGGTGCCAAAAAGGGGTGCAATAGAAACCCTAAAGCACATAAAACTGCTTCCACAGTGTTTGGGGCTTTTTTTAATCTCTCCTTGCTTTACAATTCTAGATACAGAATATCCTTTGTGACTTCTCTTGGACTGAATTTTTATTTTTGACTGCTCTGATGCTGTTCTCAGTTGCAAAAATATGACATACTGCCCCACTGGTAGAAGCATATTTTGTTCCTGTGCAGTTTTCTCTTCCTCCCTGCTGTTCATGAGCATAAAGGAATAAGTTTTTAACTCTAGCACTACTAATTATGTCTTCTGATCAATCTTTAAAAACTACAACCAGTCTCAAGGACAGGTCTGCCTCTGGGTAGACTCATACTGATGCTTCTGTGTTAGGATTGTTTTAAATCCTTGCACTCTTCAGCTATCTCTTGGTATCTTGGGGAACGAAAAAAAAACCCATAAACTGTTTGTTTGTGCCCTTACACATTTGGCATATGCCTTATTGCTTTAGGTCTCCTGGATATATAGTGTTCCAGTAGCTGAAAACCACAGAAAAGCAGTACTTTAGGCCTTCTGTGGAAGGCTGATGCAGGAACGTGGAGCAGGAGAATACTGAGAAAATACTTTATTAAATTCCAACCAAATGTTAACTATCCCTCGTATCCGTTTGGTGCCATAGGTGCTCCCTTTCCCTGCTGTGTTCTCTTGCTACTTGTCCTCTGAGAGGTGGAATTTATCACCTTGCAGGCAGATGGGGCATTTGGCAGAAGCAGTATCCAGATGTAAAGCTTTGGAAAGTTCCCAATAGCAGCATCTGGGCTTGGCTCTGGCTTGTTGCCTGAATTCTTTGTGAACTCGGAACAGCTGGCCATGGAACTGCCTCTGGGGTTATCTCGGGGGTGGTTGCTACAGATCTGGCTGTGAAATCATATTCTCCTGACATACCTCTCCGCTCGGAGGAAATGTACCCATACGTTTACATGCAGAAATCTTTTTGTAGCTCAGACTTCAAATGTACTGTATAAAATATGAGCATGTATCTTTTTGTAGCCGCAAGATGAGTAATCTGGAAACTGCATGAGGAATAAACTGGTGTGTGTGTGCGGATTCATGTCAATGCATTTCTGTGTGTGTGAATATGGATAATTGTTAGCAGATTCTGTACTACTCTGACTGCTTTGACTCCAAGTCAATGGGCATATGCCAGCAGAATATTTGGCTAAATATCTTTTCATTTCATGTAGCAGCAGAACACAGTAGGTTTTGGGCATGTTGCCTTCTGTCCATTTTACTTAAAACACAGCCTTGCACAGTTGAATCGTGTTGACTTTGTTATGTGAAACTTAGTTCTGTGCACAGGTCTGATAAACACTAATTTTTCAGGCTTAAATGGCTCCTAATTCAGTGTCAGACCCTCTTTGCAGTGGGCATATCCACTACGAGATAGATTTCAGTGCAGTCAAAAGAAAACAAATGTGCATTGAGTCGTATTTTGTAATGTTCACCACAGCTGCCTCTATCATGAATGGGAAATTGTCTTCTATTTATGGTAAATCATTGATTAGAATACACTTGAAATATTGGGTCAGAAATACGTGTATGTCAACTAGGTGGATATATTTTAAATATTTACCCCTCTGTGTGTATTGTGTACCATATTTATAATTAAATGGTCAGACTTGTGAATTTTGGTGCTTCAGGATACAAAAAGAATTATCTTTTTGGACATATATAGTCTTTTTTTATTAGACTGTTGTAAACCCCTATTTGGACTGTCTTCCATTGGAGTGACTACTTCTTAATATATAAGAAAGGCCTAATGTTGAATTTGACTACTTCCATGCATGTCTTTGGCTACATCCATGCTATTTTTACACATACATATATGGGAAACTAGAGGAATGGAACAACTGTTTGGGGTGAAAAGTGTTTGAAAATTAGTAGAAAGAATTTTTATCACAGACTTCTAGTAAGTCATTGGCAGGTGTTTTTCATTGTTATCTCTATTGAAAGTTTACTTTAATCTAAACTGTTTGAGTCTTACAAGGTGAACTGGTCCATCTGATTCACTCTGCACTCATAACCCACCAAGGATTTGCTAACTGTTTTCCTTTATGATAAATTGAAATATACAAATGCTAAAGTCACAATAAGGAGTTTTGATTTTTGGCATATTTTTCTTATTTCCTCGGATCAAATTTTGAATATGAGAATGGGGAGCAGTTTAATTTCTTGAGGGCATCCCTTTTAAAGCACCTGTCTTGGTGTTTTAGTCCTGCAGGTGCTGGGTGAGTGCTGTCCACTGAGATATTCTGTCTTGGACATCATAGAAAAAATAGCCCGTACAGTTGCTTGTAGTGCAGGTTCTCTGCCATTGTCTCCTTTCCACAGCTCAGCTGTTAGCAGAGCATTTTCACAACTGGGGGAACACATCTGTTCTTCTCCTTTTAACCTTGAAGACTCTGCTCTCCCCAGCTCTCGGAGTTCAGGGGGAGTTTGATGCAGAAAGTCAGAGGCACCAGACAGCACTGGAGTCCTACCTTCTGCATGACCTCTGCCAGTCAGGTCAGGTTAGCAATTGCTGCATTACACACAGCAAGCACTGATTCCCCTGTTGTGACTTTCTCTCTTTGTAATTACAGAGATCCATCTCTTTCCATTACCTAATATTGAAAGTGCAGTATGTATGGAAAGGTATTTATATCATGTGGAATGGAGATAATGGGGGAATCATAAAGGAGAACAGTATTTTCTCAATTTCAGGCTCTTTTCTGTGACTTTTATATTCCGTTAGGTATCACAAAAGTTATAGCATTTACTTTTTGAATTTTGGATCCGTAGCAGGTGGTGGGGAAAGACTGGGTGATATAAAGCATTTTCCTTCTCGTGGTGTAGTTTGGGGCCAGACTGTGTTCAGTGCTCTCAAGTTCCTGTGATGGAATTTACTCCCACAGAACTATTGTCCCTGAAGGGGTGATTGCTGCACTGATATACCTAAATCTGCAACTCCTTGGTATAGTTTAGGGCAGGTGCTGAGTCCTGCTGTTGTGCTAATCATCATTTACTTTCTAAAATCAATTGCTAGCTGGGAAAATATGTTAAAAAAAATTTAAGACTGGTAGTCTTACATGCATATCTAAGTAGTCTTGCCTCATCAGATATAAAGTCTAGTAAGTACAGAGCAGAAACTGCTTGAATACATTTAAAATCCGGAGTACTATCTGGACCTGCTTGGCTTCTTATTCTCTGTTGCAGGAAATCTGGGTTTTCTGGAGAAAATGGTAGAATCCATAGTGAAACCCTCTGCCTGCCTCTTGAGCTCAAGCAGTGAATCTGTTAGCAAGCAGGACGTGAGAGCTGCTATCAGATAGACCTGTGACTACAATGGAGTTTAAACGAAAAAGTATGATTTTCATACTATAATGCTGTTCAGTCTGTCACTGGTAATCTGCCTTTCAAGAGCAGTTTTATGCCACCAAATTTCAGAATGACCGTGAAATTTTGTGCAAAACCATCTTGAATAAGACAAGATCTGCCTGTTCAGTTTCCTGGGTGCAGCAGGAATAAATGATTATTAAAAAGATATATAGAAAATGGTAGGAAAAAAGGTCTTCTTTCTCTCATAGAGTGTAGTAGTGCTTTTATAAGGAACTTTTCCCTTTAACAGTCGTTGTGGTTTTGGTGGTACTCTGCATAACAGAAATTCATTTTTCCACTGTCCCAAATGACAGGGAAAACTGTTTCATCAGCAATATATCTTCAAAATTGTATTTAGCAAATAAAAGTATGGTGGACTTTAAATATAAATAAGACCCATCCCTGGGATCTTCTTTTAACTACAAACCTTCAAAGAAATTATATTTTTACTCCCAGCAAATTACCTAGGAGAAAAAAATGACAAGAGTAATCTATTTTTTTCACAGCTGGTCGGTTGGCCAGAGTTTCTCATCAAGGAGTACATGCTGTTTGCTCCCCAGATGGACAGGCTGGATGAGTAACAAATCCACAGAGTCTGGGACACAAGGTAGAAATTATACTGCCTGTGCTTTTAATCTTGCACAGCTCTGCTCATTGGTAATTGCAGGTGGCCTGTATCCAAATGAGACTCTATTGGGACAGTATCCTATATCTTGTCAAAATGAGTCCCATTAAAGCCTCAACTGGAATTAGGCCAAAATATTAAAATAATTATGGGAAACTTATTTTTAAAAAGTTGAAGCCATATAATGGTGACAATTAGACGTTTAAGCACCATCAGCTGCAACTGCAATTTTAAATTCTACTTGTCTGTTTTGTCTGTCTGGCTCAGTGCTACAGTGAGAGGTACTGAGCAAAAAATACCTGAGAATGTGACTATGATCACTCTGTGTCTGTTGTTCTGGAGTGTCGGTACAGTGCTGGAGCAGCAGTGTTTGAACCGTGCCTGGGGAATTCCCTGAGGCTCGGACAAGAAAGGCTGCCTGTATTCTGCCACACAGAATATTTGGGTCACATCTTGCTCATCTTCCTTTCTCTTTAATTTAAAGCATGTTTGCTGCTGTCCTCTTTCTGCCCAGGGGTACTCCTACTTTATCAATCAAAAGGCACGGAGATTTAGGAGCCTTTATTGTGAGAGTCTTATTAAAAAGTCTGAATTACAAAGTGATTCCATACATAAGTCCTGAACTGTTTCCTTGGGGACACCAGCATCCCCCTCTCCTCCTACAGTCTAGATGTTGAAGACCTGCATTTTCTACTTCCTGTGCTTTTGAGATGATATACTAGAGCAGAAGCATCTCAAAGGTACACTAAAATGCTATTGGGCATGTTTGAAAGTGATATGTCTAATTTCTAAAGAAAGCCTTGAGGCAAAACGCTTCTCTCTTAGTCTGATGTAATTCTGTCGACTCCTGAATCATTATACTTTTAAACCAGGCATGTAAACAGCAGAATCCAGCCTCATTAGTGTAAGACTTGGAGGGCTGCTGTCAGGGACTCCATGGTAACTGGAGTTCTCTGCTTCCCCCATCATTTCATGGGAGCTGTGGGGCTGGAGCAGAGCAGTGACCAGTCTGGTCTGGTGCTCATCTCCTACAGGGACAGTGCTGGGAGAGGTCTGATCTTTCAGCATGGCTCAGTATGCCTCTTGAAAGCAGATGTGCTCTCTCTTGCTCCCCCTTTTTAAATCTCATGTCTACAAATCAGGCTGGTGTGTAAACTTGGTGCTGACTGTGTGGATTAGAAGTGAGATGCTTGTAGTTGTTGTAGGTGAAACGTCCTCAGACCTCTTTGCTTCTGCTCTTCCTCTCTGACTGGTCTGGCTCTGATGTATGTGTGGAGAGGATGTGTGGGCATGCGTAGGAAAAGGTCAGATTTTGAAAAAATGTACTCAAGTTAATTTATTTTGTTTTTATGTCTTCTACTGAACAGCGATATTACAATGTTTCCCTGTTTTATCTGATGTCTGGAAATCTCCTGGTATGGATACCCACTGGGCTCATGCAATATCCTTGAGACACAATTAGGATCAGAAGGAATCTTCCCGCACTGCCCTTTGTTTCTCCTCATAATGAGTGAAGCTGAATTCCTGCTGTGGCATCACTTCAGGATCCTGTGTCCACTCCTGTCCTCTTTGTTCTTTTTAGGGATCTTACAGAACTCAGCAAACTAAGGTGTATACAGCCCCTTTTCCATGTAAATAATGGGCCAGTGGCAGCATTCCTTGGTGATATATCTCAGCATGTATTTTGACAGAGCAGTTACAGAGTGTGTAAGTCCTGGGCCATAAGACTGCAATCTGTCTTGGAACAGTTTTGCTGATAGTCCCACAGCAGATGTGTGTGTGGGCTGATTTCTTGTAAGCCCTGTAGACTACTTTATCTTCAGCAACCTCCTCAAACCTCAAGGTAATTTAGATAAAGCATTTGTGCCCTTGCTCAACTTCATGGTCAATATTTAACAGCTTTGCCATTATAAAGATACCTTGCTAACGAGCACACGCCTTACACTGTCTGCTGGAGTGCACATTTGTTGGTAATTTTTCTCCTCCGTCAGAAGGTAACATGACACTGTATGCAAACAACAGCATCAATAAGCAGCATGTTTATATCAATGTGGGCAGAGAGGCTAAACCTGAACAAGTTACAGATAAAAAATAAAGTCTAATTCTTTTGTAGCTGAAAAAATAGAGAAAGGTGGTTTGGATTTTCTCATTCTGTGTTTGTGTGTCATTGCCTTTTCCCCCCCCCTCCCCTCCCACCCCTTATTGTAGAGACAAAAAATTAGTATTTCCTGGATTCCAAGGCTGGAAGGATCTGCTTAATCTCCATAGTATTGTCCAGGAAGTTCCTCCAAGCAATTTTCTGTGGATCTGTTTTAGATATTTTTGCTATATTTGTACGTTAAAGTAGTTGGAGGGTGAAGTGTAATTCTTGAAGCATCTGATTTCAGTCTCTAAGAAAAGTATGTGTCTATTCAAGAACCTACCACTGTAGCAGCAGCAAACATGTTTTAATGTCTTTCACAACACATGGAGCACTATCCCTCTGTATGTCTATGGTTCATATGGCTGTTTAGGGTCCACTTTGGTGGGAGAAAAGAAAAATATTCCTAAATAGGTGCCATTGCCTGAAATAATATACTCTCTGCACCTCAGAGGTAACACCTGTATAATTACAGTTTTAATCTGGAAAATAGTTGTTGAAGATTGACATATTTTTGTTTGGTTTATGTCTGCTCTGTCCTGGCTTTGGCAGCAGCAAGTGTAAGTGCTTTTAGTCCTCGAGAGTCTAGAATGACAAGGCCAGTTGGAGTTCTGGAATGCCAGGTGACTCTCCTGTGCTGCTGGTTTATCAGAAGGAAAAGTGTGAGCCAAGAATTTGGACAGTAACAATTTAAGCTCCCTTATGCTGTAAGAAGGAGATGACAAGAAGCCAAATAAAGTTTCCTGAAGGGACAGGTTTGTTACTGACCTCAGTGAGCTCAGAGTAAAACATGTTCCAAAATAAGTAGACTGCTATTTTTGCTGTCACTCTCCTGAGCACAGGCAAAGTTCAGCTGAAGCATGGAGAACTGTTTGATGAACACTACATCAGCTCAGTGTTCCCCACGGCTGTGCATGAATGGCTTTAGGAGTCTGACTGTCTGCCTGCCATTAGAAAAACAACAAAAATCTGTATTTGGCTGTTCTCTTCTTTCAGGCCAACTTTATGCAGTGGTTTCTTATGGTTGTTCCAGCAGCCCTGAATGCAGATCCAATCTCAGCATTACCCAGAATTCAGCTCCTAAAGGAAACTGTTCACAACACACAGCTTTTGGAGGCTTGAATAGGATGTGTCTCATGGGTATGTGGCACCTGATGAGCCACAGACATCCTGATGAGCCTACAGCATGTCAGCATTTTCCCATTGTTCAGAACCACAGTGCCAGCAAATGCCCAGACAGATTTCTTCTTCCACTGGGTCATTTCTTTTGTCATCCTGGGCTGCAGTAATCGGGTCAGAACAGCCTGAACTTTGTGCATTTGCGTGAGACAGAGAGGAATCTTTACTGCGTTGTTTCAGTATTATTTCAGCGTTGATTTAATTAGCCCTTCTCATTTTTAGCTCATGCAGGAAGCATTCTCTTTTCTTACCCACTTAGCCAGAAACATCATGGGCAGCTTTATGGGCTTGCTACAAAAATATCTTAGCAGCAGTCTTGAACATTCTGTGACAGCAGTGTCTGTGGCACTTCTACGTGGCTACACCTGCCAAGGCAGCCAACTTCTCCCCGGAGAACTGGGGTCAGACATTGCCCCTTCCTAATGGTGAGCAAATAGGGGGTTTAATGTGAACATATTTAGGCTGAGATGTAAAAGAAGGAAACAAGCTGTTCATGTATTGGTTGTAGCATGTAGCAAAGGTGTGAGAAAAATAATTGCTGCTTAATTCATTGGGATATTGATACATCTGGTGGGGATAGTGAATAGCAGAGAATTGTCACTGATGTGTAATCAGCCACACTATAAGCCAAATGCTGGTAAAAGCTCAAACAAAATGTGAGGGAATCTATAGCTGCATCTTGAATTCCATGGCAAAGCCAAGGCCTTATCCAGAATTCAATGCCAAACTTCTTTTGGCTTCAAGAAAGTTGGAATCTGAAGGCTGGAAATTAACAGAATATTTGCATAAGGCTGGCTTTCAATTTTCTATCAAAAGTGCAGCATGAGGGAATTAGGAAGTTGATGAGAAGACAATTCATAAAGTGTAACACTTAGGTAGTACTTTGACCATGGCAAAAATGTTTTAAATCTTGGCATGCATGCACATGGAAATATACCTTGGGCTAATCTCCAAGACAGGAGAGAAATAGTAATTGCAACTTATTTATGTAGATATGGACAATGGTGCATTTTATCATAAGCAAATCTCCTTTGCTCTTCTAAGTCAGTTTTAGCAAGAAAGGGGATGTTGCTTCAGCTGTCAAAAAGCTATAGGAAGAGCAATTTCAAGACATGTTGAGATTCCTTAAACACAATGCTTTTTTTTGCAGCTCAGTTTCTCCTGAGCTTAAGTTTATACTTTTCTTTCAAGAGTCTCGACTTCCTTGAAGGCTTGTTCCACCTGAGGAAAGATGTCCCCGTCTTACTTAGTGTCAGCTTTGATTCAGAAGGTAATACTGCATGGATCCAGGAAACTGTGGCCTTTCCCACCAGTTGGTCATCTATCATTTCATTACAGTAAGGTTACCAAATTGATGTGTCCTGGCTAATTCTTCCAAAGCAGCTGCAGAGCTATCCCATGTCTCACCAGGCAACAGTGCAAGCCGTCTCAATTGATAATTCTCTGTGATACTATTAGCAGATGGCAGAACATGACCTACCTGTGAAATCTGACCCACAGGGATCTTCTAACAGTGCCTGTTTTCTCAGGGAATGTCTTGAGATATACTTTCATCCTTCTGGTCCAGCATTGCAACTGTGTTGAATTTTTCATAGAAATAAAGGAAGGTATTCCACTGCTGGTATCCAGCCTTGTAACTGCTAGTGACTAGCTCAGAAATGAAGATTTGCTGTTAATATTAATTCTTACCATTTCTCCAAATGAGGCTGTAATGAAATTTGATATATAATTTTTTAAAGTAGTGGCACAGGAGCTATTTTAGATTTAACAACTGCGGTATCTTTGCTTCTTATATTTTTTATTAATCTTGATGTGCTTAATTAGTCGCTGTTCCTCAGTGGAAATGTTTGACTAGAGTAGAATGAGACTAATGAAATCTCTTGGGTTGTTACTGCTGAAAAGGACTAAGTGGTAAAAGGACATAAAACCTGGCTAAATACAGTGTTTGTTCATAGGTTAGCCCTATGTGGCAATGTTTGCATATATAATAAAATAAAAATGCTTAAAGATAAAGCACAGGGTAACATGTTTTCATAATTTTCTGCTGTCTCATTCCACAGAAAATGGTTCTTTAATTGTGACCCTTAGTTTGTAGGGCAGGTATGGGGAACCTATGTGCAGCCTGGAAGATTGTGCAAAAAAAGATAATTGGAAAGGTTAATCTCTGTTTTGAAAGCCCAGCATGCAACTTTGCAAATATCAGCATACCAAGACCAAAGTGTGCTAAATCCCAACCCTAGGACAGGCATAATGGGTTGCAGATTTTAAATTAGAAACAAAAAAGATAGAATTATGTTTGAGACATAACTACATAACTGGGTAGAGAGTGAACCCCGAGGGGGAAAAAAACCCTCTGTTGCTAGCAGTGAGATCACCCACATCTGCAGTGAGATTGGGACTAGGTCCTGTTTCCCTACTTTTGCCTGAGAACAGTATTTAAAATTTTTAATTTGCTTGTTGAGGAGTCTGCATCTACGGCTTCCTTAATGTTTAGCCAGACTATGGCAGTTATCATGGCACAGTACAAGGGCTTACACAGAATATTGGCTTATTTGAGACCAGATTCAATCTCTGTTCATTGTTTGGAAGCAAGAAATAGCATTTATCTTCTCCCCAGCATTTGGCATTAGTGGTCACTATTGCAGAACTCCTTCCATGCTGTGATAACAGTATAACAGATAGTATCATCTGTGTGTCTTCAGAAGAATAGGAAATAATGAGCCAGATTCACTTCTGTTCCGGTTCCATTGAAGTTGGAGAAATTATATCAGCAGGAAGTTTGGCCTCCTGCATGTTAATTGAGCTCTTTTCAGTTCAGTGCTTTGTCTTAGTTTAATTTTTAAATTATAGCCATAAATTGTGCCTAACAATGCTATATCAGGGCCTGCACTACTGCCAAGCGCAGCCTTTCAGACCCAGTTCTTGCTGCAGCAGTAATGCTTGGGAGGCAGCCTTGGCCTGGTTTTTGAGTAAAGCACATGGTTTGCAACCAGTGCAGTTACCTGCTCACTGTGTGCCACGTTTCAGTGCCTGATGAGAATTGTACCTCTTAAATTAAGAGTAATGTGGCAGAAGAAGGGGGAGCATATGTCTGCCTAAGGAGGCCCAGGACTTGTCTCAGCGTGAAGGCTCCGTGTCCTCAGGCAGGTGTCTTCAAGTGAGATTCATTGCCCCGAGGGACCTGGCAAACAGATGCGACAAGGCTTTGGTTTGGATTGGTTTCTCCAGAGATGGCTGCCAACCCGGGCTGATCTGTCTGTCTTAGTCTGTTTTTCTTTTCTCACATGCAAGAAAAACAGCTGGGAAGGAAAAAGGGAGGTAGCATTGCTAGAGGCTCCCAGGTACGGAGCAGCTGCTGCGAGATGTTGGCAGTAATGGGGGAAAAATGGCTCACTGAATTAGATGTGAACTTGGGTGTCTAATGTTCAACCCAATGCTTATGAAATACCCCACAGCTCCTGGACTAATGAACCTCATTTCTTTTGTGTGTGTGTGTGTTTGAGAATGTACCTGTTTATTCAGTTTATCTGGCTTTAATTTTAACTAACTCTAATCAATCTTACATTACTGTATTCTCTGTAAGCGATCTATTTTTTACTAGATTGCTCACTATTTTTACTGTATGTACAGCCTGAAAGCTGAAATAAATGATATCACGGTAGTTGTTTTTCAGGTTTGTAATAATTCATGAGCATTGCCTACAAAACAGATTTTGGATGGTCTTCAGGGGTAAACACATTAAAGCCAGGTACTTGTAGGCTCTTTTACAACATATTAGCATAATAACATCCTGTAAAATAAGCATCTTCTTAATCTAAGAACATCTGATGTTGGTCCATTAACTGCCTTCCTCTTTGGCTCAAGCTGCCAGTGGTCTCCCTATCTGGGCATCATTTAGTGTCATAGCTGAGGAATTTCCTGCTGTTTTATAGAAGTGACCAAGTTTAAATAATGTAGTGGGGGTTTAGATTATTTTCCTTTAAAAATACATTATGATTCGTGTGAATGGGAAATCACCTTGAGAAATGTTCCTGTCTGCCAAAACCTATTAGAATTGCATCTTGAAACCCTTAATTTTGTCATTAACAATCATTATTTCCTCTTACACCAAGTAATTATGTAGTACATTTGAAAATATAATGCTTCATTTATTTATTGAAGTGTCAAGGGTTACATTTCAAAATGGTATTATGGTACACATCTGTGTCTATTCAAATTAGGAAGGTTTTAATGATACCTCAAGAATTAGAAAAGCAATTGCTTAACTAAACTGAGGGAATTCCTACAAATAAGGGCATTATATTTATACAAGATTTGTTTAATCTGTGAATTTTTGCATAATTAGTTACAATATGCAGACAAAAATTAGATATCCTTGTTTCTAACTCTTTGTCCGTATGTTGTCATCAAGCTAACAAAGAGCTCTGACTAACTGCTCTTCATTGAATATCATAATCACTGTTTTATAGGTAATGTCCAGCTCTGGCAATGTGTGGAATTACTGTCCTGAGAGATTCTGAAACCTTGAAAGGTGCATGTGTTCAAAAGTCCAAACAAACTATTCGTGTTAAATAAAGACTTCACTTTTCTATTCTGTAGTTTTAATTACTGGTACATAAACCATGTTATAGATAATGTGGAGGGAGCAATCTGACAGCTCCTAACTGTTTTTATTTTTTTGTCTTGATACAGTCTTACTTTATTGGCTTTATTATATGGAAATACAATCATTACCTTATGAAAAGATGTTGGTTTCTCATATGGCTCACTTCCCCGTACCTGGCTACTGGTATTACATTCTAAGGAAATCAGCACATTTTTTGAGAAGGGTGAAGTGAAGGCTTCAGAAGGTCTTGCTGTCTTCTCTGGTGGTGGTTCTTCCCTACATTTTCCAGACATGCTAAAAGAGAAAACCACCACAGTTTGTGAAACCTCCTTTTCATCTGCATGCCACAACTATGGTTCAAAAGAAGCTAGGGCAAAAATTGATGTTTCCAAAGCAGTAAGTTCTGGGATGTTAGGACATCAACCATCAAAATAAGCTCATTCAAAACCATCAAAAAGTCAACATTTCCACACAGTGTGAGGTGAGCCCACGGGAGTTTCCTGGGTTTTAGATCTGCTGCTGCAATTGGGTGCAACTCCAGGATTTTGACACTGAAATAAAAATGGTACATGGACTTGGATCGATGTTTTAGCTTTTTAAACTGTCTTCCATCCAAAGACAGTGGGGAGATGTTAGGAGGTTTTTGTTTTTTGTTTTTTGGTTTTTTTTTTACACCTGTGTGTACCTTTTGGAAAAATGTTCAATCTCGATTGTAAAGAGAGAAAAACTGTCCTGAGAATTTGTGATGAGAGAGTCCAGAAAATGTGATTGCTGGGCGGAGAGCTGACCTGATCAAATGGCTGCTCACAAGAGGCTGGTACCTTTCAAGTATGTTGACATCAGTGAATGTCTGTGTTCTTGGCAATGTAGACTCTTTGCCTTTAAGTAAATGAATTTGAGAATAGATTAGTTTGCAAGCACTTGAATTGATTTAATATGTGTTTACTCTTCAGATATTCACTGTGGCTGTTTACCTCTGCAAGATAAATATTTAAAATTGCATTTGAACTTCACATTAACATTTATGTTCGTGTCATTATAGTTTTCTTTTGTGAATGAGATTTACCTATCAGTCTTAAAGCTGTAATAAGAATGAGTCTATTTTTGTAATTTTCAGCTTCTCATGATAATCTGCCATAGGGTTGAATTAATTTTGTGGTATGTTTACTGCTCATTCATCATCAGAGTCACAGCAATGAAACAGTCATCGGGGAGAAAAGCATTGGTATTTTGTGAGCAGTGCCAGATGACAAGCCTTGCAGTGGAAATCCACACGCAGCACACCTATTCCTGGGCAGTGAACGCACATTAGGGAGCTGCATGAAGGGTCTCTAGGGCCAAAAGCATGACAGTTGAACAAGAAACTGGATACAGGTATTTATTTCATTCTGGAACTTGTCACTGGAAGGGAAAGGACTCAGGTTATGGCCATAGTTTTCAGTTTCCAGTAATTCATTTACTAGGAGCAGAGTGCAGATTTTCTCGTTGTTTCACCCATAGCTGCCCAAGTAGTGGCTTTGTTGTGGCTCTTATGTGTGCCAGATTTGTGTCAGTGACTTAGGAGTGAAAGGGGTTCCTTTCCTGTCTCTATGTTTGCTGATGTCTGAAAACAGTGCCAGTAACTAGAGAAGTAACACAGGTTCTTTTCAAGAAGGGATTATCCTCCAGCTGCAGTTTTTTTTCAACTTTGCATTATGTTCAGAAGTCTATCTGATAGGAGCTGGGTCACTGCAGAGTTTGGTTTTTTTGAGGTTCTCTCTTACTGAAGAAATCTGAAATTCCCTTGTGTTCAAACTAGATTTCCCTTTCTCTTTATTTTCTCATTCTCTATTCTCTGAGGACTCATATGAATTCATATTTGGTTGGACTTCAGAGTTTATGGTAAAATGCTTAAGTATAAATCTGAGTTTCTGTACATTGTGGAGACTTTTTGCAAATGTTTTAGAGCTTTTCCACTGCATAGGCAGTTAATTGCATTATTATGAAAATTTTAAATTTTGCATTTCATGTAATGCTAGATTCTATCAAGTGTAATGGTGGGAACTGTGTGCTTTCAGAAATATTGTACCGAATGTCAAATACCAAGGTGTGCAGTCAAGGCCCTTCTGGTTTTGTAAGGGATAAAGACTTTCATCTTTCTTCCTAATTTCCCATTTAACAGTGGAAAATTATTTAATGGATAACTGCAAATACATTTTTTCCTCCCCCTAAGAACTAAGAATGTAATTATGTAGCTGAAAATATCTGAGCATGTAAAGAAGTAGATTGCAGCTAGAATGTATTACATGGTAGTCAGTGTCTGGTGTGGCTGGAAATCAATGCAGGATATGGTCAGCTTCCAAATATTTCTTATTTGTGTTTCTACACAAACGAAATCATATTCTATGTTTTCTCCAGCACAGAGCACGTCTCTGTTATCTCATAAAGGGCAGTGAACAGTGATGGCAGAGATTTCTGTGCAAAGTATTTTTCATCTTGAGCTTGGTATTGCCTGTGTGATACAATCTAAATATGGTGTTGTGCCTCTTCACAACACGGATCAAACACTCTATCTTGAGTAAGGACAGATAATTGTTGCTCCTCCTTGAGAGATAAAAAGAGGTGGTTAAGGCTAGACTTTTGACATCACAGAGATCACTTGTATAACCAGGTTTTATTTTTTTATCACTCTTTTTTTGAAAGGCTATGTTAGTGATATACCTTGATCAAAAACTGATTGCCACCCCGATATTTTAGGATGGAGATAAGCCCTCGTTTTGCTGTATGTGTCTTATTTAATAAAAAGAATAAGATAACATTGAGAACAGTAAGGATACATTTACAAGAGGAGCTGCTGCTCGGACTGAGTAATATGATCTGATTTGGTCTTTATTTTGGAGTGTGTTGCAGTAAGGACACGAAGGAAGGAGGAGACAAGAAACACTTGTCAGGAGAGTAGGGAGCAAAAGGCCGGGTGAGACCCGCCCTGTTTATTATATCTGCATCTTAGAAATCACTGTCCATTGGAGGAATGAGCTTGTCCTCTCTCAATCACAGTGGTCAAAGGAAATGTCCATCAAACTTCTGTGCCCAGGAGAAAGGAATGTAAACAATAAGATACCGTTACAATAACATGGCTGTGTTTACATAGAAGAATGTGAGAAACTAGCTACAAAAGAATGATAGCATCCAGAACTGCAAAATTCAGGGCAACAGGAGTGTGCAATGAAACTTTTGGATGTGACTGCCTTGTCCGGCACTAATCTCAGGACAGACCTGTCATTCTCTCCCTGCTGCTCCTTCTGTGGGAAGGATTTTCTGTCTGAGGAGGAACTTGTCAGTGAAGTTGGAGCTGGTAGGACCAGGCTGTGTGGCTGTGAGAAGCACAGGCATTGTCCTGGCCACAGTGTGCAGATGTCTCAGGTGACCATTGCCCTCCATTGACATTACTTAGAAAGGTCTGCAGTGTAGGTCCATTATACCTGTGCATATAAATCTTAACAGCTGACATAAAGACTTTATTCTGGAAAGTATCTACAACCAGGCAACAGTCAAGTCCAGGGTGAGAGCAATGACATGATTGAAGTTAAGCATGTGCTTATAGTATTACTGTGAACAAAGCCAGAGCTGAATACTAGAGTAAATAAACAACAGATGAAGCCACATTCCACTTCTGGGTCTTTAGTGGGTCATTAAATCCTAGTTGTCCATGCTGTCCTGGACACAGGACATAGATTATAGGTACAATTGTATTGATAGGATGGTAAGGAAGAAGAAAACATCTCTCTTCACAGCTGATCTCCTATACCTGGTTTGCCTACTAGCTCAAGATGATGCTTCAGTGTAGATTGTTTGATATTTTGGTGATATTTGGAGAATGATGAGTAAAGTTTCGCAACCACAGGACTGTCCAGGAGTGCTCTTGTCTTCCATAGATGAGGAATAAGCCTGGTCAGATCAAAATAAATTGCAGTAGATAGAAGTGCAGCAAATATTACTAGATCCATAACATTTGCACAGTAATGGGTGTTGTGGCTCACAAATTCTGAGTAATTTTTATTCCTCAATTTCTCAAAAAACCAAGGAAAAGTCAGTGAGAAATGCCAATGTCTTGCAATGAATAAGCACTGAATTTTAATTCTCTACTGAGTGTATTCATTAAAGCGTTCTGTAAGCCAGGTACTTTGTAATACAATTTTTTTAATTTTATTGTTTTTCTCCCCAGATATATAACATTTTGGCTGTCCCTAAAACACGTTCAGAAGAGGTCACTATGTCTGGACTTAACTGTATTTGTATTCTTTGCTCATCTGTCTTGCAGCAAAATGCACATAAAAGTTAATTTTAGAATAATACTGTAATATTCATGGGGTTGCTCTAGGAACTTTGAATAATACAAACTATGTACACTCTAGGTGCAGAACAGAAATATAGAAACTTCATGCAGAATATAAAAGTAACTTTGAATATTGATTTTAGCTACAAAGGCCTGTAATGTAGTAATATGGTGGGCTGTTGTGAAAATTAATATAAAATCTAGTCCAATTATCCAGATATACAGCACTGCAGGGTCTGGTTAAAGGTCTAAGAGAACAAATGGTAAAATTTATCTTTGAGGGTACCAATATAACATTAAAGAAGATATCTCTGTCAAATGGAGAAAGGCACTGACAAGTAAAATATTTTCATGGCAGTGTGTGTTGGAAAAGAATGCCAAATTAGATTGTGTTCTGATTCCACTGGTAATACATTTTTTACTTTCTAGACCTTTGATTCCCAGCTGATACACCATGTAGAGTGAGATGCTCTTAGCACTGACCTTTCAAACAATACAATTCTGCTATAATTCACATTTTATGCAACACAAACGTGTTTATTGCTATTAATTCCTACAACAGTGTTTAGAGAATATGAAAAAGATGCACTCTATTCTGGGTGAAATGAAAGAAATCACACAGACAAGTCTGGAGTGGTTATTTCTTTATATCACAAGATTTATTGTACAGTTCTCAACACAGTGTATGTTAAACAAAATTAGTAATAGTGAATCAGTGGTGGCAGGCGAATGTGGCATAATTATGAACTGCAAATGGTAGCACAGCCCTTTGTTACTTACACATTTAAGTCATTAATAATAAAAGTCATACACTGAGATGTGGGCGCTGAAAATACTTTAGGAAATTATAGAACATAATTACATCTTCTCTCCTTTTGGGTATTTTTTTTCCTGCCTGATTTGAATGTTCTATTAGTTTTAGCTCTTTACAGACCCTAAATATTAGTAGTGCTTTGATCCTGAGCCAACTCTCATAAAGTACAGTGGTCTAGATCCTCCATTCGTGACAACTAAAGTGACTACATGGATTTTCAGCATCTTTCCCATCCTGCAGAACTGTGTTGCTTTGTATCTGCTTAGTAGCTGACAGAATATAAGACTTGCTATTGAGCTGGACCTGGAAAAAATATTGAACTTTGTGGGTTTTTTAATTTCTATGAAGTCCATGGTAGAAGTGACTGTATGGGAAATGTTAATAAATACTTTGGGGAAGGCACCATGGGGCAAGGGTTTGTCATTTTGCATTTTCATTCCGGAGCAGGAGACAGCAGAAGGTGACCCGGAGGGCTGCCTGGGGGAAAGTGTCCCTTGATGTGAGCCAACATGACAGACTGGGGTTACTCAGGCATACTCTGCTTCCTGCCCTCCAATTTTTTGTTGGATTGTGTCCTTGCAGGGCAGGTATATACCTTCCATGGAAGCACAGGCATCTCTGCTTTTCTCAGCCAGGTGACCATCCAGCACAACAGGGGCTTTGAACTCTTATTTAACTGTGGAGTGGGGAAGGGATGTTTGGCTGTGTGGGGGAAGAAAATGTGCATGGTGGATATGTAAGCATGGTGCCAGCTGTGGGAGGGGGTGACCTGTAAGAGCAATGCTGCTGTGCCCTCAGGACATTATTTGGGATGCAGAAGTGGTAAAGAAATGTCCTGTTACTGTGTGTGACAGCTGAACCTACATAGTGAAAGGGAGTGAGGAGATGAATATAAACCCCACATTGTGCTAAACAGTAACAAAAGATATTACAAGGGCCAAAAATACTTGGGTGAGATACAGATTACATAAAATGGTGACAGCCAATAGATGTGTTTGTTGCTGAGTTGACGTGTGACCCTGCAGGATATTTACCACAGGGCTGGTTCAGGATGAGCAATGTGTGAAGTGGGGGAAGTTGTGACCTGTTTGAACAAATGCTCTCTTTGGGGTTCACTGGAGGCTCAGAATGACTTCTGACTGAAGGGCAATGTTCTTATTTTAGTGAAGCCAGTGGCAAAACTCCCATTTTCACAGATGTCTCTCTAGATGGCAACCAGAAAAAAGAACTTCAGGCTTCAGTTTTCTGCTGGAACCACAAGTTATTTTGTGAAGATCATCTGGCACTGATATTTCCTTCCTTCACCTGATATGCCCTTAGAGTCTACAGCCTGCTAGAGAGAAGCTGCTTCAGGTACTGTGCAAAGTTCAGCCAGTTTTGGGCTGGTGACGTGGAGCATAAGAACACAAGATGTTTTTGATTTTTTTGGCTGAATGTTCCTGGCACATCCATTTCATCCTGCTCATGCACAGTTGCTCAACAGCAATGTGGCCTTAAGAGGAATGCAGTGAGGGACAGTAGCCATGTGAGAAAGGCAGTAACACTAAGACCCACATACTTTTTATATAATTTTAACATATTTAAATTTTCAATGAAGACTTGTTCACAGCAACAGCTTAAGTATTAATTTCGTGTAACTCTTCTCCTTGTCTTTGTGAACTTTTCAGTCTGAACAGCTTTGTCCAGTATGCAAAGCAGTTATCTTTTCTTCTGAGATCTGCTTTAAACAAGGTTTATTTTGTACCAATTTAACTTTCCTTAGTGATTAGTTGACACAATTTTATTAACTTACATTGAATGGATTTTAAATGCAAATTAAACACTTTAGTAAAATTACCAAACAACTGAAACACATCAGAATTAGGCCAGATAAATGAGAACAGTAAATGGATGGGAAGATCATCACCTGTGAAATAATAAATTAGCAGAGCATCAAAACCCACTTTGATTGATGTATAACAATTATATAATGACAGTTTATCATTCAGGTAAAACCTTTAGCTTATTCCAAAGTGCTTCTGTATGTTCTCCAATACAGTATGTGAATTGCTAGCACAGGGAGCTGAGGGGACAGCACGTGAATCTGTCAGGATACAAGTATGTGATAGAAAGTTAATCTGTGCACAGAGAGGTTATTTACTCTTTCCCTGCCATCAGTTTTGAAACAGGTTCATTTTCCAGGAGCTCCCAACTAGAACAGTACCAAGAGTCTTCAAATCTTTAAATTGACCTTGGGAACAGGTACAAAATCCTACATGTCTAGGCCTTGATCCTGCTTTCATGTCTCTTTTTATTTGGATTACTGTCCAAGCATAGAGGTTACTTGAAACTACAGGTCCCTTGTGACTGTGAGGGTTGGAACTAATATATTCTATTGCGGAGCATAATTAGACATGAAAGGCTAATTTAAGTATGTGGAGGTTAGTCTAGGTTAACCATTGTGGTTTAAGGATTACTCAGCATAATGTGTGGATGCTTATGTCAAATAACATTTTTCAGATAACAGTAACACAAAAAACTTATAATAAAGTCTGACTGGTGGGTGGTAGTTTTAAGGAAGAACACTATAACTGTAGTGTGAAATATCTACTGTATGATGTGGTCCCTCCATGCAGAGATAAAGCAATACAGGTATTGACTAGAACCTGCAGACAAATGGAGATAGTGGTGCAACAATTTTAATTTGAAAATGAGATACTGGATATATCCAAGAAGACCTCAATCTGCACTGAAGAACAGGTCTCTTACCTTCTAGCCAGAGGTAATAGAATAGAATGCTTTGAAGTAGTATTAAAATGAATAAATAAAGTAATCCTAAAGCCCTAGCATAGCTGGAAGTTATTTTTACTGGTTGGGATGTCCACTGGATTGACTGCATAGGCTGAGGATTAGCACAGTCATGTCCTGTTACAGTGATGGGACACATTGTGTATATGTGTGTATATATGTATAAATATATGTATATGCAGACTTTTTCCATATGTTGCTAGAAGGACAGATCTTTAGAACTCTCAAAGTACTCTGGAAAACCAAAGAGTCCAAGAGTTTTGAAGGCACTTGATCTGAGAACTTGTTGATGCCTAATACCTGAATCACCAGACTGGAAAAAAAGTCCTCTCAGTAAGCTTTGGAGTTCAGAAAACTGGGGCAGTACTGATCTATTTTCAGACATAACAGGAGATACAGCAAGAACTGCTATAAGGAAGCATAATGACGAGATTAATATTTTGCCACATTTTACTTAATTTTAAAATACAGTATAATAAAAGCTGCTCCCTGTGAAAGAAGAATGCAAATGAGTTTGGAGTGTATTAGCACACTGCTTTGCATACTAGGGGACTATATTATTTATATAGATTGAATTCACCCAAAGATTTTTTTGAATGTACATAGAAATTGAACTGTAGCACGGCCCAATTAAATTGAAACCTAGGAGGGCAGTAACCCCGTTGGAAGATTACATTACCCTTTCCTAAACCTCAAAGACCAAAACAAAGAAACCCTTCCAAAGATATGCTGGTCATAGGGATAAAGTGGTTAAGCAAGGCATCCAATGTGCAAGCTTGAGATTAGCAGGTCTTTATCTTCATCTGAAATAATTTCATAAAGGGAATCCCAGTCCAGACGAGAGGCGGCAGCGCTGTGTGCCAGCCCGGGGCAGGATCGTCATTAGCTGTGGTCCTTATCTGTGCTCTGCTGCTGCCGGCCGAGTCCAGAGGTCAGCCTGCCCCTTGGAACTTACAGATTCCATTTTAATTAGGTTTAATCTTTTGCTACTGTAGATCCAGCTGTATAAATTATTTAAAAGGCAGAAAGCTTTTTCTCAGTAATTAATGATAGGTTTTTTAGCTGCTGTAACAACCCGAGGCTTCACTCTCCTTGTGTAGTTCTGTAACCGTCTCATGATTACCTAATATAACCACCAGCCTCTATGGCATTATAAAATTATAATCGATGGTTTGTACCAGCAGCAGTTGAAGGGGTGATACAACAGCAGTGCTGGATGTATTTACTGTCACAGAGAAAATAGCCTGGGGAGGAGAGAGCAGCCTCCTGTTGAGTTTTCACTGCTCAGGCAATGTTGTGAGTTACTAAGATCATCGAGGCTAACCAATTTTATGTCCAGTATTAGTCAGTGTTTCATCACACCTGAGAGATCACAGAGACAGTTCGAGTAGACAGAACACCCAGGTGGTAGTAGTAATAAAAAAGAGTCCTACACAAAAGCCTTTCACCTTCTTTCTTCCATTGTCTGCTTGGTAAGGGAATATTGTTCTGTTAAGTGTCCTGTAGATGTTCCTGTGGAGGACTTGCTGTCCTCCTAAATCATCATAATACCAGAGGTCAGATCCTTAACTGAAGCCTTTTCCTCCATCAGGTGTTAGAGAGTCTCTCTTGTGGGGTCTAATCGAAGGATCTCAGGTTTCTGAAAGGTTAGAGAAATGCAGTTCATCTGTCAAAACTCAGCAGTGAAAGTTATGCTGTAGCAGGTCACGTATCTTTGAACGTTGTACCAGGTATTTGATGTTTTTACACCTTGGTCTTACTAAGCTTTTTGATTGCAACTAAACTGGAGCCTGTTCCCTAGAGCTTGAAGCCTCTGCTCTCCACACTCACTGGCAACATTAAAATGATGCCCAGACTTCCAGATGCCTGGAATTAACAGCTTTTTGCTAATTTTGGATCAAAATAAATGATAATAAATTCTTAGATTTTTAATTTCTTATGCTAAGTAGTAGAAAAATGAAAGTTCTTTTGTGCTTGTGTCCAGCAAAATCATGATAGAGGCAGCAGAAGGGCACTGTATGGCTTTGTACTCTTGAGGGTTTTTGTAGCCCTTTGTGCTGAAGGGCCAAAACTAAGATTATCTCTGAGCTTTCTGGGAATCCTAAGGCAGGGTAGGAGCTGTCATCCATGGAAATCAAAGACGGAGTATCAAGAAAGGAAAGGAAGTGGAATGGGCTGGGATCTCTCAAGGTTAATGCAAAAAGCTCAGCCTGATGTGACATCATTGTGTGGGGGGTTTTGGTTGTAGTGTTGCTCCTCAGCCCATGTTGCACAGAAAGCTTTGGGAGGAAGCTGGGTAGGGCTTTGCCAAGATACTGCATTGTGTGGTGACAGCATCACATTTTCTGCTGGTCTTGTGAAGCCCTTGGTGATGACTTTTCATTTGAAAGGAAAAAAGAAAAAAATCTGCTAAGATATCATCTATAAGTAGATCCTTTAGGACTGATATTTTCTCATCTTCTCACTGGCAATAGAATGGTATCTGATCTTATGTATGTTTGTAGATGTCTGATAAATGTGAAAAGCAAGAAAAAGCTAAAAGTGAAACCCAGTGTTAGTGCTGTGATTCTGCAGTGTGCTATGAATGTGTTTTAAGTGTCTTTGCCTACCCAGTTGCAAAAATTCAGGTTTAGGGGCCTGGTCATGGAGACTACTAAAGCTGTCATGTAGTCTTCCACTGTATGTGGAAATTTGATTTATCAGCTCTACATTGCAAAGACATTGGAGACCTAAAAATTCATGGAATCCATAAAATTCTGTGATCTGTTGGTTACAATGGCAGAAGTTACTGTTTTAGCAGCCTGCTCTGTGACTCCCAAGGCACCAAGGAGCTGGTGTAGCTGCATATTGCTTCATGCCATCTAGTGAATTAGAGAGAAGATTTGAAAAGGTGAAAATCCTGAGCCTTGGGAGCCTTTGCCATCTGCATTTTCTTCCTGCCCCTGCTGCGTGCTGGGATGCAGGTACATGGGCACGGCCAGTGGCCTGACCTTCCTTTGCTCACGGGCTCTGGAAATGAATGTGAATGACTCAGTGTCTGTCTGAGAGAATGAATCCCACTCCCATGGTTTCAGCTGGAAGTTATGCTTTTAAAAACTTGATAGCCCTTAAACAGCAACTCCTTTCACTTTTAAATTTTGCCACTCCATGCATCTTACTTTCAGGATGATTCAGGCTGCTTCAGGAGTAAATGAGGGGTGCGTGAGAACAAGCCATAAGAATTATGTTATCCTGATCTTTTGCTCCTGACAACCTTGCTGATGTGCAGTGAAATATAAAGGGTTTAGAGCATAATTCACTGTTAGATGTTAAAGAGAAAAAGTTCAGCTATTCATAAATTAATATTAAATCTGTTTTCTGCAGCCAGTGTAAGGCTGGTGATGACTCACTTGCCTGTACTTAGTAAAGAGCAATGCTCTCTAAAGAATCACATCCCATCGTTTCTGCTGACAGCTATTAAGAAAAATATTTAAAATACCTCTTAAAATTGTATATGTAATTCTTGGTGAAGTGACATTACATTCTTTTCATTCAGTCATCACCCTGTGCTAGGACTGGAGTTTGTGACACACTAATTAGCTCTGATTTAGCACAACCATTATTTTTGGAGTTAATGGTTAGCGAACGTTGTCTAATATTATTACATAACCATTAATATGACTAAAGTAAAAAATGAGTTAAGTAAAAATGGAATGAAAGTTAACATGGCAGTTTGGAAATACAAATAGGATTTTGAGTTTCCCAGCACTAAGTCAAATAAAACATCTGCACCATCTATCTTCAGAAAATAAAGCATGAAGATGGACAATTTCTGATGTATTAAAAGGTTCAGTTAAGGGTGAAATTCATTCCTGTGCAGACAGGCAGCTCCAGCTCCGTGCATGATGCATAGTTTGTATTGCCCTAGTCCTGGGTATTATGCAGCATGTAGGAGCGAATCTTTCCCAGAGTTTGAGCCCTGGAAGTCAAACCTTTCAGGGAAGGGAGGATCTGCCCTGCCTCCCCTGAGTGAGTTTGTCAGAGACTCTTCTGTCCTGGGACAGTTTAAACAGTACTGGGTATTAAATGAACAGTTTCTCCAGCTGATGTGGAGATGTGGTGCTGAATTCTGCCAGGGGTCCTGGGTCAAACAAAGGCCTGTTTGCAGTCATGAATTTGCTCTTCTTTCTTTTCCCTTTTGCTATGCTCCTGAGAGTGGCTCTGACAGGGTGTAATTGCTGCCCCTTCTGCCTGCCTGCTCCCCTCCTGGAGCAAAGAGTGACATTTGCTGGTTAAGAGATGTTCTATGGACACTGGACCACTGTGGGCAGAACCACCCATGGAGGCCAGAAGGAAGACCCTTACAGGATGCTGAAAGACTGGTGCTGAGTAGGGAGGCAGGAGAGAAAATATGAAGACCAAAACTGGCACATAAAAATGGAGTTAAGAAATTGGTTTTCTCGTTTTTCTTTATATGCAGTGAATTGTCTGAGACCTGAGTCAGGGATATGGAAAGTTGTCTGCCTCCTGTGTCCCTCACCTGTACAGGTTGCAACTTAGAGAGCAGAAAAAATCTGCCAGCCTGAGCCAGTAAATCAATCACCCCCTGTCTCTCTCAGATCACCCCAGAAAGTAAGGTAGCATGGAATAAAGGGGGCACTCCCACCAGGAAGATCCAATAATGCTTTGGGGAAAAAAGGATTTAAAACGTTCTTTTAATAATAAGTTTTGTTGATTGCTTTGCTCTCTATTTATGAGAGATATTTTGCCTGCAGGGGTGCTCCTTGCTTGTCTGAGTTCATCTAAGAAGATTAAGCTCCAAAAGTTCATGACTAAAAAGCTCATCTGTGTTCATCTGTATTCCTCAGCTTGAACATATAATCTGATGAGTGGTTTCGGTATGAATACATAGATGGGTTTTGACTTGGCTGAACTAAGCTCAAGACTTATCTCCAACTAGCAGGTGGAGGAAACACTGCTGGGATGGTGTGTTTGTCAGCAGGAGTTATAAACTGTTTGTGTGCCAGCACACTGGCATTCTGTAGTGTTTGTCTCTATAGTCTGTGCAGAGGAGGAGAACAATGCTTGTGGAACAGGACCCGTGGCAGGAAAGTCTTTGGTGGATGCAGCAGCAGCTCAGTTCAAGTGGAAGATGGCAAAGGGATTTGTGAGAGCCATTGCACACATGCCTGATGTCAGTTCCCTGCCCCACTATGGCTGTGTTGTGTGGGCATGGAACAGGGCACAAGCAGTTATTTACACCTGCATTTGCTGGCTGGACAGTGCACATTGGGGTGTGCCTTGGTAAGAGGCTGTAGGATGGTCCTTGGAGGTTGTCAGTTCAGTTCTGTTCCCCCAGTGCATCGCCCCTGGTGATGCACAGAGGAGCAGCAGCCAGGGGCTACCCCAGGCTGGCCATCTACCTCTGCCTGGTCACGCTGCTTTATTTCCCCCGTGGAATCCATTATTCCTGGTCACCGAGTGCTCAGTTGTTACCTTTTCTTGTACCTGCCTTTAGTAAAAGCGAGAAAAGGGAAGGAGAGAAGTTCCTTAATTCTAAAATCTGACTCTAACACCGTGCAGGTTCTTCACTATGCACAAACCTGTGAGGCACGATTAAAAAGTTACCCAGCATCAATTCCTAAAGGCTTTATGATCCAAAAGGAATATGTGCTCTCTGGACTCCAGCAGTGCTCTCATTTTCTGTGGAAATATTCAAACAGGTTTGTTACAAAAATTATCTCTAAAAATACTGGTAAAATTTTGATTACTATGAAGCTTTACAAGGGATTTTGAGTTAACCACCCAAACTAATTAAGCGAAATTATCCTAATTTGTTTATTATGTTAATGATCTGAATTAATTTATAGTAATTTAACATGTATTACTAAAGATTTATTATGTTTCCCACCAAATGACTTAAGAGCTATAAATCCCATGGTTAACTGTAATTAGTAGAGACATATTTATCGAAAGGGATAATTACATCTGATAAAAGTTCTTCAGTTAGGCTTAATTAAAACAGATTATTCCCCCATAAATGAAAAGTAAATATGGTAATTACTGGATAGATATTCATTGCAAAAATGAATATCTCAGCATTTAAATTTTCTAAAGGGGTGGGTAACTGAACTAAATAACTGATTGTTTCTCAATAAAGTGTAATTAACAATCTCTAAGAAACAGACTTTTTTAATAGGAGTAAACATTTTGCAAGCTAATGACTAAAGAATAGACACAAGTCAGAAAAATCAACCATTAACCCATTTTTTTGAGTGGACTGTTGCTGCTTTGAACTAATGAAGAGCATGCTAGGAAAAAAATTCTTACAATAAGACTGCTGCTGTTTTATCTAAGTAGCAGGACGGAGGAAAAAACACGGAATTTTTGCAGCTGATAATATGGACTATAGTTTCTTAGGTGTACACCAAATTTACACCAGTTTCTGGTGCTAAATATTTAATACACATCACTGCACATGAAGAGATTAGCTTATAAATCTGTTTTTTCATAATTTATTAGTACACTGTGTTAAAAGCGCTTTCTTCAAGGCTGTCACTTGTAGATCAGATTCAAAAGAGGGGTCATAGCTGAGAATAGCAAAAACTTAAACATGCAAAACCAGATCCTTTTCTTGGCTGAAATTACTTATTAAAAGTACTTGGAGACATGGGGGAATAAGTGGGCTCTAACTCCTTGATTCACAGTTGCTTGGGTGTAAATGAGTGGAAACAAAGACATTTGAACTCAGATTCTTGCCACAGAATGTGGCTCTCTACTGAAGAAGTAGGACAGTGTTTTGGCTGGAAAAGGGATGGTTTTCCCTGTAGTACTTATATTTTCTAACATTATTACTATGCTACCTGAATTGGCTGCAATTTGGCGTGTCAGTGAGAGCTGCTGCTGTCTCCTGGGATTTGTAATTGTGGTGGTACACAAAGAAGGATGTAAAATTTTGGGACTGTGTCTATGAAGTACTTTCAATTGTTGCAGCTTGTGAAGGGTTTTGTGGCTGGAAATACGTGGGTAGGCTGAGGCAGCTGAACGCTGGGGTTGCCCAAGTCCTGTGGCAGGATACTCCAGGGTATGGCAGGGAATGTCCCAGGAAAATGCTGATAAGCAGAGTGGCTGGAGAGGGGTTAGGGGTTCACTGGGATGCAACATTACATTGCATGTGGCCAGAAGGTTGGGAAGGAACTGGGTGGTGTTTTGGTGAAGAGGGTGTATGCTAAGAAATGAGATTTTGGTGATGTGATGCACACTATTTACAAATTTAGATTAAGTTCTCTCAGTAACTCATACTAAAACAGGGACAGAAATTTAGAATATGTCAAGACCCTTTTTCCTAGATAGCTGAAGCCCTCTCTCCTCCTGCAGGCACTGCCAAGCCCCCACTGGGGGCTGAGACCTGTGATGTGGCAGGAGCCTCACCTCAGTGCAGCATCCCCATGTTCTCTTCCCCACAGAAACCAAATGAAACATTTCACTTTGGAGTTTCTTTGGAGTTGCACAGGCACACTGCATCAAGAAAAACTTTTCAACCTGTTGTTCCAAAGAAGCATTTCTCATGGAAAGGTGTGACCTGAATTTCAAGGTTAAACAACAACAAAAAAAATTAAATAATCCGTATAGTGAAGCCAGAATTATTTTCTTTTTGGTCAAATGAAATGCTCTGGATCAATCCAAAATGAATTTTACAGAAATCCCCCAACAAGTATTTCAGGTTGAGCAAGACAAGTCCCTTCCATCTCCTTAACATGTTTTTCATTGATCACTTCCATACAAACAGCACAGGGTGAAAGTCAGGACTGTGGGGTCAAGAGGTGTACTTTGAAGCCCTAGGGAGGAAGGAAAGAAACAGGTTAGGATCATTTACTGAAAGGAGCTGATTTCTACAGCTGCTATTTAAGAACAGTTTTCACTTTTTGCAAAAAAATCCCTGTACACAGGAGGAGGGTAGAAATCTTTGAAACCTCAGAGCAGTAAAAGGTTTCTTTCTACTTTAAAATGAAATTAACTGAGACAAAATATTAAATTGGACTAATATGCCGTATTCTTGGCAAATATAATTGCACAGACCTTGTGTTTATCTGCTTTTTAGACATTTCATGATGTATGTACCTGTAACAATTTGACTTACACCTGACAGTAGGTGATAAACATTATTAACGGTAAAAGGTGAAGAAATATTTAATCTAAACTGAGTGAAAACTCCAGCATAGATTCATTTTTACTTGCCACCCAAGTTAGAAGCATTTCAGCAAGGTTGTGTAATACAGTACAATTTGTATACCTTGAAAACCATGAACATGCAAATGGGGAAGTTTTGTGCTTCTGCTTTTGCATCTAGAAGACAGTAAAAGGAAACAGTTTGCTTGGACTGCTCCTCATCTTTCCTAACTTGTGCGAAATTATTCAAGAGGATGTTTTTCAAGTAATATATCTTGGTTTTGCTATGGATTGCAGACCACTACAAGGAACTCAGGACCTTTTGAAATGCTGGTTTTGATAAAGTTCCCTTTAGTGAATTGAGTTTGGGGACTCAAAATAGTACTTAAATTCCAGTGCTGTTGGAAAAACTGTGATATGAATCTCAACACTGAATTATGCTTGTGTATTTTGGGTTTGTAATGCGATTTGATTTTTGTCCTTAGAGATCAGCAAGATTAGGAGCTTTTCCAGCAGGGATGCACTGTACCCCTTCTCCCCCACTGACATCAGTTTTGGTCCATGGAAGTTCAGTAGACTTTGTTCTACGTTACTTTGTGACTCCTTGCTCGTGTTAGAGAGAGTAACTCTGGAAGTGGTTTGTACAAAGTGAAGGAAAAATCACAAGCTGAAGACACCAAACCTGACTGTGTCTCAGACAAGCCTGGTGGTACAATAGAAAACAGAGCCTGGGTTGAGGCTGAAGGAGGCTGTACGAGGGCAGCTGTGATTTCTTCAGAGCAAAGAGAGCTGGCACATCCTGTATGAAGCATCTGAAGAACCTGATTGTTGTGGTTCAATGTGGGTGGACTCTTGGAGTTTAATTGGTACTAAACCATAGTAGGTCCTGGTTCACTTTAGATTGCACGGTAGAGTTTGTATCTTCATTTTGATAGGCTGTTTTCCACGTTTTCTCTGCTGTGTGACCTGGGTGATGAAGACATACCAATGAATTTTTTTTTTCAAAATCAGACAAATTTTATTTACCATTCTTTTTTTTCCTGTACTGAATGGCAAAGACAAGACATTTCAGAATGGTGATTTGGAGATAATGAATATCTATGTTTCCTCTTCAAGACTTTAATTTCTTGACATTGAGTTTCATCTGCCATTCTATCATCCCTTTGTTTTATGTGTGAGATACTCAGAACCTAAATTGTCTTTGAGGTATCTGGAAGAGTTTTGTATATTCAGTGAAATTTGTTGCTTGACGATTCCCAGCAGTTTTCCTGTCACCTATGACTGCAGTGAGCAGATCCCATGGGACAGATGGTTCCTTCCTGTGCTGGATTTGCTGCCTCTGGCCCTGTTAGTGGCCTCAGGAATACCATTGTGTCTTATCCCAGGATATTTGAAGCTCTTTAAGAACTTTTCTTGAGGAAAATGACCCAAAGCTTTTCTGAAGTAGAAGTACAATATTTCACCTATGTCATTCCTCCAGTTTATTTGTGAGGCAAAATTTCTTTCAATAGCTGTATTGGTGCATTCTCACAGCATTGTATTTATTTAAGTGCCTGCTAATTCTTTCCTTTGTTGCAGTTTTAGCCAACCAGTCAGATTTAATGGACCTAGCTCTTTCTGTCTTCTAAAAGCCTGTTAAAATTGCTGTCATTTTTTTCATTTCTTCCTGTCTTTAATACTGAGCTGAACATAAGCTTTAGGGTACATGCCACAGTAAGAGCTTTGGCAATTTCATATCCAGTACTGTGTTGGTGCTGGTAACTTGTTATTAGTAATTTTATTCATTTATTCTGAAACTTCTCTTACTGACATTTCAGTTTGACACAATTTCTCAGACATATTTCCTGTGCAGAGAAGGAAAAAAAAACCTGACAAAACCCCACAAAAACCCACTCTGATATCTGAACATCCTTAATCTCTTCCATCAAGAAAACTGATGCAAAGAATGCAGTTATAACTGGATTTCTCACCCTCTTTTTAATTTTTTTTTGCAATGGTTTTATCTTTCTTCAATCTTTCTTTAATAGCTCCATTTCTTATCAGCCCTACAGACTCTTTAGTAGGATTCCTTTTTGAGTTGTGGATTGAAACATTTTTGTGCTATTTATTTTTTGGCTCTTTGGCATGTTGATTTCCTTTTGTTTGGTTGGTTTTCTTTTTAACCTACTTTCTTAAACTTCCTATCTGATGTGTCTGAGTTGAACTTTTAAACAAGGACCTCTTATTAGCCCTTTTTCTTGACCACATCAACCTTTATTTGATCTTTTTGAAAGAATAAGTAGCAAGTATTTCTTCTGAACATCTCCTATGGTTTACTAAATAGTTCCCGTGACACCTATAAATGCCTTGCCCTTTTATCTGCAATTTCTTAGTTTCCTAATAATAATAATTTTAGGCATCACTTGGTTTTAGAGTTAAGCGTTACTGGAAGTCCAATCTTCCTTATTGCATCACTGAGCTACATTGTAAAGGATATTGCCCTGACACTCCTATACACGTTTGTCATTTCAGCTCAGAGGAATCTTCAGAATAAGTACATTCACCACAAGTATTTTCTCAGCTGGATGTTGGCTCTCTGCTCTCCCTGATCTCACATATAGAACAAACAGCTTTTCTGAGGTCTCCAGCATCCTGTCCCTTGTAGGTTTAGTTTTGCCTCCTGGACTTCCCTCCTGACTGCCTTGGTCTTGCTGATGTCCCAGCATCATTACAAACTCTTCTTCAAAAGTCTGCTGATGTTCCCATGTCCAACTGTAAGATGTATTCATTACTATTTATACTTATGCATAGTGTGTTTATATCATTAACCTTTTACCAAAAAGTAGGGAATGTTTGAAATATGTCTTGAAGGGGAGAGCCAAAGGTGTACTGGCTGCTTCTTGTGTGGAGAAATCTGGAAGGTGTTAGAAATAGTGTTTTCCTTAGAATTCTATTTAAAAGCACACAAAGCTTGGGCTTTTATCTAAGAAAAGGAAAGAAAGCTCCTCTTTTCCTGAGCGACTCTACTTGCAAATGAAAAGAGCTTACCCTAATCCCTGCAGCAACTGGTGATGAAAACCAAGAAATCCAACAAGAAAATGCCTTTTCTGCAGCAGCACAAGAATCCTTGGGCCACTTAATTATTCTTTTCTTCTGCAGCTTAAATTACAAAATCTCTTGAATATTCTTGACCTGTAGTGGAAGAATATGACTACTCATCCTCAGTATTACATTTCCTTATGGAATGCCCCATCCTCTGCCAGCAAAAGGGACATTGTAAGAGACTTAATAGTGCCTGAAGGTTTAATAACCTCTGAGGGGAAAAACAGCTTGAAGACAATGATCATTAAAAGCCAGAGCATTTTCTTGACATATTACACCAGGCAAGACTGGACTGTGGCTGTTATTGAATTACTACTATATAGGAAGTAGCAATGAATTGATCTTGTGAATTTATTTTTCAGAAAACGTTTTGATTTCAGTGTGAATTTTCCTTCCTGTTTGGTACAAAGAAAACCTTTCTGAAACTTTCTTGGAAGTGTAACTTAAAATACCATTTGAGAAATTGAGGGGATGTTGGAACCTTTTATTTCTTTTGTGATGTGTTAGTAATAAATCCTAATTTGCCATTCTTAATGTTGTCTTTCAAGATATCCTATTTCTGTTAATTAGGACCATTTAGTTCTTTAATTTCTCTGTGAGATATCAGAACTGATTTAATTTTGGGAAAAAAAAAAAGCCTTAGAGTGTCCAGACATTCCTGGTCTATCGTGGATGGTTCTCACCTTTCAGGGCAATGCTTTGTGTTTATGAGGTGTTGATACATGTCCCAGTGTTTGTGAGGTTGTTCTTTGAACACCTCATGAACTGTGGTAGCACGAAGATTGAGTGATGACTTTTGAGCAGAGCATTTTGGGTTGTAATGCCAAAAATATGGTGTTTTCTATAAGTTTTTTTTTTGGTTGGTTTTTTTTATTTTTTTTTTTTTTTTTGTGGTGGTTGTGAAAGCCGTGGGACTGCCTCAGATTGTGTGCCCAACCTCACAAGTCACTTCTAACAATCTTGGTCTCACTCAAGTTACACCAAACTGGCTTCAGGACAGAAATCAATCTAAATGCAAATCTGATTTCTTTAAGCTATGTTTCCCTCATTAATTTCCTTTTTCCTCTTGCTTTTGCACACGCACCTGCTCCTTTGCACACATGCAGACCACAGCCTAGTACACACAGCTAAAGTATAAGCCAATCAAACTCTGTGTGCTGAGGAAAATAGAGAGATTGTTTATTTCCATATATAATTACTCCTTATTAAAGGAGCAACAGTACTTTTGACAGGACAAATTATTTTCTAGCGTAAATAATAAGAGAAAATGACAGGCACATGGAGGGAAGGAGTGGGAACACAGCACAATAACAAACACTTTAGTGAAGAGGATAGGTATTTTTTGTGGATTTTTTCTACAGAGATATAGGTGATATTGCCAATGTTCAAAAGATAGAAAAGGGATATAAAATAAGCTCCTATAAGCAAGAAAACTCTTCCATGTCATGGTGATAATACCATGGGGAAATCCTGCAAACCAAAATGAACAGGACAATCAGTTAATACCCCCTCTAGGCTGGTATATCCTCAAAAGCAGAGGGACTTTAAAGTCTCTGGTTGATGACTCTGAGAGGTTCCAAGTTGAACAGGATCAAAGACAGTGTATATATTCACAGGACTAGGAAGACCTGCTTCAAAGAGGTAATGCCCTCCCTGGATGGACAGGGACTGCAATACTGAATGGCTGAATGCAGGGAAAAATTTTCACTGCTCAACAGCTGTGAGGGGAGGGAGGCTCTGTCTTTACCCAAAAACTGAACAGCAGAGCCAGCAGCTGAGCAATGCCTTCCTGTGTGTTAAGGCCATGTCCACTGAGCCATTCCCCACCTCTGGACCCAGAGATCCAGTGGTACCAACCTGTTTTCAATGCAAGAAAATGACTAACTAAACTGTAGAAATTGCAGATAGATGAATGAGGACTTGAAAGAGTGAACCACTTTTCCCCTCCTTTTTCTAAGAACCAAGAGAACTGAAAATGTCAGTTTTGCTAAGATGATTTAGGAGAAATCTTGAATTCTTTGTCTGACAAATAAGAAGCGAACTGAGATAAAGTCAGAGAGCAGGTAGGGAATGCATAACAGAATGCATTACAGAAATGCAGGAACAAACAGTGATTTACTGAGGGCTGTTACAACAAAGTGACTTACCAATTCATAAATTCACAGTAAGCTTGCTTTTGTATTATCTCTGTTATCGCCAGTCCTCAGGACTGATAAGGCACAGCACAAGTAATCTCCAGTCCTTTCAGTCTCTGTCACCTGAGTCACAGAGTTCCCTTGATGCTCGTGCTTCACTTTGCCCCTTCTGCAGGAGTTTGCTGGCTGTTCCTGCCTTTCTGTCCATCACTGAGGCACTGAGCTGAGCACAGGAGAAATGGGAAAGGCCTGCAAGCTGCTCCTGCAGCTCAGTGCAAGCCCCAGCCCCTCTTTCCTCCCCCGATGGCTCTGGCTGAGGGCAGCACCCCGCACAGAGCTGAGGGACAGGCACGTTTGCCCTGCAGACCATGCTGGAAGAGAGGGGCTGCAAAGACAATGCCTTCCCTCTGATTTTACCTCTCAGGCCTTGCAAACACCCCTGAAGCAACAAAGTGCAGTGTGAACTTCCTTTGTTGTTTCACACGAAATCAATTTTTAAAAGCAGACCAATTACAGGAATGTTTACAGCATTTCTCCACTGCAGATAATATTAAACATTTAACAACTCTCCTCATGAGCCAGACCGGAATCCAGTCCTTTACATGCTGGGAGGGGTCACTGACACATGCCAAAGTGGTCCTTCAGGAATCAGTGTAGAGGAAGCAGTGGGAATCCTCCTGGCTGGAAGCCCTGCCAGGAGCCTCAGCCTGCTGAGCAAGGGAGCCTTGGCATCCCACAGACAGGACTCCCTGAGGATGCACAAGAGAGTGCAAAAATTCATGAAGAACTTAAGCCGTGTTCTGGGTTCCTCCATACTCTGCCTGGAATGACCTGTGGAGAGAGGCACATGCAATTGCTTAGCACAATAAAATAGCAAGTAGCCTGCCATTGTGTGAGCTGCCTTGTGCTCTGCTGTTGTGTGGCTGGGAATGAATTTGTGATGTGCTGAGAACTTCTGTATATTTGTTTATGTGTTGGTCATGACAGAGAGTGGCTGTAACTTGAGGCTTAAAAGCAAAGTGTGTGTGCTACATTCTCCTGTGGAATGGGGAGCAATGCTGCTGGAACTGGACAGGAGCTGTACCTATCCAGCATCCATGACATCTTAGACCTTTCTTGGGTAAAGTTTAGCACTGAATGCTGAGTCACCTGAGAAGGGAATTAATTTGGCCCAAAGGAATGAAAGTCACATCTGTTTTGCTGTCCCTAGTGTTGCCATGAGTCTGCAGGCTAATTTATCTTCAAGCTTGTTAAGCAGCTTGCAGCATTGTCACAGTGGAGCTGTACTGACCCAGAGCCAAGGAGAAGAGGGGCTGGGTAGGTGCTGTGTGCAGGTAGCCCCCGTTTGGCTCTGCAGGGCTGCCTGGCTGTACATAGGCTGAGGACTTGGGGTGAGCTGGTGCCAGTGCTGCTGTGACAAAGAGCTGAGTCAGAGCTCTCTGAGGTATTTAGCTGATTCCCCTAGAACATCAGGAGTGAGGCTACATTTGGGAAGAATCATTACTGAAGCACAGTTTGACTTTTTCTTGGTGGCAAACCCAAATCTGAGGGATGAGCATAGGACAGTGTTCAGCCCCTACCTGTATGCAAAGTGTTACTCTGGTCTGGTCTCACACTGACACTGAAATAATTGCTGTAATTATAAATGAACCCTTCTGTAATACCATGTTGATTATTTACACTGTGCCAAGGCAAGTCTTTCTTTTAAATTCTCATGCTGCTTTTGAGTAAGATGAATCTTTCCTGCTGTTTGTATGAGATGGCAAAAGCAAACACATCATCACCTTTAATTCAGAACAGACAGGTTTAGTCATAGTTGAATTTTACACCAGTGCAATTTTATAAATTTCCATCCAGTTACTGAAGATTTGTACCTGCTGAAATGGAAAAATGCTTGCTTGATGTGTAGATTAAGGCTTGTGAGCAAGGAGCACAGAAATGTGAAGCAGAAGCTGTTCCATGGGAAAGGAATAGAAATGAGAAAGAAGAAGAATTATCCTGCTTTAACCTAATGTTGTTAATCTATATTGCCCATTATAATCTCGAGTGTCCTGCTTACTGAAGTATGCAATCTGTAGTGCTGGTTCCTGCACAAGCAGTGTATCTAATATAAAGGACTAGCTCAACATCCATCATAATAATTACTGTGTCATAATTTTCTGCCCTTCCCACCTCTGTTGCAAAGAGATAGAAAAGGCCTTTCAAGTGTTTGAGAATTTTTGCTAAAAATTTCTCATTTCTTTTTTTTTTCTAATATGGAAATCTGCTTTTCTGCCCTATTTATTTTGCAGGTTTGACCTGAAATAATGAAATATACTTCATTGGGGGATGTAGAAACTTAATTTGGATATTTGAAAGCATGTCTATTTAATTTAATATCTGAATTTGCTCTGCTACACTGAACTGGAGCACTAGGCATATTAGAAGTTGTGTTTGAAAAATGCTTCCCCAAAAAATCCTTAATTCAATGATCCACACGTTCAGAGACTGCTTGACTCTAAGGTTGTATATGAAGAGGTTAGATATGATCATTGCAGTTCAGAGGAATTAAAATTTGATCTCTGCTTGAGTGTTTTGTATGGAAGGAGGTGTAAGCAATGAGACGTCCCCCATCTGTGAGACAGCACGACTCCAGACTGGTGTTTTGGATCCAAACTCATGCAAATGTGCTTGTACCATCTTCTTGGCTTGATATTTTCGTTTATATTGTTAATTCTCATAGCTATAGAATACAGCTTGGAAGTGTGATGTGCATGAAACCAGCCTGATCAACACGCACAGGGCTGAGCTGTACATCCCAGCCGTGCCTGCAGCTGCAGGGTTGGGCAGCAGCTCCTGCCCAACACATCCCCCCTCGTCATTCTGCACCCGGGCAGGATGTCTGTGTGGGCAGCAGGGTGCTTGAACAGGGCTGTCCCTGCTCCTGCAGGAGTAGCTGATGCCCAGGGTTCTCTGCGCTGGACCCTCAGTGCCTTGGTGCTTTGTTTTCCTACAACAACAGCCCCTGTGCGCGTTTTTAATGTCACTGATAGGTTTCCTCTGGTTTCTCTGAGGTTTAGGGGTGTCACCACAATTAATGAGTGTTGTTACAGCCTGCAAAACAATGACTTGTGTCTGCATTTGGGATGCCTTGGTGGAGCCCAGAAGCAGCTGGTGGGACCTGAGCCAGGACAGAGGGCAGTAGATTCAAAGACCCTAAATTGTTTCATAATTGAGTGATACCTTTTGCAGAGCAAGAAGGCTTTCTCTTCTACTTCAGTACGGGAAGTCCACATAAAGGATTTTATTACAGAAAAATATAATTCCGTCATCAAAAAGCAATAAAGATTTATTTGTAAATGTACCGTAGTAAGTGTTACTGAAGAAAATACAAAGTCTCAGTTCCACAATGGAATCCCCTTGACAGAAAATGTAATTGGGATCAAGACCTGAACTGACCTGTTCTATACTCTAGTTGTGTGGATGGTTTTGTTTCTACATTTTGGTTTTACTTTTAATTATAGAAACATTTTCTGCCTCTAGGTGTTTTTAAAATTGCATCTTTTTGATGTGTGGGTGCAGAAAAAACAACAAATAGATTTGGACTCCATTTAGGAAACACAGCTAACATGCTCAGCAGTTGAAAGAAAACAAAATAGTGGAGAGCGATGTAAGCACCAAATCTTCCCATTAAGTCTGTGCAGTTTACTGGTAATTTCTCCAGTTTTAGGAATTGGCATATTTTTACTTGTGCACTTTTTTTTTCTTGTGCTGTTGTATGCAAGAGCTCTGGAAACACATGCCTGTGTACCCACCTTTACACATGAGTTGTCTTATTAAGAGCTGGGTAGAGCCTGGGTACAGTTTAATTTTTCTCTTAACTCTGTAAATGTTGGGTGGCTGTGAGGGCACCATGTGCCTCCCCAGGCAGCACTCTCTCACTGCACAAAGCGTGCTTTCTGCAAAACACATAAAAATAATATCTTTCATTTCTCTCAGCTGCACTAACCTTGACAACTACAAAAAAAATTCGAACAGGAATGTGGTATTTAACTTGATGACATCTCTTTTAAATATATAAAACAGCTAAGCTTGTATATGAGCCCTGAACATCCCACTGTGGGATGAGTTGCCATCCCACAATACAACCTGGGAGAGGTTTTTCTACCAGAGGAAAATTCAGCCTCTGTATCAAACGTTGAGCTCAGTTGCAGCTGTCATTAAGACTAAATTTTTGTACATCTGAATATTGAAAACCTTTTAAACTTACCTAATATTATTCTATTACTGGAACAAATCTAACAGTAAATTGGAAAAAAAAATAGGTGCCTTCTAAAAAATATGCCTTCCCCATCCATTTTCAGCTTCAGTATTATGTAAAGATGACAGTTATCATCTATGTAGAAGAGCAGCTATATTAAATGTTAAATAACCTTTAACAGCACCAAATATTTAATCATAAAAATTAAATTGACAGTGGTGTGGTTCACCTAGTATCCCCTCGAAAGCCTGACAGCATCATTTCTCATATATATTGATAAGTACAAGACATCCATAAAATCGTAGGCTCTGTAGCTGCCTATTTATGAGAGGCTATCTAAAACTCATTCATTGCAGGTAATATCAGTAAGTCAATTCAGCTTAGTCTGATAGCTCATAACTTTTCAGACTGTTGTATTTACTGAGCCATAGACTATCCTTTCTTCAAGTGTACTTGAGAAAATGACTTGTACTATAAGACTATTTCTCCTCAAAGTATAATTAAATGCTTTAAAATGAACTCCAAAACTGCAAATTCAAAACAGTATTAGACCTAGGTAATAATATAAAAAATATTGCTCTAATAACGCTTTGAATGTTGCACGGAGTATTGGCAGTATTTTTCTGACTGTAGTAACCCACCCAGAAAATCATCAGTGGGTGCTTGGTGCCAGGCTTGTTTCACAGGATGGCAGAAGTCCCTGTAGCAGAGCTATTGAAGCTCCATTTATAAATGGAAGAAATTCCTCAGAATGTGACGTGTGTGGCTGTGGGTGGAGAATCAGCACTTCAGGAGCAGCAGGGGGGACAGATCACTCCATTTGGTGGATGTGATAATGCCTGGCAAATTCAGGCCTCCCAAGCAGTTAGAGCAAGTCTTTTGGCTTTGAGAGTGTTGACTTCCCTAGCAGTTACTGACTTGTGGGGTTTAGTGTAGAGTTTGGTCCTGGTCCTGCTAAAGTAGAAGTAAAATGTTGTGTTTCTAGAGCAATCCCTTACTGTGGGAAACTCTTATTTCATGTGTGACGTTCTGGCAGCACAGCAGAGAGGTACACAACAGAAATTTACAAGCAAAACTGTCCTGTAAATATTTTGGTGGTGCTTTATTTAAATTGGCTTGGACAGACTGTTTTTATTTGCAATTAGGGAATGGGATTAAATGCCCATAAAAAACTCCAATTGACTTTAATAATCTTTTCACTGAGGATCTGAGCTCTGTATAGAATTTGCCTGTAAATAAATAGAAGTGACAGGAAACTTGCAAATATGAACAATTTTTAAAGTGAGTCAAATAAAACCACAAGTGCCCAGAGCTGAAGCTTGAGACAGAATTTGGGCAATGGGAGGACCTTCCCTTTGCTTTCCTGTATCGCTTTTACCCCTCGTTCACCTGAATTCTCTGGCATTGTCTGAGGCTGAAGGTAAAACTAGAGAGAGGCTTTATTTCCCTTTCTGTTAGCTGTGGTCAGATTTACTCAGCAATCGCTTCTGTCCATAATTCAAGCAGTGAATTGCTGTTTTGGAGGACTTCAGGGTAGAGAATTGTGTTACCAAGCTGTTTCATTATTTTTAAATTTCTGTTTCACTGCTTTCTGGCTTCTGATGTTTAGACAGAATTAGGTTTTAGTACTGAAAACATTTCCCCTGGAGCATGAGCTGCCAAGGAGAAGCTGCCTGCCCCTGCTCCACGGACAGAGAGAGGGGATGCCTCCAGCTCCAGGGGCCAGACCCTCTGTAGGGTTCTGTGAGCAAGGGGCAGAACCCGAGACATTGGTGCCCTTGACAACTGAAAGGCTGCTAAATTCTGTGCTCCCAAGTGACTGAGGGCTGGAGATTAAAGCTCTTTACAAACATGGGAGAAGTAACAGGAGGTACATTGGGGGAATAGAGAGAGAGAGAGGGTGAAGAATGTCAGAGAAAATACTTGTGGTGATTCTGCCCAGAGCAGGATGGGTGTGAAGTCTGGAAGAGGGATACTAGTCTGTCCAGGAAATGTTAAGTAATTCAGATATGAGAGCAGCATTTAGAAGATGGAGCAGTGCTTTTAGCCATGAAACTACAGCCTGGCAGTCTCCTTCAGAGAGATGTTGGACTGCACAGGAATGACTCACTTCCCTTGCAATACGGAGAGGATTTGAGGTGTGGATGTGTTTTCAATTTTTCTTATTACTGGCAGCAGCAAACTCGTTATCTGAGAACAAAGGTATTTACAGCAGCACATCAACCTTGGCTGGCCTGGTGTGTCTGGAGCCACAACCTTGCCCACCATAGAGAACCGGCCTCTGACAGACGGGCACCAGCAGCAGTTGACCTGCAAGAGATCAGTGATGGGTACTCAGATGTAGGGCCTCTGTCAGCCTGATAAGTTAAGTACCAGGACTGAATGGCAACATCATCTGCCTCGTGCAGTAAAATTCTAGCAGGAGCAATTGCCATCCTAAAGAAAATAAAAGAGATGTCCTAGTCTTGAAGGTTAGAGGAAGGCAGACAAATACATGAGATTTGGATGCCCAGATGTGTACAGGGGCTGTGACAGCCTGGACCAGAGCAGATGAAAGGTATTCTGTACACTGGTTCCTCACTGGAAATGGTGAAACAGGAGTATCAGGTTTTCTGCTGGAAAAATTCAATGTGAATTCGCTTCCAGTTGGGAAAATTTGACAAAAGCATCCTATTTCTTTTTTCTGGCTATTGCACCTTGGTCTGTCACAGGCTTCCACAACTGGAGCTGAAGGTTCCATGGTTGTGCCTTTGCCCAGATGGGTCATTGCTCCTCTGACTGTCTGGGGGACTTGCTGTTGTGTGTTACAGGAGCCCACAGGAAGCGTTTGCTGTGGAGTCCAAGAAGGGAAGGGAATTCCCTCCCACATTCAATACATTTTTAAATCTTAATTTAGTACAAAATTGCAAATTTTGAGTTTTTTCACAGCACTGCTGTCTTCATTTGGAGTTAGAGTGGTGACATATAACTGCACACAGTAACTCTATAATAAACTCAAGTTCTCATATCATGCTCATCATGATCCCAAAATAGTCTGCTGAAGAGGAAGGCTACTGACTCTATCCCCATTTCAAAGTTGCAGAAATGATGATAGAGAGAGAGAGAAATTGATTTAACCTGCAGATAAATTGGTTTAGTGAGACTGAGCTAAAAATGGTCACAGTCCCATCATCCCTGCAAAGTTGAAAGCACAATGCACCAGATGAGCAAGAGCCAGGTCTTTTCCTAATACATCCACCAAACACTTGAGATGTTTGTCTTTCTCTGGGGCAGGATGTCACTTGCTGATGGTGCTGGTAACACAGGCAGGGGTGTCTCATAGCTCTGCACTGTGTCTGCAGCAGCTTTTCCTGGATGTTGCTGCACAACAGCCTCCCTTCCTCAGAGTTTGATAGTTCTTGTGCTTTGTACACAGACTTTATCTTTCAAAGCAAGCTCTGTTTCATATTGCAGGTGCCCTGTGTGCTGTGTGGCTGGTGAGTGGCCAGATCTCAGACAGCAGCGTGGAGCTCGGCCAGGGCACTCTGCTAATGCTGCTGCCTGAGTGCAAAGTGTTTGGGGATCTCTCCTGGCCGCAGGGGCTGAGATCTTGTTTATATCCTCTGAAAGGCAGTAGCTGTGGCAGCACCAATGTGCTTGGTCAGGGTGAGCTCAGTCAGACCTGTGTCATCCAAATTCTCACATAGAGACCTGACTCCATCTCCACAAACAGAACAACCTTTTAATGTTAACAGGTCAGTGGAAGTGAGAGACACTTGGATTCAAAAGGACTAAATTTAGGAAAAAAAAAGCTTTTGTTGACAAGTGTAGTTGTGCTAGAATGAGAACGGGATGCAGGAATGTGCTCAGTTCAGTGAGGGCTTCTCCATGGAGAGGATGTTGGAGCTCCTGCTTGCAGCTGATGGTATGGCAGGTGAGTGCACCCCAAATATGTCATGTTGTGGGTAAACACCCAAACTTTGTGAAATCAAAGTATCTGCCACAGTGCTGTGCATGAGGTGAAGTATTTCCATAACCTGGAACCAATTTTTATATTTGAATCCTTCTGCATAGTTAACCGTGGTATCGTTACTGCTCTTGCAGCATCCATGTTCCAAAAAGTAATAGGATTAATTGTTTTCTAAGCTGGTAGCACATCTCTTAATATATGCAGTATGCAGGAGGCAGGCAATAAATAACTAAAAGAAGCCTATGGAGCAGTAGCTCCCGCTGAGGATTTTACCAAGCACACAGAGAAATTGATTCTGTTAAACTTCGCTTGCTGAAGTGGAAAGTTAAAGAAGATAGAAAAAATGCTAAGAAATAGAGTAGTGCACAGGACTGTCATCTTCGTTTCAGGATTCTCTCTATAAAATATGCACATCAGAGGCTTGGAAAGGCTTCCTAAGGAAAAGGAGTTTTGGTCCAATGTCTCAGGGGCAGAGGGAACCACAGCATGCTGTTTAAGAGGCTGAGGGAAATGTTTTAAAAAAGAATTGCTGTCTGTTCCAGATCCTGGTTCAGGGTCCATGTTCAGTCTTTTCTCAGTTAACACTTGTGATGAAATCAGCAGGATGCCAAATGGAAAATGAAATGTCTGCAGGCTGTGAAATTTGGCCCTCGCTAGTCTGAGGCACTGATCTGGAGACCGGCAGCGTTTGGGCAGATGGTTGTCCCCACAGACACCTCATCATCTCCAGCAGAGCCTTGGCAGTCTCTGGGAAAATCCCCTGACTTTTCACATAGGAGACTGAGTGAGAGGACTGGAAAGGTCCTTAATGGCCTGAAAATCAATTAATCAAAGAGCTAATCTTTCAGTTGCTTCTTTCCAAGGGTGCTCCCTTCTCCTTTCCCAATGAGAGCTGTTACATACAAGCTTTTATCCAATATGTAGTTCATGCTCTCTGTGTGCCCCTTGTTCTCTAAAGGGAGACTTCTGCAAGGTATGAACTTTGATGCATGGAGTGCATGCCAGAATCATGGCTGGACATCTGCAGGTGTATTTTAAGGATGTATACCAAATTAATCTCAATCTCCACCATCCTAAACAGAGAGAAATATGTTGTTGTTTATATTTTCTTACTGTGTTTTTAAAGTGGGCAATAATAGCAGTCATTCACAGCTATGATATGTTCCTGGAGCTGCCAGAAGGGCTTTTCTACTAAAATGAAAAGCAGTGAAATGGAAGATCCCCTGCTGCAAACATGTGCATAATTTGCTGTGCTCCAATGGCTGATCCCCTTGATTTCCTGGGCCCTGTTCCCAACTCTGGGATGAAAGGAGCACCCTTTAAATGTTCTCTCTTTCTCCTCTTCCCTGAGGTATTGCCTTGCAGTTACTGTGCCTAATTTGTAGCTCATCAGATGAGGGATAGGAACAATCACAGAGTATGCTGAGCTGGAAGGGACCCATCAGGACCATCGAGTCCAGCTCCTGGCCCTGCACAGCACCAGGAGTCACGCCCTGTGCCTGGGAGTGTTTTCCAAATTCTTCTTGAAATCTGCCAGGTTTGGTGCTGTGACCACTTCCCTGGGGAGCCTGTTCCAGTGCCTGACAATCCTCTGGGTGAAGAACTTTTTCCTGTTATCTAACCTAAACCTGCCCTGACACAACTTCAGGCCATTCCCTCGAGTCCTGAGGATCTGGTGAATTGTCTGCTCAGGCTCCAGTCTTGTTCACCCCTCCGCTACTAGATGCTGGGTGCCCTTGATCAGTCCATGTCCCTGCAGATGTGTCCCCAGAGGTGCTGCAGACAGACCTGTGCCTCTGCACAGTGACTGGCTGCTCATGGGACAGCTCCTGTCCGGGAGCCACTGGCAAGGTGCCGTGCCAGGGAAAGGGGCTCTGTGAGCAGCTGGGCATTGCCCAAGCACAGCAGCATGTTCCTGGCTTCCAGGCACAAACAGATCCACATCCAGCCAGCACAGGCAAGGGAGCACGGTCTGCCTGCACCTCTCCTAGGCTAGACCCTTAATCTCCCTGTGTCTCAGTTCTGTCAAAGGGGTCTAATAGCCCACTGCATCATGGAGGTAGTATGGGATAAAAACCTATTAATCATTGCACAGTGCTAAGACAGATGGGTTTCATTCCCAGAAGAAGTACATATATAGACCATGATCATCTAAAGCTAACATTAAAACATTTGTACCTGTGATTTACATAAACTGGTCCCTGAAACCACAGTTGGATGGTGCTGTAGAAGAGTTTCTGGGCTATTAAGTGTTTAATTTGGCAGATACAATTCAGTCACAAAACAATCTGCTCTCCTGAAGTGACAAAATTGGAGGGTTTGCATTGCTTGGTGTGGAATACAAGGACAGGAAGGGTTACTGTTAAAAATAAATGGGGTCCCTGAGTGGAGAGGTGTCTAGAAGGTCTAAATGCAGAAAGCTTTGGCTGCTTTAATCTGTGATCTGGCTAATTTCTAGGAAAATCCTCCCCTTACCACAGAACATACTGGAAAATTGTGTCTCACATTGTAAAGGAAGAGATTTATCTTGGGAAGGTATTAAAAGCCTCTGTTCCACAGTTGTCATCTGGGAAGATACAGTATTGATTGACCCTGGAGTTGGGTTTGATAGGTTGCATTGGTGATTACGGTATTGATTTGTTTCACAGGCTGTGTTTGTTCTGTGCACAGCTCTCTTGCAGCAAGAATTAGTCTGACTTGCCACTTGCTGCATGTTTTTCAGAAGAGGAATCAGGCAGAATTCATTTTTCACCAGACAGTCTCACAGAGTAATTAACTGAAAGGAGGCTGGTGAGAATTCCTGAATTACCCAGGGAACATAGCAGTCAGAGTTTTTTTCAGGCATGTGTAAATAAAGAAATTTGCATTCTCCAAATATTTAAAGCAAATACTGTATTTGGAGGGAAATGTGCAATTTAAAAAAGCTTAGAAATATAATAACAGCTGCAAGCACTTTCAAAGGGTGGCTGCCACAACTAAGGCAGAAGGGAAATCTGCAGAGTAGCTGCTGAGCTGCCCCTTGAAATGCTGTGAGGGAGGAAGAGGAGGTTGTCTGTAACTTCCCATGTCAATTCACACGCTGGCCTGAGATTTGCAAATGGCTTATCTTGCCTTGTCTTGGTCTGCCTTTATCAGCACTGTTGCCTTGGGCCTGAAGAGCTGATGTTTGAGGCAGGGATGTGCAAAGGAGTTGGTCTGAACCCAGAAGTCGTTCTTAGCAGGTTGTGCAATGAATTCAAGTTACACATGGAATGCAGGGCCCAAGTGAAGGCTCCACAGCTGGAAGGTGAGGGCCATGAAGATGATCACAGGGCTGGAGCACTCCTCCTGTGGAGACAGTCTGGGGAAGCTGGGGTTGTTCAGCATCAGAAGAAAGGATTCAGGAAGACCTAATCACACTTTCCAGTACCTAAAAGGGCTACAAGAGAAAACTTTTTACAAGGGTATGGAGTGATAGGGGAAGGGTTAATGGCTTTGAGATGAAATACTGTAGATTTAGAATAAATATTAAGACTGAATAATTTATTGTGAGGATGATGAGGCTGGAACAGGTTGCCCACTACAGCTGTGGATGCCCCATCCCTGGAAGCGTTCAAGGCCAGGTTGGACCGGGCTTGGAGCAACCTGGTCTAGTGGAAGGTGTCCCTGCTCATGGCAGGAGTATTGGAACCAGATGATATCTAAAAATCCCTTCTAACTCAAACCATTATGTGACTTTATGATGATTCTATGAAGGTCCTGAACATTGCCTGGAGGCACAAGAGATGTTTCTGTAATGACCACTTATGTCCCTGAAGGGGTGACTTTGCTGTCCCATGGTTGGGGAGAGCCCTGTGTCACCAGATAACGTCACAGACTTTGCAGAAGAGAAGTTTTGCTCATGAATTTTAAACTCACACTCTCAGTCAACCCATCTGGTATGATACTAATTAAAAAAGTGAGACATTTCTGGGCCTACTGTGTAATTTGGGAAGAAATAAATGTATGAAGAATGTGAGAGAGTGTCGCATGGTGTTGCTGTTGCACTGAACCAAATTTCCATTGGTAGAGGATGCAATAATTAATTGCTATGCTAATTGTTAAACTCCAGAGCACATCTAGAGTCCTTGGGTTTTTTCCCCACTGGTAGAACTAAAGGTGAAAATGACTTATCCTCATTTTCTTGACTTTTTCCTGGCTGGAAAGAATTAAGAAAGACAAAGAAATGAGAACCTTAGAGGTGAAAGTTACACTTTGAACAATGTAATGCAGAAAAAGGTAAAGAAAAGTGCTGCTTTTCCATGCTGAAAGTGTATGGTGTGTGCATGTGTAGGTAGGCATAGTCTGGGGAGCAAGAAGGCTCAAACATGCCTAAAGTTTAGCAAAATGAAGAAAACACCTCTTCAATTTTAAAGCACTTTCTCCCCTTTAACAGCTGACAAGATGAATGGGACAGGAAAATAATTCAGTTGCTACATTTCATCACAAATATTTCAGTGGGGAAAATCCCTAAATCCAAACAACTGTGCCTTTTGCACATGGATTAGTCTTAAATTTAACACCTAATTTATAATTATTAATCCATGTAATTTTTGGTGTTCAGTGTTCAAAGTATAATATTTTCTGTGAATTTTTAAAAGAGTCATAATATAAATTCATAATGAAGATTGTTAACATCAATAAAGGGCCACTTCCCTCTCTGTTCTGCTAATGCCAGTTAGAAAAAGAGTGGGATTAAGGAGTCCCCTAATGTTGAAGGTGTTGCCAGAGGGTCATGAGCAATTTGCTTCTGTGCCAGATGGATCTGTACGTGCTGGGAAATGGAACTCATTAGTGGTGTCTAGTTTTTCCTTTGGAAATTTCTATTCTTTTTATAACAAAATTTGACATTTTGCTGAAAAAGTAAAACTGAAAATAGACATCTGAAATCTGGAGGTGTTTGTTTGTCTGCAAAGATTGTGTGTTCTCAGATCAGTTGGGGAAAAAAACAACCCAAACCCAAAAAAACAGAGTTGTGATTGTATACCTGAGAAAAATAAAGAGAAATACATTAAAGAAGGAGGAACCATCAATGAGAATTTTATTGTTGAAACCTCTGCTTCTTTCTGGAATAAAGTTTCTTGCTAAATGTACTGAAATGCAGCGTGGGCGAGACAGGAAGCATTGTCCCATTGCAGGAAGCTCAGCATTTGAACGAGGGCTGTCCTGGTGACCAGTGGGGATGTGGATGTAGGTCATGTCCACTCTTCCAGAGAGATTCTCTACTTTTCAATGGCCATAGAAGAATCCTACTCCCCAGATGCAAATGTTTCCAATGCAGGAGGTGTCTGTCTTCCTACACAGGTTGTTTTCCTGTGCAGAACTTGTATAGAAGAAGGGAAACAGCTCGTAATTTTTATATAAACCAATTTGCTGCAGCATCCCCTTTGGATACCTCCGTATATTGACCACCTACACAGCCAGGTGTTCAGTCATCCAGCAGCCAGGACAAAGGCCCAATTTATGGCCAGACACAGGTATTGCATCTTGCTATCCACGACAGTATACTTCATAAGAGGGAGCTTTTATTGTTCTGAGAAAGAAACTGGATTTTAATGAAGGTCACCCCTATGCAAGTTGAAACTGCTGTGCAGCATCTCTCCAACCCAGAAATCAATTCATATTGCTGCTTTCCAGGGCAGCAGCAACTTTGTCTTGAAATTCATTCTCCAAATCTTTCAATCAGGCTTTTCTGATCAGTATAATACATGGATATCTGCTGTGTCATGGCTGTATGATCATTAAATTGGGGGAAAAACCACTACTGCACATATGTTGACAAGCAATTTATTCATTGCAAAATAGTGAAGCATTGAGTATCCATTCCGTGTCAGTTGGAGGGCACTGTGCTATATTTGTTGCCATCATCATTATAAAGGTTACAAATGATCTACCTGGAGCTCAGCATATATCTTCTAGGATGAAGTGTCAACACAAAGATAATGGGGGTGAATTTAGAGTATAGCTTTAGGTACGCTTGCTGCTTTGCTCTGTAAGTCAATAGATGTTGGTTGGAAAGTGAGCAAAAGAAAGTAGTGGAAGCAAAGTCTGTTTCAGTAGTCTCTCTAAACATTTTTCTTTGGAGGCTGATTGTTTGCCCTGCCCAACGCTGACAGCAGCTAAGTACAGTAAGTGATTTTTTCTTTTTTTTTTTTTAAGAATTTTTTTTGTCCAAATCTTCTTTGTGTTGTTTTCATGAGGAAGTACATGGAAGGAATAATCAGAAGACCAGATGGCATTTTGAATAGTGGGCCTATTCAGATGTTCTCAAATCTCTAATTGGTCATTGGTTTTAAATGTTAATATGCTTCACTAGTAAATCATTTCTATTCTCTCTTTTTTTTTGATTTTTGCAAAGAATTATGAAAGAATTAGATATATTACTAAGAATGGTACCACAAATTCAGCATTCAAGCAACGGTGCTGAGTAGTGGCTGTGAACTCCAGCAAATCTGAATAGGATGATTGTCATTCAAACTGATTAACAAGTGACAGGCTGAAAAGAAATGCAGGGATGTGTTTTGTGTTGTTATAAACTGACAAAACTATGGGTAAAACTTCGCTGATTAACACCAGCAAAGAATGCAGGTTGATGTCTGGCATTATATCCTTGCTTCATATGGCATGGCTTGCCTGGCGGAGAATGCATCTGGAGTGTCTCCTGCAGCACAGCACAAGAGAACTTGTACAAAAGGGTTTGGGTCGAAACAAATACATCTGGACTTGCAAAAGACGTGTGGTATTAGATGGTGGATGAAATGCTCCAAAAGTAAACTTTTTACTCACTTAACCTGCTGAGTTCACAGGAAGGCAGGGTGAGAAGGCAGTCAGGATACATTCCTGGGTAGTGCTCCCTCGGTGTGTTATCTGATGATAGGTTATGTGGTGGCAGCAGGCTGGTTCATCCTCATTTAAAATGCTACAGGTGCTGGAGGAGAAGTTGGTGCCTCAGAGCAAGGCATGGGCCTTGCTGAGACACAACATTTCTGCTGGAGAGAAAGTGACTGACATGAAGCTGTGCTCCACTGGGAAGATAAAAGTGAAGAGCAAAAGGAAGCCAACCAAAGGATGACAAGGGAAATCAAGCTGACATTATTCAGGAAAATTGCTCAAAGTTGCTGTTTCTTTCTAGGAATACAGTCCTGGGGAACTTTTTGGTGAAATGCTGTCTCTGTATCATGCTGAAGTCTTCTGTAAGGAAACACTTAGTAATGTTTCTGTCTAGAGACATTATGAGACACAGAAGAAGGGATTAAAGAAAGTGAGAATAAAAAGGCCTTGGGAAAGGAACAGGGACAGGTGTTGTACCAAGGTACAGAGTGGAGGAGGGTGTGCCTTGGTGACTGTGTAAGAGGGGCTTTCTCACTGTATGGTGGGTTCTGGACCATGTGTGGCACTTTGTGCTATGGATAGGTTTGTATGGTAGTGTTTGATCAAAGGTTGGACTTGATGATTTTAGAGGTCTTTTCCAACCTTAATAATTTATAATTTTGAGTCAAGTAAAATACCAAACATCATATTGGTAGCTGTATATTTAAAGTAGATATCCACGTCCACATTCGAACATGGTGAAAATACCTGCAGTACCTCTGAGAAGGATGGTGGGCTGACATTGCCCTAAACAGAGCAGGTTAATGGAATAGCATTAACACAGTTCTGAGGAGATGCAACAGATCCAGGGTTAAGCTGCAGCTTACAGCTGAGGAAAAGGGAAGGAGGCACTCCAGGCAGGAGTTTCTCAAACTTACCTTACCAGGGCTCTGACTTTGATATGTGTGTCCATCACTGAGGCCTCTGACTGCTGGCTGTTCCAGACACATTGGGACAGCAAGGTCCTCAGCGAACTTTAGAAAAGCTTTGACACTTGGTGAGGGTACAGGTAGTAAAGGGGAGATGGTTGTCTAGGAGGTGCTTCTTGCATGGCAAGGAAAATAAAACATTGTAAGTGCTTGCATTTTTCAACTTATTCTTTCCAGCAAGAAACCCTTGTCCTGTGCTGGCCTCAGCAATCTCCAGTCAGCCACTGCCAAGGTGTGTGCAGCACTTTGGTGACTGGGGTGAATATTTCTACACATTTAAATGTCACTGAGTATGTGAGTCAATAATATAGTTGCCTTAAAGAAGCAGAAGTGTGTCGTATGCTCTTGTTAAAGAAGCTTGTTCAGAGACATTTGGATCCACAGGGGTTCTTTGCACTTTTGACGATGCGGTTGACAAAATAAGATCAAGCTATACTAAGAAACAGAATCAACTCTGAAAAAAACATCATCACTATATGTGAAGCACAGATGGTGCTTTTGGTACTTGGTATTATAGCTGTTTTTAAGTTTATTGGAGAAAAATATGGATTTTTAAATCTTACACCTGCATGCTGAGAGGAAGCATATGCAGAGATTCACTGAATCCCTTGGTGTATTCTGAGTGGATCGTTACATGCTTGGAGATGGAGTTTTCTGTTCTCCCTCACCATGAGCTGTATTTAATTCTGCAATGGTTCTGCTGAAGTTAGAGTTGGGCACAGTGGAGGATGAAAAGGATATATGGTTTCTGTCCTGTGTTAGTAGTCTGGTTGCAAAGATAAAAAGTGTGTACAGTTATTTTCTTTCATGCACCCTATGCATATCCTTGTGCATGCATAGACATACCTGCACCCAAATGTGCATGACTATATTTTGCATTTTTGTACAGAAGTGTCAGCAGGGTAAACAGAGCAGCTTACAGGGATTAGATCAGAAAGGCTCCTAAGAACAGCTTCTTTGCAAGAGTAACAGATCAAAGCTTGCTGGATGTTTAAATACAACTTCATGCAAATATCGGGGAGTTACTGTCCCATCACTGCCTCTGTGCCTTCTGTTGGTATTTTCCATGCTGCTGAGCTGGTACCTTACCTAATTTTCTGCAATCATGGCATGTATGTTTTCCTTTGATATATATTCCTAGGGAAGCTGTGCCCCCAATTTGTTGCTGGTCCTCTCAGACACTTTTGGAATTATAATGTCGCTTTTTTTTTTCATCCTTTTAGTTGTATTTCTTTGCCTGTTCTATGTTTCTTTTCAAATCTTGTGCTTTCTGGAACATCCTCATGTTTCATAGAAGGGAAGCTCAAAGTCATACTCTGCACCCCAAAAGTTAGATCATCTTAGGCAGGGCCTCACTATTCACATGCAGAGAGGTGTGAACTTTTGCACTGTAATTTAGATGCGAAATTATCCCTTGGTTCAAGTGTGTGTGTGGGATGTGTACATATAACTTTGTCAGGGTACTCTCTTCTCTCTTTCTACTCTTACCAGGCTTCCTCCAGGATGCTCAGACAGCTAAGTTAACTTAGGGCTGGGCTCAACTCTCTGATCCACCAAAAGCTTCTTGGGACTCCCTCTGCCTTTGCCCCCAGCTGGAGAATAAGGTCACTTCTCTAACTCCTAGGAGTGTTGGAAGAATAAACTCACTGAATCTCATGACCCTGTGTTGGGAGACCCCTGTGAGTACAGTCATACAGGCAGGTTGCTCACTGGAGTCCTGTTTGCATGGAAACTTCTTTCCTGTTCCCTGATATTCTTGCTGCCATTGTGTCAGAGCCTGTGAAGAAAATGATTCTCTCTCACAGCTGTTCTTCCTCAGCCTTGCTTGCAATGTGAAAGGTGCATTTTGGAAACTTGATTTTATCTACTGTAAGGAAAAAATTCTTCTTCTGAGGCACAGCAAACACTCTGCCTTCACCCACCACCAAGATAATGCAAGAGAATTGAAGATCCTTCTTTCACCATTAAGTACTGCTCCTTGTCAGATGTGCAGTTTTCAGCTTCCCTTTTCAAGAATGCAGTGGGAGGCCAAAGCAGATTTTTCTTTTCAAGTTTTTACCTGTTTTGCGAGCTTTTAGATGTCTTTTCGACACCATGAACTAAAGGGCAGAAATATCAAATAGTAACTCTTCCCCCATGCTAGAATGTCACATTCTTTCCTCCTTGGGCTATGTGATCTGCAGGCAGGGTGTTTGCATAGTGAGTGCCATGTCAAGTCAAGGTTAAAACAGGATTATTTATTCCTTTTTCCAACTCAGGATCAAAGTACAGTGCACATTGTATGGAAATCACATTTGAAACAGCTGAGTTCAATTACCTTCTCAAATAATTGTCAGAAACATGCAGCTGCTTTTGAGGTCGAGGGTATTACTTACAGTAAAACCTGACCTTGGACATATTCCCATGGCCCTCTGATTTCAATGCATGGCTCTTCAGGCAGAATGTAAATCCTGCTGAGGGTCAGATCCAAGCTGCTGAGTAGCAGCATCAGTTAGTCTTGAGCCAGATACTGCCAACTAATCAGACAACCTGCCACTGGGATCTCGGAAAAAGGACTTGTGCCAAGCGTGCCTGAGTGTAGTTTGCTGCTGTACTTTGGCTTGTATGTGCTGGCCAGGATATATCCTGGGGATATGACAGTCCAGCTATGCTTATTCCCAAATCCAAGTTCCTTGTTAGGGCAGGGAATATTTTCAAGCATTGGGTGGCTTTGGCCATGCTGCTGGCATCGAGCGGAGCCAGGCGTGGGGGACCCATGCTAGAACTGCTGCAGAGGCATTGCTGGTGCCTCTGGGTTTATATCTCAGTTCCAGAATTGCACTTCTCTATTTGTTCCTGCCAATGACAACTTTTAAACTTCCCTGATGCCAGTTCCAAGTGGGTGGAGAGGTGGCAAAAGAAGCTGCTTTGATTTAAGCGAGTGAGGGGGCAGTGCTACTCTGTCTGCCTGATTATTTATCTCCCTAGTTACACACAGCACTTGCTTTCTCCAGAGTGATTCAAGCATATCATAACCTTTTGCTTTAGCTCTTTTATCATGCTGGTTTGCTGCTACACTTTAGTCAGAAATCTGTCTTGGCCTCTGCAGAGCAGAGGATGTCGTCTCATTTTATTGTGCTTTGATGTGCCTCCCCCATGTTTTTTTAAGTTTCCCGTTTATCATGCAGAAGGTTCTGAGAGCTGCACTCTGGATGTTTTTGGGCTGGGCAGAATAGGCTCTGTCAGTAGTAAAAGCCTCCCACCAATGTCATGTAGAGATAAACGGGTGTGAGGACAGGTGCTAAGAGGGCTTGCTGTGTCCTGGAGTTGCTGTCTCTGGAAATGCAAGGAACACCTCACTTTGCTCAGGGATTCTCAGAGAGGTTTTAATTAAAACACCTATTGATTTCAGTATGTACAGACTTGTGTTTTTTCTCCAGTCTCCTGCTATGCTATGGATGCATTCAAACATACAAATACTAGAAGTGATGTATGAGAGATCTGAGCTCAGATTCTGGCTCAGTGGGGATCCTTCAGTCAGTTGCAATCCAAATTTTGCATTGTAACAGTGAAGCCCATTTACTTCTCTCCTCCTCAGGTACAATTACACTCGCATACCTGGTACCTCTTGTTACTCTCCAAGATATTTTGCCACGTGTGGGAGATTGCCTCATCACCTCCTCTGAGTATATTTGAAATTGCCTGAGGGAATAGGGCATTCAGCATCTCCTGGAAGGTCCTTCTGGAGATAATGCCTAATGAGAGTGTATGATGTACAAGGTAAAAGAAAGAACATATGGGTTAGGCTGTGGTTGAATTTTTGGGAATAACTCAACGACATAGAGAGGGGAGGATCCCCTAAGTGTCTAGCCAACAGGAGTTTTGGAAGCATTTGTGTGTGTGTGGAGAGGGACAGCCAACAGAGGTGGTAAGTGCCCATGTGGTGTGGCAATTTTTCCAGAGAAAATGTACCCAGAGCTGGAGTTTCACTAATGCTCCTGAGCTGAGGGTTGAGAAGAGTTGTTTTCTCCCTCTTTGTGCATCTCAAACTGTAGGGAAGAGAATTGATTTAATTTCATCTCATCTGATCCTGATTAATGAAAAGTCATTTCTGCTAGTTGTGGGCAGAAAAACTAATCTTTGACTATTTTGTAACTTTGCAGATATGTAGGTGTGTGGCAAGAAATTCTATAATTCTAGAAATGATGACAAGGCATCCATAAAGATGAGGCTGAAACCCTGTGCAGCAGCATTGTAGCTTAAAGGAGTGTTATTTAATACCTGTTAATGGAACTGTTGAAGCATAAATACTCTCAGCTCAAACAGATTTTGTTAACTCCTTTGTGCTGGCAGTTTTGAAGTGGGATGGCAGATGATTCACCACTGTCTGGCAGGATGGTTTTCCCTCCATTCAGTACAAGAGTTGGTGTCACCGGGGCGAGAGCCAGACTGCCAGGAGGAAGAGGAATTGCAGGAATACAGGGACAGGCAGGAGCCTCTTACAGGCTAAGCCCTGGTGTCCCCAGGGCTGCAGAGAAACTGCACTTGGAGCTGTGATTGCAACACAGGTCTTCCCAGAATAGGTTTTGCTCATCATATTTAATGTGGGAGGGAATTCAGCCTTCCTGTGAGGGATGCTGGGGGTGTGGGCACTGCAGTTCCTGTCTTGGTATTGCAATCCCCTTTGGCAGAGGGAGCAGAGCAGGGTCACCCCTGTGCACACACAGGAACTGAATTTGTCCTGCTTAATGGCCAGCCTTTAACAGGGCACTCCTGGGTTTTGCAAGGAGACTCTGGAGAGAGAGGTACCACCAAGGGATGACCCAGTATGGTCAAGATCAGGACCATTTCTTGGAGTTCCTGAATCTTCACAGGTATTTTGAATATCACGGAGCTAACAGCTGAATCAGCTGTCTCAGTTGAGGGTCTCGGAAGTCCTTTTATTCTAGTTTCATTCTATTTACTCATGGATTCAAAGATCTGGAATACAGCTCCTGCACAGCATGGGACTGGCATATAAATAACTACTCTTTAAAAGGAAGAACAATGCATGTTGGATAATTTGCATGCAAATTTTGAAGTAGTTATGGGACACAAGGATATCTTTTCATGTCATCCTTTGAAACACAGGATTAAAAGAAATATGTAAGTTGAATTTCCTAGACAATAACATGATTCCTGAAGTTAAGACTTAAAGAACAATTGTTAACATGAAATCGATAATAAATGAGAGTGAGCAATTTTATAATCCATTTGCTTCTGGGTCATGCCTACACAAGAAAAGTAGTCAAATTGTTCTGGAGACTGATTTAATTAAAATTGGTACAAAATCCCTGTGTGGACTCTAAGATAGGTTAGGTTTGCATTGTGCTGTGAAATGTGATTCTTAGTGTGTATAGACAGGGCACAGATTGCTAATTATAATAAGTGATGAAGCTGCATCAGGTCAGGTTTCTGCACACAGTGTCTATGCCCAAGCTCATAAGCCATGCACCAAAATCTGTGCTCTGTCCTCTGCTGCCAAGATGCCACTTGAATGCAAGAGTCACACTTCAATGATCTTTAAGAATCACTGAAATAAAAATAGTGACAAAGAGCAGCTAAAATATGTTCATTGTGGAGTTGGGGCTTGATGTAGGACCAGACCTTCAGCTTTGTCAGTGCAGCAGAGTTTTCATATCATGATGCAGCCAAATAAGAACTTTGTTTATCTCTCATGTCTGTTCATTCAGGCTTTTAATTAGTTACCAGCTCTCCTCATGGTGAGGAGTTGGTGCCTGAAGTTATTGAGGTACTTATTCTAGCATTCATGTTTATGAATATGTGTTCTTTTTATATTGGATTTTAAGCAGTCATGAGTCATAGTAAGGAATTAAATGTCATGTGAAGAGGAAATGTGAACCATTGATCAAGATGTGCTGTCCCACCAGGCTACCCTGGCTTTGGGTCTGAACCCCAGACAGGTGAGGACATGTCCTGTTATAGTGAAAAACAAATATTTAACAAAGCCTTAGTATGCAGAAACACTCAGCAACTTCTTACCTGCAGTGCAGCAGCTGGGTCTGCCATCATTCCACACCCATGTCAGAGGACAAGGCAGGACCAAAGAATCACAAATAAATTTAAAATTAATCTTTATATAATCAAGGGATATATTTTTAACTGGAGACTCGAGGCAAAGATAAGGAACAAGCAGGACACAATCTATTTCCCGCTTTAAACTTGTCCCACAATGGAGCAGATCTTCCCACAATGTAAATCAGCCCAGCTGCACCGACTGGAGAGAACAGTTGTAATTTATCCTGCCTGAAGGTCTGCATGGAAAGTGCTTGGAGTTTCTTGCAATTCATTGGAGACTGGTGACACTGAGAGGCGGCATTTGACTCCACTGTCCTCTGGAGCGAGTGGCAGCACAGGCAACTTATAATTACAAACACTTGATAAATCTCCTTCAGAGAAACTGAGGAGCTTTGTAAGATGTTCGAGTCAGTGATGGCTGATTTCACTCCTTGTAAGGAAGCTGTATTGCTGCGATTTCAATCTCAGCACAAAGGCACCATGCAGCGGCACTGTGGAAGAGGTTCTGGGGGTTCAGCCAAGCATTCAAGTATTTTCAAGGATCATCTTTGCCTTGTGGAGATCAGTGGGTTCCTTTCCAGTGAGCTCAAAAGCCTGGGGGAAACAAAACCAACCTATTTCAAGCTATTTTTGTGAGAACAATGCCTCTCCACAACACCTGACACCTTATGCAGCTGGTAAATACCATTCCCTATCAGCTACCTGCTTTTTTTTATTGGTATTTGGCCACCTACACCTGACCACCAAATTTCCACTCTGTTTGCCTCTGCTGACATTTATGTAACAAAGAGCTTTTAACTGTTCATTTATCAGCACAAGAAAGTTGAGCACAGGAGGAGAAAAATATGATGGGCACCATACAGCAGCACTCAGAGCTCTGCTGCTACCAGTGTATCCAGACTCTGTACTACTCATGTTGAGCCATTGGTCAGATAAAAAGGCTGCCAGGTGCTGGGAATGATTTAACTCTCTTGTTCCTGGGACAAAAGTGGGTGCTGTTATATACTCCTTTCTCTGCTGGATGTCTCATTATTGTTAAAGATTTCATAATACTGTGATATAAAGGAAACACAGAGCTTTGGGCATAGTATTTTCTGTCAGGCATATCTAGGGATCACTTGAATTTTCCTGTAATTAGCAACCAGTGAGGACAGGAATGGAGCTGGTAGTCTCTTCTTTCTCATCTTTCTACCTCCAGTCCATGGGTAGGGATTTCTGAATAGGAAGAGGAGAAGGTCCTGCCTGTAAAGCTCAGCATGTAAGTAGAGTTTTCTGGACTTTCACTGTTCTTCCTTCTACTCTCCAGAGTCCAGATTTCCCAGGCGGTAGCTGTGAATCTGCTCATCCTGCTGGTTGGTGTGCACCACTGGGAGTGGCATTGGATTGTGGTCTTCAGTTGTTCTGTGGATGGGCCTGGGTGAAGTCTTGCATTAAGAGTCACACAGACCTTGTCCTCCTTGTCCTGTGTATCTGAGAGTCACATTGTGGAAAAGCTGCATGGTCATTTCTCACTTGATGTCTTGTAGCACTGGAATGTGGCTTTTGGTTGGAGTTCCTGCCAGCTTCAAGTAGCTAAAGAATTTTAAGTATTTGAAGAAAGACTGCTATCCCTTGGGAACAAAACTGCCTGAGAGTCAGCTGACACTGAGGGACTGAACCTTGACTTCAATATCGACAGAAACACAGGGTCTTTCTGAGCTTATAAATCTGGAAAGTGGTCAAAAGGATTACCTTACCTTTTCCACTGATGGAGATGGTGATGGAGAGCAAGGCTTTATGATACATGCATGTCTAGTTAGAGCTGATGTTTATCAAAGATGAATATAATTTGGCTAAGAGGTTGTTAGAACAAAATGCATAAGAAAAAAATTACTGCAAACAATAAGAAGTCCCTGAACTGTCTTGAACTGTGCAATTGAGATTCTCAAGTACTGTCAAATCATCTCTGCATAAGGCTGAACTGCTGACATTTGTTTAATTACAATATATTTAGGAAATGGAGCAACATTCCTAATTGCTTGTGTATGCTTGCATTATGTCACTTGTACAATATCTCCACTCAATTTGAATAAATTTCGTTTAAATTGTGAGAAAATTATTTATTTTGCAACCATTGGACACAGGGATTGCACTGTGCTTACGCTTTACATAGGATTTTGGAGTACTTGCTGCTCACCTTTTTTGTAGTGAAAAATTGTTGCTAAGCAAAAGCCATTTTTCTGGGAAAAGGAGCCCTGCAGAAACACCCTGAAATTGTGGTTCAGCTAGGATAATGTATTTCAGTAACCTCAAGACTTTCTTCGCAGTAGCAAATCAACTAATCCAGGCATTGATGTTCGAAGGTTGTGTTAGGATTTCCTGTATTGTTTCATGGTGTTTTTCTGGTTATCCACGATTAAAAATTTAGTGGACTTGCCCAGCTGTGAGTTAGTGAAGCATGAACAACTTCTGAAGCTTTTTCAGAAGCTGAGGTATACTAAAAATTCTGTCTAGTTTCTCTGTGCTCCCGAAGCAAGGGTATGAAACAAGCCTTGCTTGTTTTGGATTTCTTGGAGAATTCCAGTTTCCTAAGGGTGTGACACAATTTCTCAGACATGGCAGGCAAAGTGAGACAGGTGTAAATGAAGTCATTTTAACATCACTGCAGTCATTGATTGCTCTGCAAACCCCATGCTGTTGGAAACTGCAAACCCTCAGGAAAGATGGGGAATGGGATGTGGAATCTACTGGTGAGTGAGTGGCAGAGTGTGGCTGTGGCTCTGCAGGAATCAAAGATCAGAACAAGCAGTGAAAGCTAATCCATAAGATGATTCATGCGATAAGAACTTATCAGGATGATGAAGTATGTGAGGTCTGTGTGGTCTGTTGCAATTAATGCTCTGTGAATAAGCACAGCAGATTATGGGTGTTGGTATTCACACTGTGCTCTGTGGTACACGTGTGTCAGAGCTACTGGCAGCCTGGAGAATTCAGCAATAATCAATAACTTCCAATTGGTTGGCTCTAAGCATTAGCACTTGGTAAGCCAGAATGCCTTCTAAATAATTAAAAGGATTTGGAAACAGGCATCATAGAACTACAAGACTTGTTCTTCAGGATCATGTGGTTATTACAGGTCTGGATACTTTATCAGCTTGTGGACACTGGTATTTTACACACCTGTATCACCCTTCACACTCCCTACTGGGAAGTCTTGCTCGTTTTAACACATTTGCCATCAGACTGGAAGAAACAAACCAAGGCCGTTTCAGGCAGACCTCAGAGATACTATAATTTGAAATTGCAGCTCAGAGCTGGGAAAGGGCAAATAGTTTTGCAGTAAAATACTGATTCTGCAGAGAATTCTAAAAGCAGGGTTTGGAAATGGCAGCAGCTAAGAGGATTTTTTTTTTTCCCAAACACCAATAAAGTACTTGCAGTATCTGTGTAACTTTTGTGAAGAAAATCTGTCCCTGGAAGCTGCTGCAGTTGTCTTTGAATGAGTTATTGTCTCTTAGCAAGCTTTAGGGTGTTGTTGAGAATCTTCCTTGAAAGGCTCGAGGGATGAAGACAACAATTTTAAGGATTGCACTGCAATCATCCTTATGAGACCTGGCACTGGGGAACAGGAGGGCAGCCACAGTCAGTGTTTCCTGGGTCCAGAACTGTTGTCCTTGTTTTCTATAATTTCCAACATAATGAGCATCTCGGTGTCAGGCAAGTTTTAAAAAGAGATGCTCTATTAAAAACAAATAGTCACTGCCAGCAGGGTTGCAAGCTGGGACTACTAAAAGATGATCTGATGAGGATAGTTAAGTGCAAATAGGATGTGGATTTCACTCTAATAGTTTATCAACAGGAACTTTCCGAAAAGCTCTTAAGTGTGCTGCCAAATCCAGCTCCCAGAGCAAGGAAAGTAATACAAGTCCAATGTTGTTAATGTCAGTGGTTTCTAGTTAATTATATGTTACCCAAAAAAAATCACTGGAAAGTACAAAGCATGGTTTAAACCTTGCTTTTTGTTGGTTTATTCAGATGCTCTTTGTTATAAATGTATTTTCCTCCTCAAAGACCTCAAGCTCTCGTAGCAGACTGTATAGGATGTATTATGCACTTCATACATCCAGAAGATACTTCTGCTGTTAAAAGAAAGATATAATGTCAAAAATGTATATGTGTGCCTGGGTTTGTACTTCCTGAAAGAAAAGAAAAACCTATAAGGAAAACAATAATCATGTCTGTTGCTCAAGCAATTATTTTGTCTGCCTTCTATTTTATTTTGAGATCCCATTTAAGCAGCCCTATAAGTCTGCTAGCACGGATCTCTACTCTTTGGTCATAATGTTTCCCTGCTGCCTAGTTAAAGTAAGGAGAAAAGAAGCCTCATGTTCCATATGTTTATTGAGGGAATTTTTTGTGTGTGCAGTTCACATAAAATTGCATCCATTTGGCTCAGGATCCACAGTGTAATTCCATTAACAAAGCAGCACTCTACCTTTTGTGTGTGCTGTTATCCTTAAAGCCCATTCCTGCCATTGTATCTCCCATAAAAATAGAAGTTTTGCAGGTGATTTAGTTTAGTTCATTTCCAGCTCTGTTCTGTTTTCTTGCTTTGTAGAGCAAATAACTTTTTAGAAAATATTTGATAGAATCATTTTCATTTTTCCATTCAAGATAAAACTTGTACTGAAAGTAAAATGCATTTATTTGGTCAAAATTTTCACTTATATAAAGTGGGAAGTTTATTTTTCTCTGCTTTATTTCACTGTGTGCCTCCCTCCACCTTTGAGATACTCTTTTCTGTAGCATGTGAAGAACACATGTGACATTGTGTGCCATTTCTGTACAGCACCAAGGGCTCCCTGTGCATCTGGGGTGCATAAAGCCTTTGCTTCAGCTTGAAATTGTGTATTCTTCCAAAACAAGGAAAAACTATGACTTTGCTCCTGTCTTAGCCAGTTTTGAGCTCAATTTTCCTAAGTGTCTCAGAAGCAGCAGCTCTACTAAAGCCAGTGGCCACTGCTCCTGGCTGAGCTTGTTGAATTTCATGTGTCACTGTGCTGTTGCTTAACAAGGACATCCCTGAGGAAGCCCTCCAGAATTTGGGATATCTACAGGATACATATTCAAGGTAAATCATTCCTCCTTGGCAGATGTACTCCTGCAAGAGCACTCCACAGGACTGTTGAGGTTTAACAAACAGGACTGAGTTCTCCACTGCAATTTAGTACCTTGACCAGAGACCCCAGGGCAAGGCAAACTTGTTTGCCCCCTGGTTTACAAAAAGCCTGTCAGTGGCAAGGCTGTTTACTGCCTGATACACTGGCAAAAATGGTCTTGTGGCTTTCACTCTCCACTCATCTGCCCAGAGCCCTCTGGTATCTCTCTGGTGGCACAGGCCGTCCTTTCTTCTTGTGCTTTCCACAGCACCTTGCATGGTGCCCACCATGGAAAAGCAAGAATCATATAAATGATAGCAATAAGATACCTCACTGAGCCTGCCTCTTTGTGCCTTCTGTCATAAAGCCTGTGGTATTTTAGGGGCAAAGAGGAAACTGGAGGGGAAACCAAGGGAGAGAGAAAAAAAAAAGATTTTACTGCCCTGAAGTGTGGGCTGAGAATCTGCCTGAAATGTGAGAATATATGCGTGGAAGCACACGCAGACATCTAAATGAGACTGTTTAGTGTGATGAGAGCAGCTCACCAGCCCTCATGCATTGCACATACACTTGGTTTTTCGAGTGAAACTGGAAATGAGTGGCTGCTTTTTCCCCTCCAAGTTAAACAGACTGCTGGGCTCGTGCTTCACTGCCAGCCCGGGAAGGTCACGAGAGACTTTCCTCACCCTTCCTGTGTGCTGCTGTATTACTCACTCTGGCAGGGTGGAGAGAGTGCCCCTTTTTAGCAACAGCATCACTGGACATTTGCTAAGGCATATTGCCAGATTTAATAATTGATGGGCAGGAGGAGATGCTGTGTCCCTGTCTTCTGACCTCACGGAACATTGAAATATGGCAAATAACAATGCACACATGACCCCATGGAGGTGATTGGTGCAATTTTCCATTGTCTCCCTCTCTCTTCTGCTCTTCCACTTTTTCTAACCTTTTCATACCCTTTTTTTTTTTTTTTTTTTTAATCCTGTTCAGCCTATTTGTGCATCTCTTCACCTGGATTTTAGAATATATAACTTCAGTTTTAGGTTATATTCCTATTTCCACGTACAAAATTAAGATACTGCTAAGTGTCATCATAGATAATGATATAATAGTAGATCCCTTTGTCTGAAATGTGCTTTTAGGTATTACCTTGGTCAGTAATTTAATTGAATTGGATAGTGACAACACACTGACATTGTTAAGGTTAATGACCCAATGATTTACAAGACAAGGCACATTTACCGGCAAATGGATTTTAGTAATTGTTCTACTGAACAATGAGAATAACAATTTGGGCATTGATCCACAAAGTCCTACAGCAAAGCCTCTGTTCTTACTTTGCCCGTGCCCCTGTCCATAAATTCAGTGTTGCTCAGAGAATGTTTTCTTGGCCCTGCTGTATTTTAGCTGTGTTGCACTGAATGTCAAATTATTTCCTTTAGTGTGATCCAGCTTTCCCTGTCTGTGTGGGGCAGTGCTGGGATGGAGGTGGTAACACTGGGAGAATGTGGCCTCTCCAGGCAGGCAGTATTTCTCTTGGCTGGGTTGGTCTAAGAGGGTTTCTCCACTTGGTGGTTGCATCTCTTTGACATACGTTTAATGTCTGTTTCAGTAGATTTAGATTGTTCTGTTTTCTCTGCCAAAATGCTGTGGAAGGCCATGCCAAATGGGGTAGGAGAAATCTGGTTTAGTCAGAGCTCTTATCCGTATTAAATAACTCTGTGAGCTTATACAACACAAAGCAAAAGTGGCTGTTCTCCTTGAGTTGCTGCTTAGTTTGCTCGTGTTACTTTCTGATAATTCTTTGTTAGTTAAATTGCAGGTTTTCCTTTTCTTTTCTTTCTTTATTTTTTTTTTAAATTTTGGATTCTTGCTTTGAAGCCCACAACAAAATAATGAATTTTGCTTAAATATTTTAAACATTATTATATGAGTAACTTTACTGGAGTTTGGAAGTTTGTGAATGCTCAAGATCTACTAGAAAAGGTCACAAGAAGTCTTTAGCCAGAGCCTTTAAACTCCTTGATATAAATCGTCTGTATTGCTAGTTAAAGATGGTGATTGTAAGAGATGGTGTTTAAGATCCTTATTAATTAATTATTACAGGAAAATGCAGTATTTAATCATCATTGATCTGTCATAAGGCTCCATCACTGGCATTAGCTGAAACACAGAACAGAAGTGTTTATTGAACACGGTTGTCTTTCTTACAGTGTTATTGACAATGTTATAATTTCCATAGTGGTAATGGACCAGTAGATGTTGGTTAGATACTCTTTGTTACAATGCAGTTTATAAACTTCATTTTATTGTCCTTAGCTTTATTGACCATTGATTTCTTCAGTTGTCCTTTTGCTTCCCTTATTAATTTTGTGTCATTCCTGGCTTCTAGTGTGTTGCTGCCAACTTTCTCTCTTTTGCGTTTGACATTTATTGGCATTTCCCCCATTAAAACAGCTTTTACTCTTCCATCATGCCACAATGAGATTGTTTGTTCAAGATATTATGGTAATTATCAGCCCTGTGTTCTTCATTACCTCCATTTGATACACACAAGTGAGATTGCAAGTCTTCTGACCATCAGCACAATATTCAACAGAGCTCAGGTTTCAGGCCTCTCTCTGTTGGGTCTTAGCAATGTTTTTAAATAAGTAAATACCTCTGGTTTTATCATTAATAGTAAAAATGAAAAATAAAATGTCATTTAAAAACTATTCTGTGACCGGGTGAACTAAATGGAAATAACGGAATTCTTTTAGTTTAAAGAAGAATGTGCTATATGTAGTCATCCAGTACAGTGACAGTGGTGTTATGTTGGTGAGTTTTTTGACAGGTCCATAGGTTTTTTTGTTTCTCTCAGTGGGCCCACAGCCTGCAGTTCAGGAGATGGGAGGGTTGCAATTGTTGGATGGGGATAATTTCCTCGGTTTACTAAATGCTGTCTGTAATTTCAAACAGATCATAGAGACCTTTAGAGGTACCCAAAGGAGTGGGAAGAATGCCACTGTGGAAAATACACTCTCTCCCTTGTCAAAGTGATTTTTTTGGGTTTAGTTCCTAGTAAAATAAAAAAACAAATAGTAGGAAAGAACCAGCTGTAGTTATTAATAGAGTATTAGAGTGATGAATAAGGACTTTGGCCTTTTAAAGTACTTCATAGAGAGGTCAATGAAGACTTTGAAAAAAAAAACAACCTTGAAACTGTGTTTACGAGCTAGAAAAGGAAGAGAAATCACAGAAAGATAAGCTTAAGAATAGGATAAACAGTGCAAAGAAAAGATGGAAAGATATATTAACTTAACCTCTGTGTCAAGTGTTTGTCTTACTTTGCAATAAGAAGCTGCACTGTAGGTAAAACTCTTACAGATTTCCTCATTTTCTATTGCACAGACTTTTGCAGGTGAAATATTCAATGAAATAATCTATAACTTTTCTGATTGCATTTTAAACATTTATGTTGCTAGCCTCCATATCTAATAAACCTGAGACTTTAAATGGAGCATGGCTTATTAAATAATATCTTTTCCATCCGTCTCATCAGTGGAGGGGTACTGATAATATTAACATTGAATGGGACCCAGCCAGCACTGCAGTCCATTTTGTGCTGAACCCCAGTCCTTCTGCTTTCATGGGTTTGGGATCTCCTGTCTCCAGTTGTTTTCATACAGCACTTCTATGGCTGTTAGTTTTCACTCTTGTTTTTCCAACAGTCTTACTGAAAACCATGGGCTAAAGGCTTTATCCAGAGGTGCAAACAATAAACTGTAGGTATGGTTGTTCTTATAATTACCTGTTAACTATTATAAAAGGATGTGTTACCATCTGAACATTAGATTGAAGGGTAGGGTGAGTGTTCTACAAAGCTGGGTTGCCAATTTAAAATAAAAGAGTTGGGAAAAAAATCATAAATGCTATAAACTAAAGGAAACAATAAAAGGTATATAATTTCATATAATTTTCATAATTGATGGACATTTAAAAATTTTAAGGAACACAAATCAAGAATGAGTTTGCAGATTCTTTTCAATTCAAAATCTTCATATTAGTTATCAGATCCCTGGAAACAAACATTTGTCTTCGGAGAATCCCAGGGAAATGAAAAGTGGGCTAAGTGATACAGGGGAAAAGAGTTTATGGCAATAATGTAAAAGAGGAACCTGATTAACAGTGTTAGTTTATTTGCCAATGGTTTGTTTACATTTCCAGATTTCAGGATGTTTTAATGTAGCATAGCATAGAAAGTAAAGAAAATTCAGCTTGGTCTTAGGTCTGGATTGTGAACAATCCTGTTGCTTTGCAGTGGTCCATCAGGGGACACAATGAAAGCCATCTCTTTCCTTCCTCTGAATTTTTGCATTAAATATTTAGCCAGTATGGACTGTCTTGTGAAGATTTGATACAAAACCATACATGACATGATGTTTCTGCTCAAACTATGTCCGCGTTCCTTTTGGGTTCAGTAACAGTGTGTTGCTTTTCTCCTCCCTGGAGCGCTGGTGTCAGAGAACACCACACAAGCCTGGGGATTGTTTTTAGCAGGTGGAATGTGGCAGATATGAGGCATTTGGATCTATATTTCTTTAAGGTCTTTTTACAAAGTGTTAGGAAGGATGAAGTGACAAGGTCTCAACACCAGGGCTGAATCAGGGCTAATGGCTAAGTAGGAAAGTAGAATATCTGTGTAGAAGGCAACTGCAGATAACAGCATCAGAGCAGCAGCTTGAGGAAGCTGCAGCTGGCAAAGAAATCCCCAGGTCTGATCAACAGAGACTTCAGAGAGGGTGATTTCAGGGGAGATTGTGTTTGGTTTGGATAAGGAGAGGAGAAAGATAAGGTCAAATCTGAGAGAGAGCACTGAGGCAGTCCCTGAAGGAGAAAGCAGAAAGGTTAGAGAGCACCATAACCACTGGTTCTGCTTAGCAGGAAATGATGTGCCCATGGGATAAACAAGGCAGAAGCACGGTAGGAAGGGTGGAAGGTGAGGAAAGAAATGGTGTTGACATCTTTTGCCTTTTTGCTTCATAGAAATTGGTCAGCAAGAGCAGGTGAGCTGCAAGCAGTGCCTGGGCTGGAGTTTTACTGCTGGCAGTCTGTTGAGCAAAATGACGTTGCTGTCAATGCAACTCTGTGTGCTGGTGGGAAACAGGCTGGAGAAGGATGCAGAGGCAGCTGTAGCAGGTTTTGTGGAGACAACAATATCCAGTGAGCAGATGTTGTTCCTGAGCACTCATGGTTGCAGGGGCAAGTCTTACAAAACCTGAGTGCAATGGGTGGGTTGCTGCTGCTGTTCTTGGAGTCTCATCAGTTCCCCTTCACAGACATAAACGAGCTTCATTCTTCCTGCTTAATTTTCTCTCTTTGCCCCAGTAATCAGTTCACAGTTTCCATTGCTGCTTTTTTGGTCTTGTCAGCAAGCAGTGTAAATCAAGAGATCTGCACTAGGTTGATTTTGGATTAGTGAGTTTGACAAATGTTTTCATTTGAGAAGGCATGCTGCCTCATTGGGCTTGATTTAGCAGGAAAACATTAGAGTGACAATGCTGGATTTAACTTTAGTTATCAACACTTTCAGCCTACATTGGTCTAAGTAATTGTCCTGTTTATACCCTGACAGGTTAAAATAATGTATTCTAGAACGAGACTGCTTCCACAGAAGATGAAAAGCAGCCTAAGAGGGTTATCAACTGTTACTATCTGACAAGCAGTGTGAGCTAGATGTATGGATAAATTGCTATTGCTCCAGAGGTTATTCCTATTATCAGGAGACATAGAAGAACCCCTAACAAGGCATTAATACAGTACAGCTACTAAAAAAGCTCATCTGTCCTACCCAAGCTCTGAACTAATGACACATTCCAGCATTTTCTTGATGCTTCACTGACAGGTGGTGATAGACCTTTAAATAAAACAAAAACCCTACTAGGCTTTTGGAAAGTCAGGCAACTGTGAGGATTTAAAAGCTAATCTTTAAGAAAATAAATAAATAAACATATTTATCTGAGATCTAAACACTATTAGGAATGATGCTTCTGGATTCCTCTTTACACAGAATCAAATAATGTTGTGCAGATGGGATCTTGGCAAAGTAGGTAAATGCTGATAAAATCTTCTGTCCAGAGAAAAGAGAATTTTTTTTTTGGTAAATGTTCTTGGAATCAAATAAAGCAATTGTTTAAACATGGATTGTTAAGTTTCTTTTCCATCTGGAAGGTGATACTGAATTACTGAGAAATGGAACTCAATGGAACTTAAACAAAGGAACTGAGCAGCTGCTGTGGGCTTGGTGCAAGTGGGTTCCACAGACTTTGGACTCCTCATGACATTCAGTGGGTTACTTGTGTCAATACAGTTTGCTGGGAAAGTTTTAGGAGGGGTTGACTCACTCATAGATTTGTTAATCTATAAAAGAAATCGCATAGAAATGTCTTTAGCAGCACAAACATGCCTGTCTGGAGTCATGCAGAGGAATTGTAATTGCATGTGCAGAAAAGACAGGAAATTCTGGCATTATTTTCTAGGAGAAGCTATGTAGAACTTTATTTACCTTGCTTGTGCTTGTTCCCCAACATCATAGGGATCATTTTCAGCAGTGCTCAGTGGGATCAAGCAAACAAGGCATGGGAGTGTGCATTTTCCATACCAGCTGTAATGATGGAAGTTAAATATTGATGGACTAATTTCAAATGGGAGTTGTGTGTGATAATAAGAGGGCTAAAGCTGAAGGAAAGATTGCTGCAGGCTGCTTGGTTCTTCCAGAGGGAACTGGAAGTGAGAACTGAAAAGCTCTGCCAAGTAGAAGAGGGCAGTGCCATGTTAACAGCAGCAACACAAACTGGGAACTTCTTGAAGGCGTGTAACAGGCACACAGTGATTAAAGGAATGAAAAGGGAAAGAGGAGATTATATAAATACAACAAGAACTACAGCTCATGCACAAAAGGTAAAGTAGTCCTAAAATGTGGAAAAATGCTGAATAGCCATATGAGTAGAAAGTGTGGAACTGTCCCTTTTGGGAGCAGTGCTGTAGTTTTATCCAGCTTTGTCTAACCAGTCCCTTAATGTAAGGAAAAAATCTCTACATCAGCTAATATACTCACCTCCCAGAAGAGAAAACCTACTTAGTTTGATTATTGCTGGAGTCCTACTTTGCAGTATTTGGAATACAAAGCTCTTTCCCTTGCTGTAAACTGGCTGTTTTTCTGATACCCTTTACAACAAAGGAACTTTACACATGTAATTGTGTGATTGTTTTGACATCTTTGCAAATGGCCTTGCTGTAGGTGAAATCCTGGGAAGACAGAGGGCTTGGACAGAAGCAGAGGTGGTGCACCTCTTTCCCAGTGCATGAGGTAGTCCTAAATTGCAGAATAAAAATGGTAAATGGTGAGAATAACATCAGTAGACATAACAATTTTGCTTTCTTCTTTTAAGATTGACATAAAAATGTAGAAGAGAATAAAATCTTTGCTTTGGGGAGGAAGGGTCACTGCTGGCCAGGGCTGCTCAGCAGCTTTACCTTGTCTAGAAAGCTGAGCAGTGAAGAAACAGCTGGAAGGCTGGGAGTGCAGGGGGTTTGAACACGTGTTCACTAAGACGATGATGTGCTCAGAGCATGGTGATTAGAAGGTTGCCTTCCCCTTCAAATTAGAGCCTCCACTGAAGAGATCAAACTGCAGACACTGGAAAGAGGAACTCCACACCAATTCCTGCTCCCACACTGAATTGGGAGCTGGCAGAGGTGGGATGTGTTTACCAAGGCTTACAGAAAACATGTTCATTTTATTTCTGCATTTTTAATATGAGGCTTGGATTGTAACATTTTGCAAAGCAAGGCTTGGCCTTTTTTGTTACATACTGCCAAGATGGGCCTTTTAAAGTATGTTTTCTGGCAAACACAAAAATCTTGGGTCAGGTATCGGGATCAATGTTGATTTTAAATGGCTGTCATGGGGAACCTGGTATTGAAGAGGGGAAGGAGTGTGAGTAGGTCAGCTACACCCTGCATCCTTCTTGGAAGCTGCTCGTTGTTAGCCTAGTGTTTATTCATGAGGAGACCAGCATGTCTAGGAGGCACAGGTTATAAATATTTAGCACTGACAGTGCAGAAGGAAAATATTGTTGAAACAATGTCTTCATTTGTCAGAGGAAAAACAGGGACTATTTTTTTTGAGAGAGATCATGGTTAACTCCTCTCTGTGAACTCTTTCTCTAAAGATTTTGGACAGACGGATGCTTGTGCAGCCAGCAGAGTGAAAGCCAATTGAGAGGAACATGCATCCACTTATAAAGCCAGGGAAATCATTCTGTCAGACAGGATATAGGTACACAAATTAGGCAGGTATCAAAATTGTATGTTCTCTTCAACAGCAACTGACTCTCTAGAACAGACTATGGACAGGAATAACTAAAGATCTCAGCAGGCTGTAATTTAGCTCTGACAGGCAGCTACTGTAGCAGTCACCTGCTAATAAGAATGACAGGCAGATTTGCCCTACTGCCCTTCAAATTCCCTTCTGTCCTGTCACTGGAAAATTTCAGCCTGCAATTCCTCTGCACAGAAACCTCCCACAGAATCCCTGAACCATTGATGAGAAGACTGGGGAATGGCTGCAGGGCTCTGCCACAGGGAAGGGGCTTCTTGGCCCATAAAAAAAATCATTTTTTTCAAAGTAGATGCTAAGATAGACCCTTTGGTGTGAAGTCTGCAATTGCCGAAAGAAATTCTTGTGCAGAGAAGAGCATATAACATAAGTTGTCAAGGTAGATGAAGGCAAGTGGGGAAGGGATGCAGTGGTGAACACAGGGTCACACTCACTCTGGAGCAAATCCAGGAGAAAGCTGCTGTTGGTCCCCCACCTGATGCCTTCCTTGATGTCCACAGACTTCACCCAGGGGTGTCATAGTGCAGTTCTGAGCTACTGACCCTCCTGCTTTGCTCTGAAGATTTCTACTTCCCTTTATAATCAAAAATATTGTGCTATTTCCAAATGAAATGGGATTGGACTTAAAAACATAATAAATGAAAAATATTTCTCAAAAGGTTTTGAACTCAAAAGCTTGATATTGAGTAATATCAAAAACTGTGATTGTAAGCATTTGCTTTCTTTCAAAATTCTCAGTTTCACAGTGGAAGATGAAAAGTCTGTGCTCAAAACCCATTTTGTACTTAGTATTCTTAGCCATGGTTTTTGGCTTTTGACATTTGGAAGTAAAGTTGCTGATGAAAATTTAAGTTATTGCCCTCTAACTTTTGACAGCATTTCCCACAGACCTTGCTATGCCCAAACTATTTTCAACGCAGCCCATTCTTTGAAATTCAGTCACTTTTGCTTTTTCCTCATAAACATGTATGAGTCTATGTCTGGCCTTTGGTAAAATAAGAATAAGACCTATTCCCAGCTTAAATCTTCCTAACATCCAAATTTCTTACTAAGCTTCTACTGCTGCTGAATTTAATCTAGTGTGAATTATCAGAGTTCAGCTCCTAGTATAAAGTAGGTTTGACCTCTGGATGTGCAGTTTTCTTTATTATCATTTTCATGTGTTTGTTCATGGACATTTTATTGTCCAAAAATTCTTGATGGCTGGATCAGGATCTCCCACCTTATAAGCAATGGTTGCTGGCAATTGAAAGGTCTGAACAGATCATTACTTTGCAATTAAATAAAATACATTTCATTTTAGTCCTTATTATTTTCCTCATTATGACATTTTCATCTTTCTGGAAAATACTGGAGGTGTAGAGAGTTTTGGAAATAGGTTGGAAGTTTGTGTTCTTGCATTGTCCTTTCTCTAACCTCTGCTGAACTGCTGTTTTGTAACTTTTAACAAGTACAGTAAATGACAAATGATATCCCTCGAGGTTTATTCATTCCTATTCTCATATACCACCATTTAACTTGATTGATTTCAGCACAGTCTCCAGCTCCTGGAAATGCTCCCCAGCTGATTCCTCAAGGGAAACAGCCACCCTGTAGGATTTTTTTAGGGCCACAGTTCACAAGACAGGCCCCATCACCAGGGCTTCAGGCACGGGTTAAGTAGGCAGCTGCCTAAGGTGGGGACCTGCCTGGGAAATAAAATAGGAACCAAGTGGTGGCTGTGGCTGGGCATCCTTATGCTCAACCAGGTTTCTGTGCCTGTCTTTGCCTTCTCCCTGCTTGATGAGTGCAGATCTCCCCTCTTGCAGCCCCTTTTCAGCTGCCTTCTTATTCCATCCCCTCTGTAGCAGAACCATCCCTTTGAGGATGATTTCTAGTGGTGCAACCGTGGCAACACAGAGAATAGGAAATAATGGAGTAAGAACTGGATTTTCCATGGGAAGGTGTGGAGTGGGACTGTTCATATGGCAATTTTCCATCCGGACCAGGTCACATCAGGCTCCCAGACCCTACTGCACTCCCGCAGGAGATCCACCCTTCTTGCCATTGCCCCAGTTCCCAAGAAGCAGCACAGGTCCCACTGCACCCCTTGGCTGCCCCCAGGGAGATGGAACTGCCTCTGATTTAAGACAATGGTGATAAAATTGCCTGCAGGATGCATAAAATAAGGTTGAGTTCGATAGCAACCCTTTTGTAGCTGCCATGTCCTGGACTGTAACAGGAAAATGTTTTATGGACACTGCTTATGTGGGTTCTATGGCTGTAGGATGGGAATGGTGCTTTTTTAAGAGGGGTGAGCTTTGGACTTCCATCTTTTTATAGACTGATGTTCTTTGAAAAAATCACTTGCATCTTCAATGGGATACAAAAAGCAAATATGAATTTTTAAACTTAGGGTTATATTGCTCAGTAAGCCCTCTATGATTTCTTGTTCTGCCACTCTTCAATCCCAGTGTTTGCAGTATTTCTACAGTCACTCCGAGCTTGCTCAGGCAAGGAGTTGTAGGGAGCTTCTGGAGGGGTAATGTTTGCTTTGGAAGAAACTTATATTTTCAAAATAAGTTTCTCTCCCTGATTTTAAGACTTCTAAATAATTATTTTCTTTCACACATACCCACCCACACACTCTCCACTCCCTGTAGCATTCCTGCTTGAATTTATTTTCTGTGAAAGAGAGAGACCTTTCAGGTCTAAGAATATTTCCTTGGAAATTGGTACATTTGCAGCTAGGACTAAAGAGATTATTGTGACATTTCAAACCCCCGTTCTGGGGGAAAATTCTGTCCTTTGTAGAGATGTAGCTGCTGTGGCTCATCGTGCCACAGCCATGAGTCCACCACCCACCTCTGCAGGGAAGCCTTTAGCTTTTGGAACCCGTCCAGCCTAACCCTTGAGGCTTGGATTTGAGGCAAAGATCCTGGAATGAATGATGCCCATCTCCAGACAGCTTTCAGGCCCTACTCTCTTGGCAGTGGACACAGATTCCCTGGTGCTCTGTGGGTCTGAGCGCAGGAAATCTTCCAACAGCAATGCCACAGCCGTCTCCCAGTTCACTGCCTTTCCCAACACAAGTTCTTCTCTTTTGGCACTAAGAGGGAAAGAATCTAAAAAGGGAGATAGGAAACCACAAGACTGATCTAGAAGTTGTCTCATCAGATAACCAGGTTGCAGTGACATCTCTTTTATGCAAGGTGGAAAACAAATTGAAAATACTTTATTAAGCATCACCTCAACTATTATATCTGAGTGCTGGGACTGATGTGGTGAGGGTTTGCCAAGAAGTGACTATTCTTCACCATGTCCCACCCTCTATTCCTAATAGGCAGCAGGCTACTGGATAATCCAAGAATTTAAGGGAAGTATGAGACTGGTGGGATGTTCCAAAAGCTTTGAAAAGCTGCACAAATGAGCAATGCCCTTCTATGCCCTCCTAAGAACATGTGATATAAAACATATATTAAAATCTCATAATGTATAAAGCTGTATTGAATTAATGTTAACTGTGATCATTGTTCCAGTGTTTGTTCTTTAAAAGATGTTCAGAAAGCAATTCTAAAAAAATAATTTGTGCCTTAAAAAATTCACTTGCCCTGTTAGTAGACTGAGTCTTGTTTCACAGCAGAGAATAGAAAAAGGCGTCAAAGTTTGCATTGGAAATAAGATTAATTTTTTAAAATATGAGTGTAATTAATAATTGAAACACCTTAAAGGAAGAAGTGGCAGATTTTCCACCAGTGGGTTGTTTAAATCAATAGGGGATGTCTCCTAAAGACTCACAAAGTAAAATTCCAGTCCTTGTTCTGTTAGAAAGGAAATCAGAGAAGAAAATTAAGTATCTCTTTTGTCCTTGATCCTCTAAAAGGTCTATAAACAGCTGCTTCCCCCATCTGAATAAATCTGCAGAACTGTGAATTTTTTTATAAAACAAAATATTGTAAAATATTATACGTCTGTGTTAACGCAAAGAGTCCAGAATTTCAAAAGCATTTTCTTTACCTCTCTGCATCTTCCCTACTTATGTATATTTTCCCCTTACACAAAATTCTTTTTATAACTAAGTCTTTTATATTGTTCTTTTGTGCCCTTTCTACACTGTAATCATTTCTTCATCATCATTCTCTCGTTGCTATGTGATGTTCCACTTCTCATGTGTTTTTCTTTGCTATAGCTGTTAGCACTGTTTTAACTCTTCACTTGCTGCACTTGCCAATGTTTTTCAGTAAATATATAAAAGAGAAAATAGAGTGGAATTTCTCAAATAACAAGGATTCATTGTCAAACACTGAATGAATTGCAACTGCACTTAGAGCTGCAAAGAACAACTGAGCTCACAAGGACAGTTTAATTTGGTTTAACTTAGTCACTCCTTCCTGAAATAGCCCCTTTCCTCTCAGGTGGCTGCAGTGCTCTGCTCCATCAGAATTAGAGTGGGAATTACTTGGGTCAGCTTAGACAAGGCTGATGACAGCACACTGGCAGCAGGGCTTTGACTCTGCATTTCAGAATGTGAAACACATTCAGCAAAATATGATCATATCTGAAGCTTATTACTTGGAAAAGCCAATGAAGTGGTAAATTTTCAGGTGCTTGATCTGTGAGTTGCAACTGGGTTAAACCCCTCATTCCTGATAAAGTTTCTGAGAAACTCGATTTGAATTTTGTGATCATTGAAGAGTTTGCAGGGGAAGCAGCCCTTCTAGCAGGCTCTGGGTGGCTGCAGCTGTGGGGTGCTCACTGCCAGGACCTTTCACTGTCAGTCCTCAGCATGCCTGGGATCAGTATTTCCCTGCAGGTAGTCAGGGACTTCCATCACATCCCTTGCCAGTCACACTGCTGGTTAGCAGCTATCAAACTATAGCTGACCTAACAGCCACGATATACATTAAGTAGCCTGCATGAATCTAAATGTATGCCTTCCCTATTTGTCTCCCTGGAATAGCCTCATTGTTTTCTACACCAGTTGGGAGCATGGACCAGGCCAGACTTGCTCTCAGCTCTGTGCTTATCTCATTCCTTGTCTGGAAGAGGATGGCACCCAGTTTCAGCCCTCTGCTCTACACCCCTGAGTACTCTCAATTGTGTGCTCAATTTACACAGGCCAGGTAGAGTTCTAACACAAAATCAAACCTGCAGTCAGAGAGAAGCCTGAAAAGGAATATCGTTCAAAATATGTGGGCTCCTCAAGGTATAGTTGAATTCCTAGAGGAAAAATCAAAACTCAGCATCAGCCTACGCATCTCTGAAAGCCTGCTCGCCACATTTCTTTTCTTAGTAGATTTGCCATTTCAGAAAACTCTCCCGAGTTGCAATTGTGACAGACAAAGTGCCTGTCCTTAAGAGCATCCTCCAAACTTCCACTGTATCAGCTTCACACTAATTGCTTTACTGATGCCCACTTAGGCTAATGAATGCTAAATATTGCAAAGCAGTCCTGTTGCACTTGGAAGATTGGTTTGAAAAACTGTGCCTTGGAAACTGAGTGCAGCATCCACCTGCCTTGCCTCTAGGAACAGAGCACCAGCTGTGCTCAGGAGGTATCTGAGGCTTCCTATGTCCTTCCAAGGCATGGGAAGCATTGGAGAATTTTAGAAACCCTAAAACTCCTGTGACATTGCACTCCACTGGAAATGTAGCTTAGAAAAGGCGGTGTTGAGGACTTGAAGAAAGTGGAAAGGGGATACCCTCAAAGGGATCTGCACTGACCAGCAACTCTGTGACCAGTATGGCATAAGGAAGCAAATGGTCTGTGATGCTGAGAGCCATTTTATCGGCTAATCATCAGCTTATTTATCAGCTGTGTTTGGGGAAGGGCAGATCACACCCCACTCACCTATGACAAATATTTTATTGTGACAAACAGCTCTGTGTTCAGCTCCTGCTGGGTCAGGAGGGGCTCTATTCAGAGTACTATCCATTTCATTTAGTTGCTTAAAACGGGACCTAAGCTCTTCTAACAGCATGGGTCATCCCTATTCAAACAGCACATCTTTGACTCGCTAGTCCTTTTTAAACTCTCCCCCTGCAGGGCTTCCTTTTTCTTGGAGTCTTTTTTCCTAGTTTGCTTTTTCCAGGGCTTGCTTTTTATATGTGGGAGAGCAGCCCAGTAGATGCTGTTTTATAACTGGCTGTGGTCTGTCTCTTCAGCTGGTGAGTACTGCTGAGCTTCATTCTTACCATTACAGGGAGTCAATGTAAGCTTTGAGCAGTTGCTTTTGCTTGGAAAACAGAGAATTCCGTGTTACTTTTACTGGCATAAGCACACTTCAGTGCTCCTCTATAATCCCATCATCTTGCAGCCTGTCTTCTGTGTACAGAGACTGCATGTTCCTTACTGTAGTGGGTGACCTCAGACCTGCGTGTCTGCTTCTGATAATGCACCTTCACTTACTTAGTGTGAATTATCTGGGAATAATTGGCCTGACAGTTGCTTGGTGGTGAGAGTGCCTGTTGTTGCAGGATTTCTTCAGCAAACTCTGACAGCACCAGAGCTGCAGTGCAAATGACTCCACTGCTACAGAATTTCTTCCTGTAAGTGAAATGTATGAATGCTCTGTTTTGTATTGCTCTGGTCAGTTAAAATAGCTGCAGAAGTGTGCTCTGGCTTTGTCCATCTCTCTCTAAGTCCATTCTTTCCATGCATTCATTCACAGAGAGGCTTCTGAAGATGCTGCATGTTAGACTTGCAGGTCAGGCCATATGTCCCAGACAGCTGCTTCTTGCTCGCCATACAAAGGTCACAGTAGTTCTGAGCATTTCTGAACAGCCTAATCAATGTATACATGAGCCTGTATGGAAAGAATTTTGCTTTTAGTTGGTGGGCAGATTCTGGCAGTCATACCTGGCTCTTATTATTATTTCTTTTGTAAGTTAATTTTCTTTGTTCAAGAAATGAGTTTAAATTTCAGCTTCCTGGAAAGGGTTGTTTGCAGTAATTTCCCTCAAACACATATTGTTCCAGCAGCAACTGTGTTTCTTTTGTTGAGAAACATTGCTGAAAGTGAGGATGTGGACACTGAGATAGAGCAGGGCAGCACAGAGAGATGGCTGAGGCTATGGAGGGTCCCAGTGTATGGTCACAGCTAATGTAACAGAACAGGTCAAATTAGGCCTCCTTCTCTACTGTGTTTAAATACAACTTGCAATATTTCCCCACCATTTTCAGGCATTATTAGCACTTGCTCTATAAAGTATTAAACAGGCGCTCTCCATTTATCCACATTAATGATTCAGTGCAAACTCCTGCCTTCCCATTAATATCCACTAAACTCATTCAGTGATAAAACTTGATTTAGTCACCAAATTACCTCAGCACAAAATTTTCTTGGAGCAGCAATGCCTGATAGTTCAGGGCTACGTGAGCTGTTGTGATAGCCGAATAACAACAGTGGCAGCATCTTTTTTTGAGACTCGGCGGAAAAAAGAATCAATCCAGAACATAAAGAGAGACACAAATAAATTGCTAAACAGTATAATCCAATGATACCATACATCTCAGAAATTAGTGCCTCAGAAATCAATAAAAACTGAAAAGGGAAGAATTGTAGTTGTCTAGATGCAGGTATGTGGAAGAAGTTGCAGGTGAAGGTGCCAGTGAGGCGAGTGCCAGGCTCTGGGAATGGGGAGGGAGATTGGCTCTGGAAAAGGGGACACAGTGCCAGGGTATACTACAGCAAGGAAAAGTGATACTATCTGCAGTGGAGGGGATAGAATAGGACAGGGAATTAAGTTCTCTGGGATTTGAGGGCCACCACTGCACCACCATTTTGTATTTTGATGGCTTTCTTCCACTTGGAGGCAGAGATGGGAACAGCACAGGCTGCTCAGTGCCTGGGCTGTTGTCTGGGCTTTGCTTGGATGGGAGGGTGAGGTTGGGTTTGGGGCATCTCTAACTACAGAAATGCATATTGCTGTGCCTAGGCTCTGTTTGTAGTGCTGTGGATCCTCATCCTCCAGAGATGCTCTGTTGGACACCCCTTCCATGCCCCTGTGCTGGTGTTTGTGTGGGGCACTGGTGCTCGGTGTGAGCTTTAGATGAATTAGATGATGCTGGAGGTCACTGCTTTTTGGGTTTGTTGTGAAGAGCCTGACTTTCCAGCCTTGCACAGTGCACTGATCCAGCTCCCCAAGGACAAGTTTGAAGCTAATATAAAGTGAATTTTTTTTTTGCCTTGATTGTTCTTCCCTGGATTTTCTTGTGGGCTGGTGGGTTCAGGTTTTTGGTGCTATGACTGCTGAATGGTGGGTGCTCAGGGACCCATCAGACTTTAGTTTTTGTTCTGGTTAAATTCCCAGTCTTTCTACAGAGCAGGAGCAGACCCAAGCTGCTCTGCTTGCTGGCTCACATCTGATTTCTACCCTGCATGCTCCTCTTTTTGCTCCCTTTGGAGTGTGCTGGCAGCAGAGCAAGCATGGCCTGTCCTCTTGGTTTGCAGCAGCCTGCTGTCTCCAAAGGTTTGTGAGAACAGTAGGGCCCTTGCTTCACTCTGGTAGCCATTCCTCCATGCATCCTGTTTGAGCTGCATGTGTTTTAAAAGCAACATGGAATAAAAGGGGATAAGAAAAAGAGGGGGAAAGGCAGAAATAAGCAGAGAAAGAAAGGCAAGGTAGAAACATGCCAGTCACCTGGCAAAGGAAGGAAAGAACCACATAATCCAGGGAGTGACTTGACAGTCTGAGCCCAGTGATCCTGCTGAATTGAGTCTGCTGTCTCCCAAATGGCATAATTTAAAATCATTTGCTGCAGTTTTAGGCAAGAATTATTAAATGAATATTAATCAGTCATTAAATTCTGTGAAACTGCTTCTTCATTCTGGGCTGAATGAGGCCATTTAGCTGAGGTGTATTCAGCATGTTAATGTCTCTGTGAGCAGGTTCCTTCCCCCAGAGCCAGTGCTGCTCTCAGCCCCAGTCATGGTGACAGTCACTTGCACCAGGCAGGTGCCTCTGGGGCTGGACACTGGCTGTTTTCTCAATTCCTACAAGCAATGAATGACTGAATAAAATATCAGCCCAGCCTTGACTCCAAATCTGTCCCTACCTACGCTGAAACCAGAACATTCCCTTCCAATTAATAAAGATTTGATTGAAATATTTTTCTTTCCTATGCCCCAATCCAGTGTATATCTCACCTTGTTCCTGGTGCATTCAGTTCCAAATCTTGATTCCTGTGGCAGAAAAAACACCTTTCCCAGTTCCTGAAACATGCAGAAGTTGAGATATTGAGAGGGAAACTGCAGACATCTTAATGGTGGCTGTATTTTTGCTGCCAAGACACCAAAACAATAGATCATGAAGGAGCAGATGTTAATGGTTGTTTGGAAAATAATCCCTTTAGAAAAAGATCCCTCTGGCATGATCTGTGCCCTCTGCTTTTGATCATTCCAGCAACATGTCTGCTCTCCATTTGTAGGAGGCAGAAGGTCACTTGTGAGGGGCATGGGGTGGGTAGTGCTGGCTGTGACCCCCTGTTGACAGGCTGCCCACCCAAAGCCCTCTGAACTCTCCCCTTGCAACTGCTGGAGATTTCTTGGCACTGGAGAGAAACATGAGAGGCCTGAGCTATTTAGAGGACAATATTGATTGACTGGTGACAACTCAACCAAATTCATCATCTTTCTAGAGCTACTGCAGCCCTCTAATTCTTCTTTTTGTGCATGACATCTGCTTTTCCCATTTATAACAGCAAAGTTAGGGGGAAAAGGGAAACTGTGTGAATTCTTCCAACCCTCGTTCTTCCTCCAGGCTCTGGCAATTGTGGATAAGCAGCAAATTCTAGTTGAAATCCAGTGGGATGTGCAGATCTAGAATGAGCTGTGGAAGACCCTGACTGGACAGATCATTACAGAACTCACCAAGCACTCACTGGTTATCTCAGAAGGTGTGTGTTGGTGGTATTGGGTGGCTGGATTTGTTTCTTGTTGTTTTATAATAAGCAGGCCAAGGAACAAGGCTCAAAACTTTTTAGCATACATCAAATGCATATGTGTGCATATGAATTTTATCTAAGGATAGAGTGGTGAGTTTTCATGAGCCTGATATTCCTGCCTCTTCAGGAATCTCCTGGTGTTTTGCATGGAGAACCATTACCCTTGTAATTGTTCTGCAGGTTTTAAAAGCTAGAGTGCCTATAATATTGTTTTAAACTAAAGAAGTCTTTTTAGGTGTGTTTTGCTGAGGTTTTTCCTTATCAGCCCTTGTTTTTAACGATACATAGAGAGAATAAACCAGAAGGAAATGGCTGAGCCCATGCTGGCAAAAAAATTAACACATTCTCTTGCTCTCAGGTCTGAAAAATAATGAATCATTAAATCTTGAAGTCACATTGACATTACCAAATGGGTTTGAAATCAGCTTGGACCTGAGAAGCCACAGAAAACCTGCCAAGTGACAAACAGATACTGATGGTGATGTAAGAAATTGGAAACATCTATTAAACAGGTGCAGCTTTCCATTTCCTAAAAGTTATTGGTTGGAGCAGTGCAGCACTTCCCCTGGCTGGCACCTGCTTCAGGGGAATGGCCACAGGCAAAACTTACTTAACTGGAAACATCACAATCAGGGAAAGCACCGTGGTTTCCATTGCTCCTGGTTTCTCGTGCTTTATTTTGTTGCATCAGCAGAAGGCATCAATTCACCTTCTGGGTGGGGAGACGGATACAGACATGAGCTTGGAATGTGTGCTGAGGTTTGTGACAATGCTCAGCTTCCCTCAGGTTGGACCAAGTGCTGTGTGCTACAGCATGGGGCACTGACTCACCCTGTGTTCAGTACATGGGCAAAGCAGACATTGCTTTGGCATCTTGCTTTCCAGCCACGAACAAGGGAGGGGTTATTTTCAATTAAATCCTTGCTTTTGTGAAATTGCTGAATACCAGCATTTCTTAGTGGCTTTATTGAAGCTTAGCTTCTGATATAGGGTACCTCATTCACTGGAGGGGGTGCTGCAAGCCAAGAGAGGATTGTCATATCTGTGTCTTTCATGCTGATGAGGTGGAGCCAGTACCTGTCTTGAGTGTCCCCATACTCTGCTGTGGTTTGTGCTTGGTGCTGTTCTGGGCCATTGCATGCACTTCTCTGTGGCCCTTCAGCTGATGAAGTGTCTTGTGGGCAGGTGGACTCAGTGCCAAGCAGGCATCTGTGTGTGGTTGTTCTGTTCTGTGGTGTAGTTTTAAGAAAAACAGCTGAAATCCTTCACATGGGTGACACGTTCGCATGAGATTCTGTGCATCGCTTCAGGCAGCAGAGCAGAACCTTGCTGGGGCTGGATCTGTTGGAGGACAGCTTCATTGATGTGCTTTCCATGCTCCATCCCCTGGGATGGTCTGCCCAGGTGACAGCTCCTCCAGCAAGCACACTAAACATGCTGCTCTGCTGGCTGCAGCTATTACAGCCTCGTGGCAGCCGACAGCTCTTCATGTGAGATAGTCTAGTTTGACCTTCTCTTTTTGGAAACTGATTGCCAGGTTAGTTGTCCTTTTCTGCCCATTTGAGAGGGTAATGTGAGAAATGAGAACTGACAGTGCATTTTAAGTGCAAGCCCTGACAGAAATTGGGTATCCACACATCTTTGTGGAACAGTTCCAGCTTGGACAGAAAGAGGAGCACTGCTGTAATAGGGACCTGGCTCTTGGGCTCTGCTTTTCAGAGGGAAATATACTGCTCCAGAAAGTTAAGTCAGCAAAGCTTCTTATGACCCAGATTCTAAAGGGAAAACCTGAGGCAAATGATTGCTGGGAAAAGAGGTTCATCAAAGGCAGAGAAATACAATATTCTCTGTAAGAAAACCTATGTAAAATATAATAGAGGAAACATTTTGCTGATTCTGATCCCTGGGCAGTGGAGCATTAGCTGGCAGGCTCCAGCTTGTGTGCTCCTGCTGTGCTGGAAGAATGTTCCCTTGAGTAAAGCAATAAATGATCCCTGTTCAGAGGAGAGTGCTGTCTGGCTGTATCCTGCTGGATCCTGGAATCCAGGTGCTGAAGTGTGTTAAAATGCATTAAAAATACATGAAATACTCTCCTTTACGCTCTTTTTCTCCTCATAACTCCAATGGCTGTTGCAGAGATGCTATGTGATACTGAATGCACTAAGAAGTGGGAGATGGTATGTATGTGTAAGTTCTTTTTTTCTTTTGGAAGCTAAAATTTACTCCAATTGCAAAATGGATTGACTAGGAAAACACATAAGCAATAACCTCATAACTTAAGAGCACAGGGTATAATATGGTTTTAGGAAACATCTCTTGCTGAAAGATCTTTGCTGAAGGCTGCCAGAACTTCTTTCCACTGATCTAGGTATGATTTCATTTGTTTTCTTCTCTGACCTCTGCTGGCTGCCAATCCAATAATTGATCACTGTTTTCCTTTCTTTTTCACTGTGCTGGTTTGGCCTGGAGTGGAGTTAATTTTCTTCATAGCAGCTGGTACTATGCTTGGGGTATGCTACTATGCTGGTACTATGCTAAGGGTTGTGCCTTGGATTAGCGCTGATAACTCAGAGATGTTTTTGTTACTGCTGGGCAGAGCTTACACAGAGCCAAGGCCTTTTCTGCGCCTCAGCCCAACAGTGAGGAGGTTGAGGAGTGAGTGGCTGGGGTTAAACCATGTCAGGCACAAAGGCAATATCAGGCATGAGATTGTCCTGCTGGTTGGTTAAATCCTATTTAAGTAGTTTAAGTACCATGTGTTGTACTTTTCCTAATTGTTTTGTGCTCATCAGTAGACTCGGCCGAAGGCATTTTTCCCATCTGGTCCAAGCTGTGACTTCAGATTTTTCTTATTGCCCTGTTTGTTGTGCTAGAGGACAGAAAAAGGTGAATTATGGACTATGAGCTGTAGATGCACTCACTTCTGGGGCAATTTGAAGACATTAAAATTCTTCTAATGAAAAACCCCCACACTTTTAAAATGAAAGCCAGGTATTTTTCTTTAGAAAAGCACATAGCATTTTAGCACTTCATAAAATATTTTTCTTCTTGATGAAACAATGTTATTGAGAGAAATTCAACTTTTCTTATGTAAAACTGTTTCCCTTCATAACGCCACCCACTGTATTTTGTGCAGTCTTTATGACTGACCACTGTGTTTTCTGAGGGCATCCTCTTGAACTCCTTAATCACCTTTGGTTATGCTGCACTAAGACACACAGGAGGGTGAAGGGCAGAAGCATTTATCAGCTTTTTCTTCATAACTTTGCAAGATTTATTGATTTCATACAAAAATAGGCTTTGATCATTATCTTTCTAAAGCAATTGAATTTGCTTTATTCCAGCTTGGGAATAGGGTTTAAATTTACTTGTCTTCCTCATATCATACACTGTGTGTCTTCTGGTGCATGCTTTCAAGTAAAAAAGTTTGAATTATTGTAATTTATTACCTAGAAGGTGTTCTTAAATTACTGCCTCAATAATATAATCTACTAAAAACTCTGTGGTTTTATCACATCATACCTGTATTTGACAGCAAATTGATCTGACAGTGTTATTACATGTTTTTGACAGGCTTGTTTGAGATTCTTAAATCCCAGTTCCCTCTTTGTTTCGTTACTGTAACATCACTGGCATAGTCTTGTGATCAATTATCCACTTAGGAAGACCCAAATGTCTGCCAGTTTGGTTTCCAGAGAGGTATTCACTTCAGCATCTGTTAAATATGTTCATTTCTTCACAGCTTAAAAGAAGATTTCCTGCCCTGTTCTTGTTGGCGAGTGTCACAGTGGTGCTCTGACAGGCTTTTGCTGGGACTCACCCTCTGGGCAGACCTGGTGGGAGTGGGAACCCTGGCAAGGGGCACAGGGGACTATCCTTGTGCCAAAATATTACTTTTTTTTTAAAATGGAAAGGCAGAAAGGGTCACTCAGCCAGCACTGCTCTGGCTTCTGGGGAAAGCAGCCCAAGTTTGCTTGCATCTAACTCTCACTAGACTCACTTTGGGAGGTGGACTTAGTCCTCCCCTTGCAAATTGGGCACCGCAGTGTGGCCAATGTCCCTGCAGGAAGGAGTTGGACTTCGTGGCACCTGGACCTCTCTGTCCTAGGACTGAGAAGCACCTCTGATTATCTTCCAGGGTGCCCTTGTCATTTTTACTGCCTGGCCAGGCTAGGGCTTGGTCTCTCCCTGCCTCTCGAGCTGCTCCCTGTCTGCCTTCTGCCCAGCACTCACTGAGGCAAGAGCTTGGATTAAAAATATAAATCTGGGATGTCTGTTTTGGTGAGGCACATGTGGCTTCAAATGCAAGCTCTGTCCTTTTGCAGTCAGTGCTTACACCAGGCTGAAGCACCTTGTGGAGCTGTCTCTCCACATGGATTACACAGGCAGGACTTTGCTGGCAAGGATGTGCTTGTTGTTATTAATAATACATTTTTGGGGAATGAAAAATGTAAATTTTTCACAAATAGGTATCCCACAAAAGGGATAATAAGCTATTTTATCACTGCTAGGTAGTCTCAGGGGCTAAATAACTATTTTGATAGTTGAACTTTTCTCCCGGTGTTTTTGCCTATGTCATTAATTTGCACAGATATCTTGTGTACAGGGTTATGCTCCTGTTCATGATGCTCACATTGCTGGATCATTATTATACACTTCTAATGTAATAAGGAAAAATCTTTCAGCCATAAAAGAAAAAAATTTTACAAAGTGAGTTTGCCTTCCAGTGAGAAACATGCTGTTGGCAACATATTTAATGTAACACCTAGAGAGTTTGATAATCACTGTGTGCCTGTGATATTAGCATTCACATCGCTTATGGCATTTGGATCAACAACAGGGAAAAAACTATCTTTTCTCAGACTAGAAGTTTTAAAACTTAGTTTTACTTAAAACAATCAAGTTGGGACCCTCTTGTTTTGTTGCAGCATCCTATGGATTTTTTGGATTCCATGTTGGCCTTTTAGCTCCTGAAGCAGCATGTGTGACATTCTGTATACACAGAGAAGTATGGCAAATGGCCAGGTGGATTAACACGTGCAGGAGCAAAACCTCCAAGGAGGAGTGCAACCTGTGTATTTTGTAAAGAGGAGGAAGGGTGCTTTAACAGACATGAATGCTTCTCTACTGATGCAATGTTAGGATGAAGATCTAGATCTTGGCTGTGAAGTCATCTAGAGATCAACTGAATCCAGAGTAACATTGCTGCTTTAAATAAAATGAGAATTTGACCCAAGAAGCAGAAACATGGCACATTCTCTTACCAGCCCTACTTACCAGCCCTGTGCTGCATTGGGTTGGATTGGTCAGTTTTCTTCCTAGTAGGAAGGGATATTCCAAGGCCACATGGTGTCATGCTCAGCATATAGAGCTGAGGGGAAGAAGAAGTAGGGGGTGAGATTTGGAGCAATGGTGTTTGCCTTCCCCAGTCACTGCTGCATGTGATGGACCCCTGCTTTTCTGGGGGTGGCTGAACACCTGCCTGCCCATGGCAAGTGGGTAATAAATGGCTTTTTTTGCTTTGCTTTGCTTCTGTGCATCTTGTTTTACCCGTTAAACTGTCTTTATTTCAACACAGGAATTTTCTTTTATCCTTCTGATTCTCTGCCATGTCCCATTGAGGAGGAGCGAGCGAGCAGCTGTGTGGGGTTGAGATGGTGTTAAACCATGATACCTGTTAATGTGGAAGATGAAATATATTTTATTTTAGTTTGAAACTAAAATCCAGCTTCACATCCCCAAGGGTGCTTCCATCACATTGTATTTGCCAGCAGAGCCTGACTTGAAGGTTAGTGTGAGGGTAGTGGTGAGCACCACACACCTGACAACTTGGTATAATGACATGTGACTTCAGCTTGTGTTTCTCTTTAGGAGATGACTAATGAGTCTTTGTCTCATGAAAGACATTAAAATACAATTACATTGTGTTAGATCAGCTCTCACAATTGCTACATTGCAGAGTGGTAGACAGTGGATTTTCTGCAGTGGATTCCAGTTAAAGTCCTCCTGACACAAATGTATGTGATAATTCACCATGTGGACAGAAATGTATGCACTTTTGTATTTTACAAGGCAGATTTTTCTTATGTTTTTACAGGTTTTTCTAGCTCTGGTAAAGTCTCTAATGAAATTCCAGTCTGGTAGTTGACTCATTAAGCTTTCCCTCAATCCATCACTGTAAAACTGATTATCAAGACGTTGTCTTTTGGTGTTATCAATCTTGAGTGACTTTTTTGGAGATTGATGCACATCCGTTCTTATGACTGGCTCAGATGATATCTGCTATTTATCTTGATCTCCTTTTATTTAGTGTTTTAACTTAGAAGGTTATACTGCCTTTTTTGATTGAATTTTAATGATGAGGTCTTGACTACAAGACAGACCTTCCACAGCTTTCAGACACATTTTACAAAATAGTGTCCTCAGGCTTTCCTTGCTGACACATTTCCAGATTGTCTTTTTCATGCTGTCCCACAGGGGGTTTGCTCCACTCTGTGTGTGCTTCTACTCAGGTGGATGTGCTGCAGCAGTACAGCCAGCTTTAAAGAAAATTGGGGATAGGGAATTACTCCACACTATAAAACAATTATTTGCCAGCTTCCCTGCGGCTGTTAATGGGTCTTCAAGGGGCAAATTCGAGTTAAAAGGAAAGTAGAAGAAGCAAGACATGGTTCTGTCAGCAATATAATTGTAAATAGACCAACATGTCAGTGAAATGCCAGGTCAGTTGTGGCCAGTAAAGTCATGCTCTGGTTAAGCACAGACAAAACCAAGCAAAGAAAAGTGAGGAGAAAAGAGAAATAAGGGAGGAAAAAAGGCTTAGGAGTGGTAGTGGCAGCAGCATCAAAGTTCAGTGATGGGATCATTTAGGGCATAGCTGAAGCCAGACCAGTTGGGGAGTATATTTGAGGATGGTCTCTGAAAACCCTTTGAAGAGCAGGAAAGCAAAGCTTGGCATTAAGGGATAGAAGTGGCTTGTCTCTTAGTGTATTCTTCACCTTGCACACCTGACCTGTTATACATCCCTTTCAAGTCCATTCATTTTTAGGACCTATACCTCTTGTATTTGAAAGGACTGTAATCCACTCTTTGTGTTACAGGACTTAAGGACAATTTTCTAATTAGAATTCTTAAAATTTTAATTTTACCCCCCC
>VZRZ01005624.1:762008-957747 GCA_013398175.1 Climacteris rufus
TTTTTTTTTTTTTTTTTCTTTTTTTCCCCCCAGCAGTACCTTGCACCTTGAGCAGTTTTTGTTAAGGATGCTACTGTGGATTCAGTCCTGGAGAAAGGCTGCTGGTCTATTTCAGGAGAGACATACTGATGCAATCCTGGATTTCCTGCTCATTTTCTAGTTCCTGCTGGCGTGGGGTCAGGTAGCTGCCTTCAGTGCAGGGGAGCTGTGTCTAACATACAGCAATCTCAGGAGGTGATATTTCTGTCTGCATCATTTAGTCTCTTCCCGGGGGTTCCTGTTCATCCCCAGGGAGTCAGCCCACTCTGTGGAGGGCTTGGGAAACACTCCCTTCTTGTTTGTGCTGCAGGACAGCATGAGGGGTTGCATCTTCATAAATGGACCCTTCAGCATTTATTCAGGCTCATGGCAGAGCTCTTGCAACGGGCAGAAAATGAGGTGTGTTTAGGGCAGTATTTGACAAGCACTTAAAGCTTGTGCCCATGTTTGCCCCCTGTCCCCCACTGGACACAGCTACACGAGCAGTCATTTGTACAACACTCATGGTGCTGCATTCAGAGCTTCTGCCTGTTCCCAGCTGTACTTCAGTATCCAACAGGGATTGTAAATCAGATGATGCATTTTAATGTGGTATAATAGATTTCTGGTGAAGAAAGAGCTTTCTTCTCTGTGCCTCCTTGGTGGAGTTATTTGCATTTTTTCACCGTGTCTGCATGTGTGCCAGTAGTTCTGGAGATTAACCTTAATCTCTGATTGAAAGCAAAGCAAAGTGACATTAGCTTGTAAAATGGATTCTGTGAGAGATACATTTAATGATTTTCTTTTTTTCCCCCTCAGTAGTGAAAGGTAAACTGCTTCTATCAATGTTATTGGACCCAGATTTCCCTTTTTTCCTTTTTTTCCTTCCCTCTTAAAAACTTTACCATTCAAAGACCTGAAGTTTTAGAGAGCTTTTGGATATAATTCACAGATGGTGCATAGTTCCCAAGTGTGTCCTTTATGATAAAGAATCAGTTGTTTCTTTGAAAGTATTTTCTCAATAAGCAGGTTCCATTGATTCTCTGTGGCTGCTGCCCGACCAGAGAAACTACTTCTTGTTGGAGAGGAGGAAGAAGAAAAGATGTAATAGAGAAGCTGGGTACTTGTGACATCTGTTTGTCCAGAGATAGTAAGTTTCTTGGAAAGCCTCATATCTTGCCAGGTCACACAATTGTGTGGCTGTTCTGGGTGATTCATAAGGTTCTAAATGTGTCTTTAGCCCTCAAAATAAGAATCATATTATTTCCCTTTTTTTTTTTTTTTTTTCTTTCAATGACTCTATACTAGATGTACAGTGTCTTGCCCTCTGTTAGTCTCCCTCCTTGGGGGTGACTGCATCAGGCCTCTGTGACAAACTCCAATTGTGCGGTAATATTTAATTCCAGAACATCAAAACCAGCTTCTGTATCACATAAATTGTGCCCTGTTCTCATGATGGTCATCCCTTTAGGGCAACTGGAGCACTAGATCTCAGCTCCTGGTTTTGCAGTGCTGTGACCTGATGGGTCAGAGGGATCCCTTGCCCAGTGCAGATGTGCTCCAAAGCAGATCCTCAGTGGGCAGGCAATCACTCTGCAAGCTATCATGAAATGCTAAATCCAGTGGAAGTTATTTTTTCATAACTCTGCTGAAGAAATAAAGCCCAAGGCAATGTTTAATCTGTCAAATACTTACTGGAGGATTACAAGTTCATGTTTGTGTTATACCCTGGCAGTGCCCAGCTACTGGGAAAAGGCATCGACTCAAGCAGAGGTGGGGCTGGGATGTTGTCCCCAGGGCCTGTCCCCTTCTGCTGTGCATCACCAAAGCACTAAAGTGGAGTGTTTGCAGGTCCAGTCAGGAACTCTTTCTCCTTGGAGGCTACTGATAGTGACTGGTCCCAAGACTCAGTTCAGCCATGAAGCTGCTGGGGCAATTTAAGAAAGACTGGTTTTTGACCCCATAGTGTGGGTAAATGCTTTTGGTGGCTGGAGTTGCTAGGACTGTGCTGTGTTTTTGTTCTCAGTCCTGACCTTTCAGGGATGGTCCGGTTCTGATGACATTTGCAGTTCAGATTGCAATATACACTGCTAAGGTGGCATTATCCTCTTAAACTCACTCCTCTCTCCATATTTTGCTTTTCTAGCTGTTTTTCAGAATGCAGCTGTTTCTGCTTGGCTTACAACAATGTTCAGAACACAAGGAAATTCCACCTTTAAGTTTTGCAGCCAGTCTGGTATCTGCATTTTATAATTTCCTCTTTTTATTGTTGTCTACGTCCAAATGTCATTGGAAACAGCCTTTAGTGCCTCTTTCCATAGCCTATCCTTAGAAATATCTCCCATTAAATTTAGTGTCAGTTCAAGAGGAGGAAGGAATGTGGCCTTACCTTAGCCATGTGCTATAAACATTTGTTATGTGCCTGCTGCAGTTCACCTCCTTGGCCAGCCTGTGCTTTCCTTGGCTTTCTAGTTACTTAAATGAGTGTGGTTTGGGGACCTTGTGCTGCCCCATGCCAGTTACTGTCATGCTGAATTACACTGGCTACTTGTGTAGCCAATGACAGGCTGTGACAGCCATCCTGGAGGTACCATTTGTCAGAAGCTGTGCTGATGTGTCTGAGGAAAGGGCCTGGCACTTGACAGAACAGTTGCCTCTGTCTCTTCCTCCAGCACAAATGCTTTAGAGCCACAGAGCTGTCTGTAGCAGACTGTGGCACTGCCAGATCCTGCCTGCTTTTGGAGGTGTCTTCACTGCTGGAGTAAACAATTTTTCATAGCATTCATAGCATCTTCAGCTTTTCAGGGCAAAGTCCCATTTTTAAGTACTTTGAATGATGAACACACCACTTTGGTTATATAAGACCTCTGCTGCCTTCCTTCCTGCCTTTCATCCTCCCTTTCTCTATTTCTTCTTTTTTTCCTTCCTCTTTAACTTCACTTTATTTAAATAAGTTTAGTGCTAAATTTGTATCAACAGTTTAATATTGTTTATGAGCTGACAGCATTAGAAAACTCCTTCCCCCCTTCTCACCCCAATACCTCCAGGAGCCCCTGCACCCAGGGTGCAGTGTTGCCTCTGTGCTGCAGAGGAGCTGATCCAACCTCTCACAGGTGCACAGTCTCAGCATCTTCCTGCTCAGTCTCTGAGTGCAGCAACTATTGTGGTTTACTAGACACTGTTATGTGCAGAGAAACTTCAAGTGCTCCAACTTTCCCTAGGCTTGCAGTTTCGAGAGCATTCTTGAAACTTCCCGTGCGGGTCTGTTTGATCTTGAAGGAGAGAGATGAATGCTGTTCGTCCGGGTTTACTTCCCCTAACGAATGGTTCATTGATCCATGCTGGAAACAGTCAGCCTTGTTGACTACAGGGAGCAGAGTACAGATGGGGAGCTGTGTTTCCTTCTCTCTGTAAGCCGAATGGCATTGATTGCCTTAGAACCAATACATTTTCATTAGGCTCATTTTACTTCTCAGATTTTCGTCAGTCACAGTGTTTATGAAAGGAAGAAATTAATGGCCCTTGCTAAATAGTGCAGAGAAGAACTGGGAAAGCTTCCCAGGGCTTTGGTCTGATCCTTACTTTCCTGCATTGTATCCCTGGACTTTTGCATGGGTTGTTCTGGTAGCAAAGGCTGGGGATTGGTGTCGGTCACAGAGCCTGACTGCGAGGCCCCCTCTTTGTCACCCCCTCTGCTCCTGTGTGTGCTGCAGGTGGAGAAGGTCTTCAGGGGACAGAAGTCCTTGAATTGTCCCCTTATAGGCACAGTGCAGACAGGGAGGTGTGGGCTGTTGACGTGAGTGGTCCCAGAGGGGCTCCCAAGGCAGTGCTGCCCTTCCCTGCTCTGATGCTGCTCTCTGCAATGCCCAAAGCTGCAAGAGATCAAAGGGTGCCTCTGCTCCCAGCAAGAGTGGAGAGACTGCCCAGGTCCTGGCCTGTCCTGCACAGAGCTCTGTACTGTCTGGAGGGGCAGAAGACTCTAAAGTTGCAGAGAGAGCAGGGGCTGGCCAAGGTCTGTTTATGGGGTGTTTAATATCAAAGCCTGCTGGTGGTCCAGGATACCAGTGGTTGTCCTGTCCAAGTCCCGACTCTGCTCAGGATTTTGTGAGGACTGAAAGCTGCAGAAAGCAAAACAGACCCCCAAAAAGGCTGTGCCCATGTCCATGGGCTGGGAACAGGCCAGCCTGGCTGCTGCATGCTGTGCTCCTGTGTGGCTGCTGTAGAGCATGAGCCCTCAATCCTGAACCATGGGAATCCCTGCCTGCCTCAGTTTCTTCCCTATTGCATTTCACTCCCCATCTGTCAGCAGCAGCTTCCCCCAGCAGCCCTTCCCCATCCCAGCTCTTGCAGCCAGCAGTCCCAGAGGGAAGCCAGCACCCAGGGCATGGGGCTGCTGCTGCCGTGAGGCCGGTGTGTGAGGTCAGTGACCACTGCTCACATCCATCCCCTCTGCCCTCCAGCTTTGCAGCTGAGTGGAGGCTTAAAACCAGAAAACAAAACAAAACTGTCAGAAAACCTGGTATTCGTGGTGTTTCCCTGAAGACAGGGTGTCATAGCAGGCAGCTGGATAGTGGCAGCCACTTTGGAGAGCTGGATAGAGGCTGTTTTTATTGTAGGGTTCTGGATTTTATTATGTACTTCTTATTCTGCAGGTTTGCTACTCTAGATATATTTACTACATGGTTTCTTGGCTAATTATTTCTAGCATGGCACTGATTGAGCTGTTAATAAAGTGTGAAGGTGCCTCGCAGGCACTTTTTCAGTCTTAAAGAAATGATCTACATCTAAATTGCAAATAGTAAAATTTCCTTACCCACCAATATTAAGGTGATAGCATCTCCACTATTGTAAAATTAATCAAACTTCTCTTGGTGACAGAAGCGTTAATTTAAATTTTTTGTCACAATTACAGAGAGAGTTATTGCAGCCTCTGACTTGTAATTAATTTCTCTTTCTTTTCATCACTGTGTTACAGCCCTTTGTAATAGTGATAAATTGAATATCTACCTGACCTTTTTTTTTTCTTATATAATATAAATTGCTTTAAGGTTTAAATAAAAATACTTCTGGTTAATCAGTGCTTTTCCATAAACAGGAGGATAGGAGAGAATAGCTTGGGGTTGTTGCATATAGGCATCACTGCAGTTAAGATGATATACAGCAAGATATGAGATCAAGAGTAGCAGGGACCAAATACAATGCTAGACACTGTCTCCATGTTGTGTGTTGTCCCAGTGGAACCACATGTGCAGGACACTGACAGAAAGGAGAGATTTGCTGCTGCTGAGGAAGGCTTGAAAAGAGGATTGGCAAAGGATAGCAGTACATCAAACTACTGGCAGGACCAAGAACTGGGAGAGGTTGAGGGATAATTGCCACAAGAAAAAAATTAACGGGTGAATCAGTCAAATGTTTTAGGTATGCCAGCACAAGGGATAAAAAGGAGGAACTTCAGGTCTTGTGTGTAATCAGTGTTATAATTTAAATGCTTGGTAGAAAATGGCCATGGATACAGTCCTGACAGCAGTTACAGCTTTTTCAGGGATGACTTGGCCACGGGGAAGAGGCTGATAGTCAGACTGAAGTCATGGTGTGTCTGCTGCAGGGTTCCTGATGTGGGTGGTTGGAACAGGCATGTCAGAGACAGTCAGCTGTGAACCACCAAGGAGATGGGGTGAATGGGGCTGCTGCTGAACATTGGGCAGGTCAGATCCCTGGCAGGGCAAGGCGGGATTTGGGGAGAGAAACACATGATACCAAGCAGCTTTGCAGCTGGCTGGGCAGGAACAGACTTGAAGAAATAGGGATATGATGACAGAGTGGGAAAAGGTGAAAAACAATGGAGGTGATGGTTGCGAAAGGAAAGCTCATGATTCAAAGCAAGGGCAATGTGCTTTAGGATTGACAGGAAAGAAGGTCTATGGGACAGCAAGAGAGACCAGTAGTGCTGAGCCCCTGAGTTTGTCAGAACCCTGAGGAGAAAACTTCTCCCCTTTGCTCTCTGGAGTGCACCAGCAGACTCTACAGATTTCCAGATTTCTGTAGCTATTAGGCCACTGGGGCAACCTGAGTGTTCCCAGCTCCTGGAGCATTTTGAGAAGAGCATGGAGCAGTTTTCAGGCCCTGCTAGAAGTTATCTTCAAGAGCATGAGAAAGGCTGAGGAGGTTCCAGGAAAGATGCAGGTACCTTGAAGATCAGGATTAGAATTCAGTGGCACTGTGGAAAAATGGAGACATTATTAGAAAGCACTTCAGTTAAAAATATATATGTCTATGCACATGACACATCTAGCTCTAAGTTTTCAGTAGCAGATGCACAAGCTGACAGTGTTGGACTAAACACAGCAGAAAATGATAAGAAGGCTTATCAGTGATCAGAAACTAAATGGGTGAACTGTGTATTCTTGCAGAAAAACCAAACCAGCCTATGCTTGCAGACAGATAACCTGAGGTGTTTTGTGGGTGAGGGGCAGGTGCCTTTCATTTGCCCACAGTGGCAGGGCAGGAGTTTGAGCAGAGTGTGCAGTTTGGGGGGTGCTGTGGGGAACATGAGGAGCTGAAGAAGAGCTGTAGGGAGCCTCATGGGGTGGGTGGGAACTGCGGGGTGGAGAGATGGGGGAGATGGAGTTGCTTGATGTGAGGTAACGGGAATAAAGTGGGACAAGGTGGTAGCTTTGAAACTCTGAAAATGATGGCAGCAAGAGAGCAAGTAAGTGAACTATTCTCAAATCCTGGTGTGGCTTGGAAAAGAGAGCTTGACTTTTCAAATGGATTTGTTTGAAGCCTATCCAGGGATATGGTAAACTGTTTTAGTAAGATCACCTGGGTATCATATGACAAAAGTGGCTGTGCATCCAGCAGTAGATAGCATTAATCCCTAATTACAGGCTATCTTATCTGAATTACTCCACGACATTCAGTGGTCTGTGTTACAGGGGAGAATAGAATAAATTATGAGAATATTGCCTCAGGCTGTACAACCTCATAGATGAGTAAATACCAAATTTTGGGTATATCTTTGATAAGCATCCACTTTTTTTGCTGCTTGTTTGAAACACGTTTCCTTTATGGTTAAGTTTCCCACCTGTAAAATTTGTGTGCCTGTGTTGCAGTCTTTGGGTTTCACCCAGGCAAGTCTCCTATTAGAGACATTTGGCCACCAACCAATTTGCCAGGCAAACTACATTTTTCACTCAAATGTAGTTAATGACCCAAACGAAATGAAATGCTTGTTACGGGTTGATTTAAACAATGTGGTCTAATGACAATGTTCTCTCCTTTCTGCCCACTCTCAATTACAATTCCACTTTATTTCAACTAGGCAAAAAGAAAACGAGCTTTTTAAACAAGGCTCAGGAATGTGTCTGTTGGCTGGAGGGAAGCGAGGGGGGAGGACCATTTAGCTGGAGGTTTTTACTTTGAAATTTCCTGACAAAAATTAATTAGAAGAATCATGTAATTACAATAAATGTGTCTCATTGGTCCCTAGTGGCTTGTTTCTAAACACTGAAGGATTATTTAGGCATTCATGACAGCAACAAAAAGTAACAAATAAATGTAATGGGTTCTTTTTATATACAATAAAAATGACATAGAGTAGCTGCATGTTTTACTAATTTTGCTACAGGATCTTAAAGAGGTGGGTATGGTTGTGCAGTTGGTTTAATTTTTGCTGTGGATGCAGAGGTTGGACTTGTACTTTCAAGGGCTGAAATGCTGACTGGTGTTCCTGCTGGCGTCCCACAGGATACTCAGGAAGAGGTATACCCCAGCACTCAGAAATGTGGATATCTCCTCTTGCTGTGTTGCCCAAATTGCATATTCCTCCCATGAGATGGGAGATGTAAGTATTGCCACAAGGCAGAGAGAGGCTGGTAAATAACCCGAGGGGCTGCTGTAGGAGCAGCCAGTGCCAGACTGGGACACAGCTCTGTTGCCTGTGGTGGGACCAGCCTGAGCCCCCACTGGGAAGAGGTGGGTGGTTCTTTCTCTGCCCAGTGTTCTGCACTGACACAACTGTTCTGTTCCTCTGGTGTATCTTCAAAGTGGCTTTCTGAGCATTCTTTTGGGATGCCTTAGGTTCTACCATGGCACAGATAATGCCAAGATCCCTACTGAATCCTCCTCGGGAGGAATGGAAATTTGGCGGCATTCCTGCTGTGTAGCCTTCCCCTTCCCACCAGTAGTGCAGCCAGGGCAGCATTCTGGGTGAGTTAAGGCAGTGGTGTGTGTACAGCTTCCTCCTGCCCTCCCTGGCCAGGCCTCTTGGAATTGCCTCCAGTGGGCAGGGAATGTTTCCGTGCTGAGCCGGACTGCAAAATCACAGCAGTGAGAAGGCAGGGAGGTTTCATTGCAAATGAAGCCGAGCTCGGTGGCTGTTGTGGGACATGGTGGCTTGATTTTCATCAAACCTTTATTGAACTCTCTGTAACTGGTGAAAATGGGTAAACTCTTCCTGGGGCACTTTCATCCCAAAGCTCAGTGAGGCAAGAGTGGTGTACATGTGGAGTCAGGGCAGGACTGGGATAAATCCACCTCCACTGCTTCTCTCTGCTTGTTATAGGGTGTGCATCTGCAGAAACCTGAGAACTGTGATGTGATTTAGCCTCATAAATGCCTTGAGTTCAGGTCTTTTCACTTACTCCTGTTTCACTGTGTTTCCAGGGTAAGTGAAGCTTGAAGGGAAAATCTCATTAATATCTCATGCAAGTTGGATTAAACCAGTTATAAACATATAAACAAGACAGATAGACATGTGCCATCTTAATACACTTACCAGAACCTCCTGCCCTTCTAAATTGTGTTGCTTACAGGGCAGAGGTCTCTAGCACATCTGTCCTGTCCTATCCGGCTGAACACCTATAGCACTGTCAAGTATGTGACTTCATCCTGGCTTGAATTCATCAAGGAGATGGTTGAGCTGGGTGGAAAGACTTTTGATCTGGACATGCCTCTTCTTTTTAAATTTTCTATAGAAGAAGAACCTACATAGCAAAGCTGGCCTGGTTTTGGGATGTTGGTTAGGTGAAGTGAATCCCAGTCTCTAACTGTGTTTGGATCTTAAAGGTTGTGCATAAGACCCATTGGTGGAGACATAAGAACACTGTAAATCTTTCTACTGCATGTACCAACCGTAAAGAGAAGTGATCTTCAAATGACATCATCAACACAAAGGGCACAAGGAGAAGTTCCAATTTATGACACAGTAAATCATCAAGCAGTCTAGTAATGAACATTGAGCCTGGACAGTTTTGCAAAGTGAGTTCCCCTATAAAATGGTATTGTGCATTGAAATGTGGGCTCCAAACCTGCTTAGCTAGTACCACTTAAGCTGCTTTAGTGAGACCATTTTGGATTTCCACAGTCGACCAATCTTCCCAAATTGCTCCGTGTCTAATGTAATCCCAGATGTATTTACCATACTTCATTGTATTTATAGAGGTGACTAGGCCATGAAGACATGGCTTATTTCCAGGGACAAGAAGTCCAGGTTCTTCAGTGCATTTTCTTCTAAAAGCAGTGCTATGGTGCTCCCGGAGTGTGCGGTGAACACATTTGTCTTTGCTCAGTGACGATGGTTGATCATTAGCAAAATGTATTTCAGTATTTATGGTTACAGGCGTATTGACCTTAATGCTCCACACAGCAGTGGTGGGATCACAGCCAGCCACCATGGGGGAGGTGCCATGTTCCTGTGCACAGCTTTCCCTGAGCAAAGAAAATGCCTCCAAGGCATGGCAGCTGTGAAGGGCAGTATGTAAGAGGAGCAAGTCCTTGGTTCAAGTATGATAAACTGGCTGCTACAGCCTTGTTCCTTTTCCTCTCCGTTGGCTCTTGCCCTCATTTAGCACACAGGCACTGTTAAACCACATGCTCCTCTGGGGCTTTTATGTAGAGCTGCCCTGCAGTGAAGGGATTACACTAATCAGTACCAGGGTGAGGATGTGGCCCACAGACAGGTCTGCTGGTGATGGTGCCAGAACTGGTGCATGAGAGATGTTCTGCTCCAGCAGAGCTGTAGATTTTTCACATCTCTACCAGTGTATGTACATTTGTATTGAGCGTTCCTTTTTTCTCAGAAATGCCTAAAATAAGGTTAAGTTTGCAAGAAAAATATATGATGTCCTGAAGTATAATTTATATTTTGCTATAGGTTTAGCGTGATTCCTGGCAGCAAAAGGGTCTGATCAAAGCCAGGCAAAAGGCATGCTTTTCTATTGAGCAACATGACAGTTTTGTGACATAATGAATTACACACAGCTGGTTTTTCTCTGGCTTAGGAATTTTGTTTCATTATTACTGTATCTGTGCAATTTCTTAATATTCTTGAATCTGGACTCTGCTTACAGGCATATCGGATTATTCATATGCTAGAGTGAAATATGATATGGAGAGGAGCATAGAATGTGCTTTATTTGTGGGTAACTGCATATGTAATGGTGTATAAAGACTCAGGACCTGGTACTTAGATGCAATGTCTCTTCTGCTTTCTCATTCATCATGAAGCCGAAGTGTAGGGATCATTTGTAAGCTTCCTCTCCTAGCACTGCTTCTCCACCTCACCTTCCAAAAGTTCTGTCTAAGCTAGCAGCCTTTTAGACAGTTGACAGTGGTAATTAAATAAAACAGACTTCAAGGGGATGGCTGACATGCCTTGTGTGCACAGTGTTAACAAGCCTGGGCCTTTGGGCTTAGAGCTACAACCTCCATGGGACTTTGTGGGATGTACTGCATTCCCATTGACCTCAGAAGAAATTGAGAAGGTATTTAGTATAGGAAAGGGCTGGGGGAGTGCTTCTCCTGGCTTGCACTGGGATGAAATGGAGGCTCTTGGAAGGGAAATCTAAGAGGATGGGAGTACCAGTTCTTACTCCCCAAGCCAGCTGGGGACTCAGGAATTAGATCTATATAGGAGACAGATTTAAGGTCTCACTGTATGTCTCAAATTAAGGCCTCAAATATCAGTTTTTTGCACATGAGGTTGAGTTACTCCTAAATAGAATATTAGGCTTATGGAAAAAAGGCTGAGCTGAAAGTCTCACCCATGGTGGAACACGGATGTAGGATATTATGAAATAACTTGTCAGAAACTGTAAGTTGGTCTGTTTTGTTAGTGTATCAGTAATGATCACTTCTGACTCTTCTTAATGAAGAGCATGAGGGAGGAACAATGACTGAACTCTTTGGGTGCTTTCATTGGTCAGTCACATTCCCTAATTGTATGCTCAATTGTATTAAATGCCAATTTCCAATTGCCAATGCCCTTGAATTTTCCCACCGTTACTTTACTGATGCAATTGCATCTTGCTTTACCTCAATGTTTTACTGCATCTTCACCAAGAGTGATGAGAACCTCCCTTTTGTGTTTTGTTAGTGCTTCTGTCCATCTCCAGTGAAATAAATCTTATTAAAACACTGTGCAGTTTACTACCAAATACAATGTTCCTACAGATTTCCTTACGGGTAATAGGGAATGCCCAGACTGGTTGTGTGTAGGTGGAGCACTTGACTCTTCTTGCTGTTATGGGTTCAGTCTGCATCAGATTTCTCTGGAGAACAAAGTTATGATTTAATAGCTGGTCTGCAGTTCCATGAATTACATCCAGGAAATTGTTCAAGATGGATGATAACACAAATGGGTTACTTGGGCTAACTCAAGCCACTCTCTTGAGCTCACTAGATCAATTTCCTAATGGATCAAAGTGGGTGTGTTTCAGAAAACTGCTGGCACACGTGTAGGTACACTCCCATGCTGCATCACATAGACAAGAACAATTCCAAATTTTGTTCTATTTCAGTGTGTTCACATTTCATCTGTATTTGAGACTTTTGAAATTGAATGAAGCACTGGAGATTGCACTAAATGGAGTGAGCTGGGACTGGTGAGCAAGTGGTCTAAATGTTCCCTTCCTATCTCTTCAATTTTGTGAAATTTAAATTGTGGGGAGAGGGAATAGTGGTTGAACGAGTCCATAGGTTGAATTTGCAACTTTTGCTGCCCTCCAGCCTGGTGATAACACCAAGCAATGGAAATGCATGCAGTTAGATACTTGGATATATACCCTAAGCCTTTCTTCTTTAGGATCCTTTTCCTCCACTTAATGAATCAAAGTTGGGGAAAAGCCATAGCATGACTCCATAGTTTGCAATCAAATTAAACTAAAGCAAAACCTCTCCTTGCTACATAATTTAGCAATTTTTTAATCCCTTTCAGAAGTGCATCTTGCTTGTGTAAGCTCAGACATGCAGCTGAGACCTGTGGACACTGTGGCATGTAGAGATGGAGCACAGACAAAACCTATGGAGGGACATTGGTTTTACATGTGTACAAGAATCTGGTACATGTTTTGTGCCCCAAAGAGATGTAAAAAGTTTTTGTTATGGCACCTGAGTTACACATAAATTCATCTTTTTTGATTTTTTTTTCTGGCTTTTTGATACTGCATTGTCTCAATTTCTTTGTGGGGATTTTTGAATATGAATAACTTGCTGAATTGAGTGGGGTTTTTGTTTCCAGTACTGGATTTTTTTCTTGTCAAGTGATACAGGAGCTTACTAATGAGTGTGATATAAAGTTAAATTATTTATGTTTGTGGCCAGTTTTATGTATAAAGTGGTTTGTGAGAATGAGTGTGGGTCAAAGCCAAGTGCACTGCTCCTCTCTCCAGATTTGGGTTGTTGTGCAGACCCTTCACTCTCTACTTGATATAAAAGAGAGGATAAGCCATAAAACGGTTCCCAGTATCTGGCTATTTTAGGAAGATAGCTCTGAAAGTCTATCCTTTTCAAGAAGCCAAGTATCAAAGGAAGTTGGTAAAGTTGCTGGTGAACGCTTTCTAGTCTTTTAGTGTAATCTTTGAAACGGGGGATACAAAGGAGGTGACATATCAGGGGCACTTATGTTTCCAGTGAAGTCTGGGGATGGAAGAGTGTCCTGGGTCGATTTCTGTGCAATCTCAGGAGTGTTGAGTGAAGCTGGCTTACACGTTTGATATGGCATGCTACTCTTTTTCCCTTATTATTATTTTGCATAACTAGTTTAGTTGACAGCAGACTGGTTTTGCTCCTTTGATCTCTGCTCAGTTTGACTGTATTTTCAATAACTACTTAGTATAAAAATAAAATGTGCAGGCTGCATCAAATAAACTAATTAAAGATTAGAATGAAAAAGTGTCAAAATCCGAGACCTTGCTGAGGCAGATTAGTCACTGCATACGAGACACAATCGAATAACTAATGGGTTGCTGTAGTAACGGGGGAATCGATACCCCTCGGCTGGTCGGGGAGTTGACAGTAATTTCTGCTGGGTCATAGATTCTGGAAAATGAAGTGCCACCTACTACAGCACAAGTAATCTCTGTGGACTTTTTGACAACAGAGCATCCTACAAAGTTTATATCAAAGAAAATATTAATCTCTCAAGTCTGCTTGTTTACCTCTGCGGGGCTTATCTGATATTGTTACAGCCACACTTAATTAAGTGCGGACTCCTATGTGGGCTCTTGATGGGTTAGCTCTGGAAACAAGCCATGGTTTTGCTTCCTGTGTGATGGGTTTGTAGGATATGTCAGTACCAGGATGTTGTGTGGGAAGGGAAGGCTGGAAGAGTCCAGTCTGCTGTGCCAAAATCATCTCCTTTTACTAGAGGAAAACTCCTGCGGAAGTCAAGAGAAGTTCAGCTTGAGTGGAGAGGTGGAAGTACACTTGAGTGCTTAAAAAGGAGGTTTGTAACTGAGCTGTAAAGCCAGGCTTGCTGTAGGCTGCATGTATTTGTGCCTTGGAACCCAGAATTTCCAAGATCTTTCCTTGTTTTCTCTGAATTGATTGCAAGCCGTGTGGAATGGGACCACTCTTATGTGTCTGAGCAGCACCTAGAGCGGTGTCATCTGTGTACCCTGAATGCTGATGGGTGGCAAAATGGGACTTTATGGTGGGACAGGTAGCACAGCTCTCCATCCAGGACTGGGAACCACAACTACCCAGTGCAGAGACGAGAAGAAAACCAGCAAGTGGAGGGGACTGCGCAGGCATTTCCCAGCTGCAGGCAGGTTGCGAAGAGCCCTGTGAAGCAAAAGGAGTTAATGTTAGCCAGAGAGCGACAGAGGGATAATAAGGCCTTTGCTCAAACATTTAGGGGCATGGTAGTGCTGGAGAGAAAGTAGGCCACTCCCTAATGAGGGGAGTGGTGGTGTTAATTACGTCTGGAAATGGCCTGAGATACTGAGCTCCTGAAATTCATCTTCAGCAGAAAACGATCAGGAAAATAAGCTCAGGCAATTAGGAAACGGGATGGGGGGGACCGTGTAAAAATAGGCTGTATAATTAAAGGCAGATAAGGGACCATCTAAGTACTGGCAAACAGAGCAAAGAGAGGCTCCTGTCTTTGCTGAGCTCTGCTGCCCTGATCTCAGAGGTGCGGGGCCAGGTTGCTGGCACAGAGGATGTGAAGGAGGCTCCCAGGTGCGGTGCTGCCTGTGCGGATGGCAAAGCTGTGCGAGGGCTGCTGGGTGGCAGGGACACTTCTCATCCCTCGGACCACACTCATGGCAGTGCTGCTGCCACCCCTGTGCTCCAAAATCCGTGGGAAATAGGCTGGGACAGAGCTTGGCTGTGGGTGCAGGAGGGGATTGCCATGCAGCAATTACAGCTGCGGGGTCAGTGGGCAGCAAATGCAGCTCTGGCTCTTCCAGGTGGGCTGTGCTGTGAAAAAGCAGAGCTGTTTGCTCTCACTGCAGCTGTCAGCTGTGAGGGTGCCTGTGTCCTGCCTGGCACAGTGTGGGAATGGGGAGCTGCTCCCCAGTTTATGGGCCCAGTGAACGGGGGGGAAAAGCCAAGCACTATCTCTGATATTCAGTGACAGCTCTGCAGCTACTACTGGCTGGTACATAATGTTGGTGAATAATAATACCTGACCCAATAGAACAAGAACTCTTTTATCAAACACATTTAAAGAAAAATGACAGTCCGTGTAGCATGTAATGGAATGGATGATAAATCACAAAACGGGGAAAAACAATTGTTACTCCTGCCGGTATGAGTTCCTGTTCAGAAGGTCCATAAGTTATGTTTTTGATGACATAAATTTAATGAAGTTCTCTGGAAATGCTGACCAGAAGTCAATATACAACTCAGTCCCAAGAAGTTTCCTAATATCTTTGTTTGTTTTAGGTAATAGATCTGTTCATGTGTATCTCTCCTATTAAGTGCTGTGATATGATGCCATAATGAAATTATAATATGGAGCTCAACTAAAACGGCATTATCAGAAATGTCACCCCCTAACAAATTAGCAGTTTTGATGTTTGCCCTCTGGTTAGAAAACCTTGTTCCTTTTGTCTTTTGCTATAACTTATAATAACAAAGCCTGTGATGTAAATGTCTTCAGGGTATGTTTCCAGTAGCGGAGTGTGAAATGTGTTTCAGTGGGGATATAGGGGGAAAACTAGACTTTTTTAAGATTCAAGACAAAGAATTTTTTGCCTTAGGCATTCCAGCTGCAGCTGCTGTTGATACCCACATATCTGGTTATATGTAATCCACAATCTTTAAAATGGACAAACAAAACAAAAAAATCCCCCCAGAAATGTAGTTACTAATTTCTCTGGAGATTGATTTATGATGGAGAGGTTGCAGATTTCAAATGAATGAGGTGCTGTTTGTATTTACAGCTTTAGAGCCTGGGGATCAAGCGAGAAAACACACTGAGGTTTGGAGCTTTTTTTGGTTTGGTTTGGTTTGGTTTTTTAAGCTGAAAATAGAAATTCACAGGTGTTACTCCAAAGCCAGTGCAAAGACCTCCATTGGGTCTTATTTTTTTTCTTCAACAAGGCATAGGAAGAAATGCAAATTTTAAAAGAAATTTAGGAAAAACCCCAGTCCTCAAAGCCATGGCTAATCCCAACTCCACATGTGTTACAGCAGGTCAAGGGAGCGCTCCTGTTTCTGGATCACCTAGGGAGACGGATTTTTGAGAAGCTGTCACCAAACCTCTGCCAGTGACAGCAGGACACACAGCATCTCACTGAAAAGCCCACCTGGCTCCAGCTCTCTTGCCCTTGTTGGGCTGCTCTGTGCAGGTGGGAGAAGATCTTGACAGGAACTTTTCCCTGTCCTTTGGCAGTGGCAGCGGTCCCCAAAGCGCAGCCTGGCTGTGCAGGGACAGCTGCCCTGTGGGCAGGGACCTCCCTTCAGGAAGACTGCAGTGTCTGCAGGACATGAAAGGCCATGAACCCTGCATATCCAGCAGCAGATGGGGAAAAGAGATGGTGGGTTTGGTCAGGCTGGTGAGCCATGGTCAGCACATGCATGAGTTATTGTGTATGGCTGTGCAAGCCAACTGTGTGGGAGGCTCTGGGCTTCTGTGCCGGGGGGTTTGTTTTACCAAGCCAGCACATTCATGGTTAATAAACTTTGCCATCACCCTTCCTGGGAATCAAAGAATGAGCTAACCTGTGCTCCTCAGGAGCAGTAGCTGTCTTCTTTTCAACAAAGGAAACAGTCAGAAACAGAGACAGTCTTCAATTAGATATAACTAAGTGTTGGTTTTTTTATTTTTAAGATGCCACAGAGAAAACTTAGAGTATAGAAACTTAATCCATAATTGTGACACTTCACTTATCCAAGCAACTGGGAAGTACTTAAATACTGAAGCCTGGGGCTTAATTATTTACCTGTGGCTTAATTGGATGTAATTTTACTGAAGAGTCTGTTTATTTTCCTATGGAGAGGCTCTAAGATGCCTCTAAATGAAAATGTTACTGGTCTCTACCTGTGTGCCCCTTGACTTCAGTAGCACAGAGCTCATTTAAACCTATAGCAACCTGTAAAAAACAAGTTTTCTCTGGTGCAATCAGCCTGTGTTTTCCTGTGGTTCTGCAGCTGGGAATGTGTGCTGGGAAGTGAGAAAACCCCTCCCATATTTCTGCACATATTGCTGTGCTCAAACCTGGCACAGGAGCCCTCAGCAGAGCAAGGGGACCCAGGAGCTATTGCTGATGCTGTGCTGGGGAAGAGAGTCTCCCCAGAGGGGAGAGAAAACATTGGAACTCCCTAGAGCTGTCTCTGGGGTGATCTCACAGTGGCACCCCTCATCTGAGCCCAAAGGTTTAGGAGCAAGAGCCTAGGTGGGCTTAGGGAGGCTCATGCTCTCTGGGGGACTCCACGTGGCTTCATCCTCTGCAAATTCCATGCTGGCAATTAATTCTGTCCCAGAGCTGGGAAGGATCCTTTTTGCAGGATCAGATATTCAAAGTTATTCTCATATCAGCGTGTCTGTGAGTATTTGCTGTTTATATTCCAGGCACAAATCCCTGGTGAATAGAGGCAGACCAGGGGCTCTACCCTGGCCACTCATCCTTATTTAGATGACCCTTTTGACTTCAGTGTGTTATTCCTGCATGCCTAAGAATAGTTTTCCTGCGTGAGAGGTTAGAGGATTGAATACCAGGGCTTTTAATTTGCATATCCTGGTTAGAGGCTAAACCGTCTCTTGCATCCAAGAGCGTGGAAAATCTCTTCCTGCTCTGCCACTGTGTAAACTGCTGTGAAAAGATTTTTATCTTGAATATCCATTTAATTCAAACCAAATGTGCTCAGATACATTCTGGCTAGGTTTTCAATTCAGAAAGCTGATTTTTCTTCTCCCCATCCCCTCTCCTTAGCATAGAGGCTCATACCAGGAACCTCCTTTTGAATATCTGTAGGCAGTTTCCTTATAGTACTTGGACCTCCAAGCTTCATTGGACTTCTACAACAACAGAAGCCTTATATCATTGGTTTTTCACCCCAAAATGCTTAGTTTCTATTAACAACCTTACAAAAGGGCAGTGTATTACTACTTGGTGATCCCAATGATAAATGAAGCACATTATATGTGAAGTAAAGGCTCTATTTATCCTTGCTTTTTTTTTTCCAAAGTCCCAGCAGGTTTAATGTGAGTAGCTTTTGATGACCTTCATAACAAATCAAGATTAAACCTCAGTGCAATGTCACAAGGGTGGACAGCATTGCAGACATTTTTTTAATTGAAATAACAATAACAGCAACGAGCTCTATTAGTAGTATTTGATAATGCAAAAAAAGTTAATGTTCACTGAAAGCCAGGTGCCAGCACTATTTGATTGTTTACCAACACAGTCATAAAGAAACAGAGTTATTAAAGGATCTGAAATCACTCAGTAATTCAGCTGCTGACGTTGATGGATGGAACTTGGCTGTTCCTCTTTGCTAAAGCTGCTGACTGGATGAATGTTTTATTCATGAAGCCCAGGGCAGGAAGGGATGCCAAAGGTTTAAGAATATTTTAAGAAACTCTTTGAGATGTCAAGCAAGTTAGCAGGTGTTGTTAAGCAAAGGAGCTGAAGTACTACATTTAAACATAACTGAGCTCTCAACACATACAACAACAATACATCAAAAGCCAGGATGCAATTCTTGTCTGGAGCAGTATATGGAATGATGAGTTGGGAGTACAAGTCCTTTTATTTCCTGCACCTTTGTACCTTCAGTCATCTCACAGCCTTGTGTCTTTGAGCATTGTTATACCAAAGGGAATTTTCACACATCACACTGTGAATTTAGGCTTGGAAGCAAATAAATATTTAGATACTGAACCCTACAAGGTCACGTATTTATATCAAAGACAAAATAAATTATATGATGACAATGTTTGTGGAAATTGCAGCCAGGAATGAGTAATTTGGATCAGAATAAGTGGATTCTGACTGACTCCTCAATGGGGGAACTTGTTCAAAATGGTAATTATTGAATGAGGCTGTTATCAAAATACAGAGTAATGAGAAATTTCTGTCTATCCTCTTCACCCTGCACCTGCCTTCCCTTTGTCTGAGGGCAATTCGGCCAGCAGCAAGTTTAGAGCTCCTCACCTGTTTCGTGGAGCTTTGCAGCAGTGAAGGACTGGCTTGTAATTTTAAGTGATTCTTCCAAATGCCTTGATTTTGTTCTATGAGAATTCAGATTTGGTTCTGTTGTTGTATTTAAAAAAAAATTATTTTAATTAAAAGACATGTTTTGCATAAAGATTTTTAATGAAGATATCCTTAGCCTCACAATCTCATGCATGGACAAGTGTTTGAATATTTAATAATCAATATTAATAAACTTGTTTTAAGTTTCTGCAGTCTCATAAGAGCAGAACAGATGAGCTCTTGATGGAACTGAGCTGTCAGTCCGAACACTGTGACATTAGAAAATAGCTCCATTTCCAAGTCTAGCTGGGTGAAATGTCCTTTCTTGCCAAGGGAGCAGCAAAGTATAGCTTAAATGTGCCTTATTATGACATCTCATGAGTATGGAAATTGGGAAGGGTATTAAAAATGAATAATTAAAACTGGAGACTGATAGATAATGGCAAATAAAAAGCAGGTAAGTACTGTGCTCCCACTGCCCTTTTGATTTGCAGAGATTCTCTGCTAAAGACCAAAAGCATATTTCTCATGGGCACCAGCTAAAATTCAAATCCAACAGACTGACAGTGAAAAATACTGTCAAAAAAAAGCTGTCAAGTTGTATCAAAAAAAGTCACTGTATTACCTCCCTTTATCTGTCAAAGGCATTGATTATTTTCAATAGAGGAGCCCTCTGACAGTTGTTGAAACTGAAAAATCCCCTGTTGAAACGTTTTGGTTGACACATGTCACTATTTCCTAAACAGATAAGTCAAATATGTTATTTTTGACTCTTTGTAGGAGCAAGTGTGTTTATGTAGTATTTTATGAAAGATAAATAATGCAGAAGGAAAGGAACATCCATTAGCACTGCATTTTCTCAGCTATTTGTATCAGTGGGGTTTTTTTTTGTTCCATCTTTCAAAAATGTTCTTTGCATAAAATCATGTGTTCCTTTGGTGGCTGTGATACATTGCAGGGATTTGCTAAGATACCCTGAAGTAATTCAGATAATCAGTGAACCATATTGGTGCTATTCTTGATCGCAGCTGTCAGTTTACTGTTGACTACACTGAACTTCTGTTTTCCACCAGCCACACGTCCGCAGCAGTGATTCAGACATTAATGTCCTGCCAAATGCCCGCTTATATTGCAGATGGACAAACTGAGAAGGGCAAAATAAGGACTGCATCTTGGACTTGCTGCCAGTTTTTGGAGTGAAACTGGGGCTCAGCCTCTTTCTATGGCTGTCAGTTTTCAAGTGGTGGAGTTGGACAACCCTGGTTTACAGGTGTTGGCTCTGCAATCCTGCAGGACATCTTTGGCAGAGAGGAAAGCCTGTTTTGCAGCTTAACCCTGTTTTGTTTGGAAATAGGGGCCTCTCTCTAGCTGAAACCTTAGAAAATGGAGAAAGTTTCCAACATGGCCCCTTGGGAGGGGGCTGTTGAGTGGCAGAGTCATTGTGACTTGTTATCTCTATTAAGAAGGTTAGAACTGGGTGAAGCAGTAGCAGCAGCCAGAGACAGCCTAATACCCTTGTAGACAGTCTTTATTATTCATTAGCACATATTGTACTTCCTCCTAAATATAATTCAGGCTACACTTGTATCACATTAAGATAACATTAAATCTTCCTGTAATTTGAAGGAAATACTACTCCCAGCTGTTGTTGCAGAACTGAACTAAACAAAATCCGAAGAGGTGCTAAAGGAACAACCATAAAACTCCAACTGCATTTGGCACGCCTCTCCTTTGGTGCTGTTTATCACAGAAGTGGTTGGAAGCAAATGTCTGTGCCTGTGAACATGACGACTCTGTGTTCCTGGCATCTCACACCGTGGGAATTACTCTGTCAGAATGAAACAAGCTCCCAGACCCCTCAGGTACTAGAGCACTTTGCTGCTTTTGGGGGAGTGGGGTGACTGATGAACTGAGCAATCAAGATCCTGGAGCAGGTTGCCATGAGGGACACAACAGTCCAATGATTTGACTACTGGTGGAAATGAGATGCACAGGGACTGAATGTCAAAGACATCTGAGTGCCTAATTCTGTCTCAGTGTAAAAGAAGTGGGGCCCTAAACTCCTGAGATCAGCTGGCCTGTGCAGTGTGGCTCTGCCTACGCCAGATCAATCTGAATGAAGTCCAGCATTTAAACTGCTTCTCTGTTGCAAGCTTGTCCTGAGGCTGTAAGCTCTTGTCATTTTGGTTTGTGTTTTTACAGCAGTTAGTGGGATGAGGTCCTTACCCATGTGGCTGCTCAGGAGCTGTCAAGATGAATTACTATTAATGGTAACAATAATAAAAATAAACATGTGTAAATGGGGATAGCGACAGGCTCAGAGTTCTGACAGACCTGGAAAGCTTTGATCTTATGTTGGTAGAGATCAGGATGTGCTGCCTCCCCAGATGACATCCTTGCATGGAGGAGAGAAAAAAGAGCTATAAACATCACCTGTAAATTGTGCTTCCTTCATCCTCCTCGGACTCCCTCCCCCATTAGCTCTGATGATTTACTAAGAGTGTGTGTCTAAGTACCAGCAAAAAACCAACTCAGAAATTAACCCCAGCAAACTTACAATCTCACACCTGACCCCAGAAGTGTGTGGTGCTGGTCATCCAAGTGGTAATGGATGGCTCAGTGTATGGCAGGGGAGAAATGTGCCATTAAAAGGGAAGCAGGGAGTGAGCTGCTGAGTGGTGACAGCCGTGAAAAGATACGAACCAGTGTGGGGTTGTGACGGTGTGTTGTGTTCAGGAGATAGAGGGGCAGAGAGAGGAAAAAGAAAAACCAACAAGGTGTTTCTGTACATATGGCCAAAAAGGAATTGTAGGCTAAGCCAGAAATTGCTGTGTGGATGGGCTGCCTGTCAGGGAGGGAAGCACTGGCCTTTGGGGACTGGCACTGCCCAAAAACCCCCTGAAAAAAGGGAGAGTGCTGCAGAAGTTTGGGGGAGCGTCTGTCCGGCAGCAGGTGCTACCCTTTGTCTGTGGGAATGAACTGAGGACAGGGAAGGAGCCTGATTTACAGGGAAGTGGCAGACCGTGATTTTTGTCTGAGTGCAGATTTGGTTTCTGAGAAAATCAGATTTATGCTTCTTTCAGACAATTTTGCTAATAAGCCGATGACTCAGAGCCTGCAGCAGATGGGATTCTTTAGCTGAGGTAGAAACTATTGCTTTTGTCCTAAAAAGAAAGTTGCTATTTTTCCTTTCTAGAAAACTGATCTCTGGAAAATGTGATGATTTTTCCTTCCCAGCAGAAACACAGCTTTTTCAGATAACACCCAGCTATGCTTCTGGACTCTTATGTGCAGAAAGTCTCATTAGAAAAAAGTGACTTGTGACAACTTAATATGTCATATGCTGGGAAAAATATTTTTTTTTAAATCAATTCCTGTAATTAATAATATCCCAGAAGCCATTGCCAAGAACCACAGCACTAAGTGGTGATTTGTGGTGAGCTCTCCAGCTATCTGAACAGCAAGATGCCTCCTGTCCATGGCTGCAGGAGGCTGCTGCTGCCAAGAACTTGGGAATATTTCTCCAGTAGGAACAGAGGTATCTATCTATTTCCATGTCTCTGGTCAATGGCTTGATACCCAAGTGGAGATTAGTGATGAGTGGAACTCCTCAGGGGTTGGTATTGAGACCACTGCTGTTTAATATTCCTGTTCACTGCACCTCACCTACACAGGCAGGCTGAGAGAGTTGGGATTGTTCAGCTTGGAGAAGAGAAGGTTTTAGGAAGATTTGATAGCACCTTCCAGTACCCAAAGGGACTATGAGAGAGTGGAGAGGGACTTTTTACAAGGATGTGTAGTGGTAGGACAAGAGGAAATGGATTTAAATTGAAAGATATTAGACATTAGGAAGTTCTTTTATGTGAGGGTGATGAGGTGCTGGCACAGGTTGCCCAGAGAAACTGTGGATGCCCCATCCCTGCAAGTGTTCAGGACCAGATTGGACAGGTGGAAGGTGTCCCTGCCCATGGCAGGGGCTTTGGAATGTCGTGATCTTCAAGCTCTCTTCCAACCCAAACCATTCTATGATGAAATCCTTGAAAAGGGACATGCATCTAGATGAGAAACTGCTGAAGAATCCCTTCTCTTCTTCCACCTGTAGATGTTCAGAGACTTGTTTCCCTCCAAAGTAATTCAGTACTTTTTCTCTCGACAGAAAAGTGTCCACTCTATAGGAAATTTCTGATGGATGGCAGTGAGCATGAATATATCATTATAAAAAGACATTTTGAATTCAAAAACCTTATGTGGCCTGAATTTCACTGAGAGGGGTATTTCTTTTCACAAGCTATAGAAGTGTGTGGTACATAGGGTGGTGAAGCCCTTCCTGACATTGTTTTGTTTAAAATCCCTTTGAAGACTGTCATGTTCACCTTTCTTGAAAATTGTGTTACAGCAGCCAGAGGAGAGGAGGGTTTGTTTAGCTTGGTGATGTGCATGTGAATGCACCCTGGGAAGTGACAGAGGCCACTTCACTCCTTCCCTCTTTGTAGATTTGTGGTGCAGGTGCAGAAAGTTGAGATTTGAAAATGCTTTAAAAATAAATTAGGCTTTTATTTATGTTATGATACCTGCATCCTTTCAAAATCATATCTCTGTGGAGAGCTTCAGTAATTACATGTACAGACATTTGTATGGCAGGCACCCCTTGAGCCTGTACTAAGTATTTTATGATAATCTGAAAAAGACAGTAAGTAGCAAATTGCTGAAATTTGATGTTCCAAAATTTAATCAAATCTAAATGTGACTAAGAATTTCCTTTGAATTTACCAAAGCTATATTAATCAAAATTTATAATAAAATGCAGTGTGAGTAAAAGTACTATTAATTGGATGGAACAGTTGATTGTGTAATGGGGTGAGCTTCAAGACAAAAAAAATATCTCAGAGAGCTCAATGGAAAACATCTGCTGAGGTCTGAGCAGTGATCAGGAAAGCATAAATATGAAATGGCATGACATTAATTTGTTGAATAGAGGACAGCACTGAAAATATGACAGTGTTGTTCTGGAGATGGTGATGTGGCCTCACCTTGAGAAGCGTGTTTGGTTTGGTTACCCTAATTAAAAAATGATAGAGCAGGAAATAGAAGAGGTTCAGTGAAGGGCACTAAACCTAATCAGAAGCATAGAAAATACTTTAGAGGGAAGATTTGCATGCAGCAGGGACTGCAAAGGTTAGGTCTGTTTATTTTAGGGAGAACAATACATGGGATGTGCCACTGAAAGACAGGCTGTGATGGATATAAATAAAACACCAATGCCATGACTTTTTCCTCTCTTGGATAAGAGAGAGAGGTGTAAAATTAAATTTGAAGTCAATGCATTTGAACAGTTTTAATAGGAAGCACTTTTAACCTAAATTTTAATTAGCCCGTGGGACTCATTGCCACAAGGTAGGATATTGAGACTGACAGATTGGCATTGTTTGTATGATTAGCAATAACATCTACAGTCAGGTGGAATGGAGTTTTATCCTTTGCACTTCAGACCATAAGCTACACACAGCTTATTCCTCAGGCACACTGGTGTACAATTCTCCTTTATGGGATTTTACAGGGCCTTTTGAAGCAGCTGGCACAGGTTGGTCTCTAGGTCATTCCTTGACTCCAGCACTTTGAATTCTATGTTAGTGACAAGGACTGGGCAATAATTCCTGGGTTAAAAAAAAAACCAAACCAAACAACCTGCAGAAGTTTGGATCGTTGTGTTTTCCCCCCACCTCACCTTTTTGGACTTCCCTGTGAGTTGACTGTGAGTACATCAGCTTGGAGGAGAGGTTTTGGCTTCCCATGGCAGGCATCCATTTGCCCATTCTGGATAGATTTATTTTACTTTCTTTGTCCTCTTAATAGCTTGCATCCCTTACAGTCTTTAATTATTGCATGTTTTGGACTTTTTCACTCCAAACCAGCTGCCATCAATAAACTGGTCCAGTAATTATTTCTCTGGCTTCAGAAAATGGCTATCATGAAGTCAGAGGCACTAGGAACAGGTGGGCTGCAGAATGCCTGTTTGATTTGGTAAACAGCATTAAAAAATTGGCACTTTGACTTCGTCCCTGTACCAGACCAGTTCTACAGCTTTTGTTAATCACATACTTCACGTTTTCCAATGTCACAGCATACGTTCTTTGCCATTCCAAGACATCCACTGTTTTTTCTTTTGAAAATGTAGAAAGTTAAAAACACACATGAAATATCCGTGGTAATGGATATCCTTCAAATGTACAGTGGTGTCTGTTTGGGGAGAGCCCTTTGGGAAAAGAGGAGGGTACAGATGGATGAGCAAAGTCAGAGCAGGCTGAGCCTGGGGTATGGCACCGGCACAGATGCTCTGCTCTGTGCAGTTCCTACTCCGTGCCCAAAAATTGTGCTCTGAGGCACTTTATGCTTGTAGGACAGTTTAGCCTGATGTAGAGCTGGTAACTTGGCATGCAGGAGTCCTGCAGTCTGTTCTTGGCTCTGCTCAGACCCCTTGGGTGAGCTTGGGGAAGTCACTGCAGCAACCTCAGTTCTCTCCAAAATGGGAACCTCTAGTCCCACATAAGAGCTCTGTGAGCTTCTGGGGAGCAGTAAGACTAAATCTGGGATGTGATGGTTTTTTTCTTCCCGAGGATGGGGCTGTGCCTGGGGCCAGGTCGGGGTGCAGTCACCCCCCCAGCACTGGGAGCTGCTGGCTTTCCTGCCCCTCATGTCATCATAACACAGCTAGCTTCAATACCAAACAACACATCTGGGTTTGTCTGTTCATCTGTTCTTCCTGTAGCCTCAGATTTTATCCCATGTTCCCCTCAACAGTCACTGATGTTTGGAAGAGCTGTTTTCCACCAAGGCCCTCTGTAACTGCATCCTGCAGGAAAGGCTTTGCAAGGCAGCTGATGCTGAGGGGCTCAGATGAGGCCATGGCTAATGAGACAAACAGTCCTGTCTCTAAAAAAGATGTGGGGGACTTCAGTGCTCTTGCTGTCCTCTTCACATGGCCTGGAAAGCAAACTTCATCCCTCTGGGAGAGGAGACAGCCACTGCTCCTCCCGAGAGCACTGTGCAAAATTCATTCTCCACTGTGGGTCATGAGGGAGCAAGTAAATAGATCTTTCTCTTATTCCCCCAAGGACTGGATAAAAAGTGGTGACAGTGCATTTGTTCTTCCTGCCACTACTTAGCATTAGGGCACACGTGTAGGTACTCTGTGACATAAAGGATAAGGAAAGGGGAGAGACAAACTATTGTGGGGCTACCCTTGCCCCACAAACGAGAGATTTGCTTCTTCCTAGCACAACAATAGTAGCTGTAGCTCTTCCTAGCACAGCAGTATGGTGATTCTTCATCTAAGGGCAAGCTGGGTGACAAACGTGGGCCAAAACCAGCTTTGTGTGGAACCTGGTGGATTTTAAACAGAAGAGAACAGTGTCCCTGCACACACTGACATCTAAAGATCCTGTTGTTCTGCTTCCTGTGCTAGCAGTGTGGCTGTTAAAGCTCTGGAACATTTTTGGACAGAGAGTATAATGTTCCTGTGAGACTTTAAAAATGAATTAATAGAACATTGATTTAACTTACTGCCTTTTTGCAATGCCTTTGTTTCCAGGCAGTAAAAGTCTACTTGCCAGTTGTCCAGCCAGAAGCCAGTATCTATAAAAACCTGCCCCAGGCAGTTCGTGGAGGGCCTTAGTTAATTAAGACATGCATTATCATCTCTGCTTTGGGCTGCTTGTGTGAGAATGCAAAAAGCACAACTAGACAACTGTCTTTTCCTCCTGTTTTGAGACTCATTCTTGATCCCACTGTGATTGCCAGCAGCAGACAAGGAACAGAGCCAGAAGAGTGAAAATTAATAGTGGTGGCATCTGAAATCTCCATCCGTGAGCTTAAAAACATGCCTGCTTTAGATTGGGCCTTTATTTGCAGGGGGCAACAGCTCATTCCCCTAGTCTGAGTGCTGGAAAATTTAAAAATGGAGTGTGAAGTCCCCTGCTGCTGTTCTGCACAAGGCTTCAGACAGCACGTGGATTTCTTTGTGATGAAAAGGGGTATGTCCTGTTGTCTATGTAACTGTGTCTATTCAGGCATATGCATTTTACAAAGTGGCTGTGTTCTTATTAGTCAAGGGTAAAATGGTATCCTGAGGAGTTCTTCCTCAAGTATTAAGGGTGTTTGGTTCTTGACATACAGTTTAAGTGAATAAAAAAGCAGCAGTTCTTTGTTCTCAATCTCCATCACCCCTTTGCCACCTTCCTTCTCTCTCTGGCTGACTTGCCCTGTGGCATAAACCATCCTTGTTCTTCCCACAGGGACTTCCCCTGCCTGCACACCTTTCCTGCCCAAAAGCACAGAGTGCCTAGGAAAGCCCCAGTGTGCAAGTTTTACATTCTTTATGATGCAAAAGTAACTGGGAGCCAGCTGGCCTGGGAACACAGCAAGCCCCAAGCTTCAGCATATCAAGGGTACTCTTTTCCTTGGAGATGGATACATCAGGGCAAGGTCTCCCTGGATATGGGCATGTGGTTCCACTAAGGTGCCCACTACCTCTTTCCTAGACCATCAAAACTTGTCTGGATTCTTCAGCCTGGTGTGGTAGGAATGTGTTTGACCTGAAAAGAGATGAGGGAGGGCTCTGAAGGCAGTCAGCAACTTCCAGAGCCATCTATTCCCCAGGGAGAAAGGAAAGCTCCTAAGCCCCAGATAAAATGCTCATCACTTAGACAAATGTGCCGAGATCCTCAAATCCTCCCTAGAAATAGGGGATTGCAATATTAAACATAGTTATGAAATGTCTATAGAGCTGCAGCTACAGATGGAGCTTTATGAGTGGTTTGAAGTAATGCTGCACCAGCATCAATTATCCTCAACAACTGCACAAAGATATTTTTAGGGTGATATTTTCATTTTACAGCAGCATTCGGTCACTTGCAGCCACCAGCTAGGTGCCACCTCCCCATTTTCACCCCAAGCATGGAGTGATCTCTCAGCAAAGCATGGCCCATCCTGTCCTCTTGCCTCAATAATCAACAGCTCAGATGAACATTTCCCCCTATCTTGGCACCTTTGCTGTCAAAATTGCTGTGAATCAGGGAACCTGCCTCTCTCTTCCTGCAGCTGTGAATATTAGCTACAGAGTAGCACTAAATCTTGTTTAAGCTACAGTAATTCCACCCAGTGATGAATGTCACTACCTGAATAATTTGGGTAATTTCCTGCAGCTCTAGTGTACTAGCAGAGAAATGAATGTTAATTTACTGCTAATTTAGTATACTAACCCTTAATTAGCAATGAGCAAGCTCTGAAATATTTGATTCTGAAAGCTCATCAAACTTTTACCAGAAAAAAAAGAAATCACCCCTCCCAGCTGAACTCTTCACTCTATTTGAGGTTATTAGCAAAATGCTATGGGTGTGCTGTTCATTACCTCTCACCAGGATATATGTAGCTGGGAACACCCCCATTTTCCACTCCTGCTGCAGAAATCCATTAAGAAGATTCTTGCTCTTATGCAATACCTTCAGCTGTTGTAGGGTATTGCAATGTGCAGAGATGCTGTAGCTTTACTGACAGGCAGGATTAATCATAGAATCATTTAGGTCAGAAAAGACCTTTAAGATCATTGAGTCCAACCGTAAGCCTTACACTAATTGCACAGATTATCAATGACTGGTGTCTAAAGAGGTGAAAGAAGGGCTGAGTGTGTCTAATGGGCTGGGCTGTTGCTACAGAAGGCAGCACATGGCTGTGTAGAAAAGTTGGATGTCACATGTTGAGCTCATCTCCCACTTTCTTCTCTGGGCTGTTTTGCTCTTTTCTAGTCAGGTCTGGTGTATCCTGTTCAGCAGTTCCATCGATATTCATTTTATTGTTTTTGTGTGATAATTGGCACAACACAGCCTGAACAGGGGGCTGTGCAAGCAGGGTAGGGCATCACAAACAGCCCTGCCTGTGAATGAAGAGTGTGTGCATGGGGATGAATGGTGAGGGGAACTGGTGCGCAGGAGGAGGAGGGACTCTGGGGAAATGGAGGGCTGGGGAAAGGAAATGAAAGAAAGATGTGTGTGTCAGCTGAACTGCTGAAGCCAAGCCAAGCACTAAGCTGGGCAATGGGCCAGTACATGACTTATCTGTGCCTCTGTGTTGGTACTGGAAGATTTTTGCAGAGAAAAGACCAAACTGTCAGGTGAAATTTCATATTGCTGGAGATGAAGTTAAACAAAGTCCCATAATGCTGGGGAACTCTGCTAATTGTCCAGCAGCAATTTCCCCTGCTGTGCAGGATTATTTGGGTGCCATCTAGCCCAATATCTCAGTGATGAGTAGAAGAGCTTTCATGGTGAAGGAAAACTCTGTGTTCCTTTCCTGTCGCCAGAAAAGATGGAACTGCCTCAGAGGGGAGAGAGGGTGGGAACTGCTCATGGTGAGTATTTATGTCCTGACTGGGGACAGGTTACCCAGCACCTGTCACTGCAATTTGATTTCCTACAGCAGAAAATGAATTTTCCTGTTTTGATCTGTGCAGGCTTATCCTTCCTAAGTGCACTCTGGGTGTGGGCTGCTTTGATGTTTCTGCTGGGACTCCAGTATTCACCTGACATCTGTCAGTCCCCCTTGGTCTACTTTTCCTTCTCCTCTTAAGCTCCTTTTCTGACCTCTCATTGGCCACCTGGTTGAGTGACAAGGACTCAATTGCTAGTGCTAGGAATTATCAAAAATGTCCTGTGTAACACAGGATTCTCTGAACAGCTTCAGTCAAATCTTTCAAGAAGTTAATGGGAAGGTCTTCTCCTGGAAGTAGTCAGTGCTGGACATTCTGAGATGTGGCCATTGAAGATGAGCTTCAGTGTGCCCAGGCTTGCTTGGGGGAGGAGGTTGCTGTGACATTGGGTATGTGCAAATTGAAGCCTATTCAGATGTGCCAGGACTGCTGCAGCTCCAGATGGACCAGACACCAAACTACAGTGTTTCACAGCCTTTTCCCACTGCCAGTGCCTGGACAGACCCTGGCAGCACACAGCTCCTTGCCCTGCATCTATAATGCCATGTTCCAGGCTCTCCCCACTGCCCTGAGACCAGCTACACCTTAGAGAGGTTTCTCAAGAGGATTTCATGGTCAGACAAGTGCAAAAGAGCTGTGTTGAGAGAGGAATTCTTTTTCTAAGGTGAGTGAAGCAGTTGGGTGACAAGCTGATTTAAAATGTAGGCGATTTCTCTACTGGCCATGTCCGTCTTCCCTTCTCTTCCTCTGTTCCCCACTGTGTCTGTTGTGCCTCCTTGGGTCTCACCAAATTTCTCTGCAGCTGATGGACAACACAACAGAAACTTTAACACTTTTCTTCCTTATGGAAATGCCCTTGTTCTGTGCCCAAGGACACATTTCCTACCAAACCTGACACCAGGTATGACTGTCTTGCTCTCAGTCCTACATGGAAGTGCATGTTCAGGGGCTGAGACATACACGAGTTTATGCAAATTCTACCTCTTCCTCACAGCAGCTCTTACACTTTCTCTGCAGCTCCTGTAGCTGCTTGGCAGGGTAAGGCAGGGTAACCAGCTGCCTGGTCTAATCTGTCAGCATGGAAGGCAGGCTGGAGCACACCTCTTCTTTTCTGAGAAGTTCTCTGTTTTTAGGAGATCAGTATTGCTTCATTAGTTGCTCCTCTGCTCCTGCCAGGAGGAGTGGGGAACTGTTGTATTCACACTTTATTAAAAACAGATGAAAAATGGCTGTGTGCTTTCCATTCAGCTTTCTCTTTAAAACTTTTCGAGGATTTGTTGAGCCCTTCTTCCACAAAATATAGTTTTCTCAAGGAAAATTTTGTCATTGCTAAATGAGCCATTCCACAAAACAGAGAAGAGAAATGTTTCTAGACTGTAATCTTCTCTTGCTCCTCTAGGCAGAAAATGACTGTGATGTTAATATACATGTGAGAGGGATACATTTTCCACCCCATTTTGTGGTGCTGACCACGCTGGAGAACAGAGCAGCCATCTCTGTGTGCCTTGTCTTGGGAGGGGCAGATTCCACCCAGATATTCTTTGCAAGGGCTGAGCTGGGGGAATCCTTAGTCCCTCTTGTCTTGTTAGACGCATGTAAGAGCAGAATCTGACACTTAAAATACATTATTTAAAGAAGTATGCACTTCCATATTTATGTGATGGGTGTTTTACTATTGGAGCACTTTAATAAGGTCATACATGTTATGCTTTTTTAATCTGGAGAGTTTTATTTAGACTCAAAGGCTGAGATTCACCTAACCTGGTGTAGGTATGTTTGGCTTAGTTTGGACACATGCAGCTTGTACTACAGTCAATGAAAAGAAGCTGGTGCTTTAGAGATTTCATTTATCATCCAAAAGGTAGATGTGTAAGAGAGGTGAGATGAAATGAACCCTAAAAGCAGCTTTTTCACTCTGTTGATCACAAAGGACATTTTGAGTGCCAGGCCTTGATGGGTCAAGCCTGCAGTAAGATGAGTACTACCCCACACCAGAGTCTTCTGCAGAACTCCAGGAAAGAAAGGGCCCTGGTGAAGTCAGGAAGAGAAAACTAGAGGTCAGTATGTGAAAACTTTTGTGTGTATGTGGGTGCTTTTTTGTGTAATGATAACTTTAGGATCTGTTTTACCACAGCCAAAGAGGGATCAGTAGTCAAGTTTACCTTGTGAGAATTGTTAACCCTGGAAACGGTGATTAAAGTAAAATTTAGAGCACAAATTGGATAATCTGTGGGATGGGAGAAACTCTAATGCAATGTTGTGGTTGGAAGTTACAAAGCAGATAATTGTGTATATTAACAGGACTCTCTTGAAGATGATGTTGTCCTAATATCTGTCACTGGGTGCAACTACATCCTGAGCTTGAAAAGCAAGATAAGAACTGGAATGCTCAGAGGACCATGAGGAAGCTCATGGCCTGTTTTCATTCCCATTTAATTGAGAAAGTCTGGAAGATTACAGCCCTAGTAATGAAAACTCAGCCACCATCTGTAAGTTCTTGTACAGGGAGCAAGGGCTTGCCAAATTGCCCTTCATCCAGCAGAAGGGAAGGCCAGTGGCAGGTGGAGTATGGAACTGAACAAAGCAGTGGTGGAAAAGAGCAGGACTTTCAGTGGGAGCCCCTGGTACAGCACACCCCCATGACACTGGCTTCTGATTCACTGCCAGTTTTATAATCAGGATGGGGTGTTTTTCTAAAAGAGCTGCTGTAGTTCAAGGAGGGATTAATTCAGGGAAGTTTGTGTTGTGCAGTGGGTCAATATAGCTGATCACAACAGACTCTCTGGGAAAAAAGACTTTGTCTCTATAAATCATGGCTGTGGTTTTGTCCAAATGGTTTGGAAGCAGGCTCTTGTTTACTAATCTGTAAAGTCTTTAAGCAGAAATTTAAATTTTCTTTCTGGAAGCTCTTTAAAATTGATTCCCACAGTAAACCCAGCTTCAGGAAATCCAAGACAATGCCAGTTAATTAATTAAAGCGATTAACAAGTAAACTGGTGCTTCCTATGACTGTGGGCGAGCAGTTGGCATTTTAGCAAACTTTTCCTCATAATAATAGTAATACTTCTTGGGGCTGTCACACTGTCCTCCCCCACCTCCACCCTTTCCCAATTATAATTCTCTTCTTTTGATCTTGGAAATGTTTTTTTATTTTTTTTTTTTTAAATCTAAAATATGCTGCTTGGAGATGACATTTTGTGAAATGTTCATTTTAATTATACAGGGATGGTTATCACTGCAGGGATGTTGGCACTGCCTTTCGATGCAAAATCCTTCTTTTCTGCTGATTATATTGAGAAAGCTCTGCGAGCCTTAGGCACCTGAAAATTGTAATGCATCATTGTTCACTGCTGTGAGCGGCAGGGAGGAGAAGTTAAAGCTGAAGTGGGAGGGCACTGTGGTGGCATCTAAATCAGCAGTCCACGAGGACAGTGGGGAGGCTGGCATGCAGGTGTGCTGGCTCCAGCAGGGTCCTGGGACTGTACCCTGTGCACACACCAAGGGACCAGGGTGATGTTAGTGCTCACCCATGGAGGGCAGAGCCACATGTCCCCGTGTCCCTCCTGCTTTGTTGGCTGCTGAAAGTGCTGGAGGAGTGAAGTTGTGATGGTTTTGCAGCTGGAAGAGCATGGACAATACCCAGTGGAATAACTGCCAGAGATCAGGGCTGTCAATGGCACACGTTGTTTTGGCTGGCCAAGCCCTCTGTTTGGGGTCTACCAGACCCTTGGGATGTAGCACCAGGTCCCCACAGAGCTGCAGTGCACGTCCCTGTGCCCCCAGATGTGTGAGGGTGGCAGGGCTCCATCCTCTGCTCGGTGCTGACACCAGCCCCACAGACACACCCCTGCCAGCAGCAGGTTGGCACAGAGCTGATGATGGATAATGGAGTTATTCTCTCAGGTCCAGCAACAGAGGATTCCTCTTCAAAAGATTCACTTGTGACAGTGGTGTTTACTCTGGGCCAGGCTGTTCACTCCTGCATATCTAATACTTCTTGAGGCTTTTATCCATCTCAGTGGGACTGCCTGAACAGCCAAGTGCTCCTTGGTACAGGTAGGGGTGGTATGATCTAAGGACAGAGTAGTAACACTCCTCAGCTTACTGCTTTCAAGAGAAGATAGGAAAAACCTGTAACAAATGAGGCTGGAGTTGTTTTTCATGCACCATGCCCAGGGCAGACATGTGAGCTGTGTGCCAGGGCACAGGCAGGCAGCTGTGGCTTTAACCCATCCCCTCTGGATGCAAACAGGAACTGTGCTCACTCCTTGGCTTGACTTTACAACAACGCTGCTGCAGCTCTGAGAGATTCCCCTTGTCTTCAGATGAACCTTTTTTTTGGTGTCATTTCCCTAGGTTTAAATTTGGCCCGGGGTACCCACATTAGCATTTCTGCTTTAGTGTACAGCCTGCCTAATGAATCCCACAGCCATAAGGGGTTCTCCTTGCACACACTGCAATATGGGCTCACGGGGAACTGAGACCTGAACTTTATGCTGAACAAACAGGTGACTAATGGCAGGTCCTTCCCTAAGGACCTTACATTAAATAGATTCCTCTTCATATTATTAAAACTTCTGGTTTGCTGCTTAGGTGAAGATAGAGCTGAGTAAATCGTGGATGGTTTGGATCTGTAGTAAAAATGAAAAATTGGCTCACTGCAATGAGCAGCCATAGTTTAGTGGCCAAAAAGAAATACCCTGTACTCTGAAAAAGTACTTAGTTTAGTTCTAGTGCTTTAATTTTTAAAACTGTCCTGTCTTTTAAAAACCTAGCTCAATATTTAATTTTAAAATGGCATTTTAAAAATTAATGGTGCTGACAGTTTGTTTCCTTTTTGGGGCTAGACGAAAGGGAAGAGAGTGACAGAAAGAACTCACTACAAGTCATTTTTGTCCTTTCACTGCTGCTCTTCAAGAAATTTCATATTCAGAAAAATTAATAGATCTCCACTGGAATAATAACATAAAATTGCTTGTCTGTCTAATGCCACCCCACTGTTTTACTACCATGGAAAAGGAATAATGAATTTCATTCATAAATGCAAAAGGTGAATGTAAGTGCTGGGTACAAGCCACTGCTGTTGCATCAGGCAACGCAGGCAAACTCAGCTATTAACTGAGATAAAACTGTGTTAAAGGAAGGCATCATTAGAAGATTAGCTGACACTCTTTCATTATTAATGAAAACTTGTTCTATATAAAAGATTCCAAACATCTTTAAAAAATGAATCATGTATCACTTGGAGAAGAAAGCTCAGAATTGGAAAGGAAACTTTTAAATCTTTTTGTCTTAACACAAAACCCTCTCAATTGCTTGTGCAATATGATGTTTTGCCTGATTGTTGTATTCAAAGAGTGGGAGGGAGGTGGACAGGAAGGAAGCTGCCATCACACCACAGTTCCAGCCCAGCTCACAGGAGAAACAGGTTTGCAAAAAGGTGCAGCACGGTAGAGTGCAGCCCCACAGGTCTGAGCATGAAGGGCAGGGGGGAGGATGCTGCTGCCCTGAGCAGGGGATTACAGGATCCTTTTATGCTATCAGGGCAGCATAAAGGGCTTGTGTGGGAAGAAGAGCTGGTGCAGTTCAGGGCTTCATCCCAAAGCCTGGGGTGTCAGTGGGAGCTGCAGAAGGGCAGAGCTGCCTGAAAGCCCTTTTCACCTGCAGTGCCCTTTCCTGCAGCTCCACAGCTCCTACAACTCTGGTTTGTTACAAAATTGAAAAGAACTATTAGCTAACTACCTTGAAAACTAATTATCCTATTGTAGCACAAATCCTGGCTTTACTGTTAATCTCATTCAAGGATTCCTTCTGTCCTGGTTTGGCCTGGAGCTTAACACCGGGAGCAGCATGAGCTGGAAGTGTTCAGCACCTTTGAAAAAGAGACCACATGCAGGTAGCCTGCATTAAGGGATGCTGGAAAATAATCCCCTGGCACATTAGCTCATGGATGTGTGTGTTGGCAGAGATCAAGCCAGCGGTTCATGCTGAGCATGTGAATTCACAACAAAACCCAAGTTCTGTAAAATAATGTGGCTTTTTTTAAAATCCATATTTATTTCCTGCTTTCAGGCGCTTACGTAGGTATTGATCTGATCAATGTGAGTAACTTTTTGGACAAACAGGCTTCTTAAAATGCCTTAAAAGCTTCATTATTAGGATAATGGAACCAAAGTTAAAAACAAATCAAACAATGCACATGTAAAAGGTTTCCCCTAGACAGCTTGAAAATAAATTGAAAACAAATTCAATTAAAATAACAATCAACCTTTTTGTTCCTTCAGTGGTATGATTTCTCTGAGGCAGGTACACAATGATAAGAGATTTCTTTGAAATGCTCGAGATAGCACACCCATAGGCAGAGCTATGACAGATCAAAGCAGTATTTGTGCTAAAGAACAGCCTGCTACTATTAAGTTTCTACTTGAAGGGCTGAAATGTTTCTTTTTTTTTTCTTTCTTTCTTTCTTATTTTTTTTTCCTTTTCAGTCCCAGATGCTTTTGCATCTGTTACTGTTCTTTCCTTGTGGCTTTTACCTCACTAAGCCAGGCCCTAGATCTTGACCCAAAGGAAATGTCTTGCCTAAATTTCTTTTTACATGTAGCATTGTGCTTTCCCTGCTCTGTATAACTGGAAGTTTTCTTTTTCTCTGCTTACTCTGATACCCTTGGCCTGAGATTTCTTTGTGCCATTAATCTTTTACACCCCAGCTGTAGTGGCAGTGGTGCTGTGCTTGGAGCAGTGTGGGGAAGTGGCGTGGTCCAGGGCTGGTCTGACAGCAGGGACTGGTCCTGCCTGGCCCAGGAGTGGTGTGCCAGCAGTGCCAGCAGCACTGGGGCACTGGAACAGGCTGCCAGCTCCCGTCATGGTCCCCTTGAGGAGGTTTTGCTGTTGCAAATAGAATTACAAATGGGTTGAGGTTTAGATGCTCTGTTATTTGGCATCGTGCTGGCGACCCCACATCTGCAGCATTGTGTGCAAAGGTAGAAGTAATGAAGGCAGCTACTGATGAGCTGCTTTTTTTGCAAACGATTGTGCTGTATTTGCTCATGGCAGTAAGGACATCCAGTTACTTACTTTTTTTGTACGTGCTACAAAGCACCTTGGCCTTGCAGCCATTCTGGAAAAGACGCATTTTCTGTTTCAACCAAGACCTGTCACTGCAAGAACCATCCTTGTTTTATCTGTTGATTAGGTGCCCCTTGGGGTTGCCTGTGTAGTGTGTTCTTGTGAAATAGGAGCCTCTCAACCAAGCTAGTGATGCTTTGGGTAAATTACAGTGCTATCTATGGAGAGCACGTGATGCTGTTTGCAGGAGAAACTTGCTGGTTTTGTTCACGCTTTTTGTTGCAAATTTGCTTGATGACTCCTCTTCTCTGCCAAAGTACCTTTTAGTCTTGGAGAAGCTGATGGGCTTTCTGTTTTGAAGATCCACTAAAATGAGGTATGAAATACTCCTGTTATCTAGCGTGTTGGAACATCGTGTTCCCAGTGCTGTAACTGGAATGGGTTTGGATTGGTACCCCACATGAGGTGAGTGTTCAGTGTCCTGTATTGCCAGTGAACTGGTAGGCAGCTATGGACCTATTGCACTCTTTTGGCAGAAGCAAACAGAGGATTAGAAGGATTGAGGGCCATATCTTCATCTCCTTGTTCCTGCAGGAATATAACGTGCTCCAAGAGCACCGTGTCAGACACTGCCAGGGAAGTGCCATTTGGGGCAGCCTTGGATGTGAACACAGAGCTCTGGTAGTTTCCTGAAAGCCAGGCAAGGAGCTGGTGTTGCAGCACTGATTTCAGGAAATTTTTCTACTTCTTCAGGAATGGTGTTTTACCCAGTAGTTCTGTGCAGTGGCCGGGTTTGGAGCTACCTCTTGTTTGGCTTGAACAATGGTGCCACATGAGTGTGGTTGTGGTCAAAGGAAGAGCCTGTGCCAAGTACTGAATGCCAAATGTATTCCTTGTTATTCCAGGCACAGTCACTTCCACAATCACAGATTGTCTTTTGAGTCATCAGAATTGATTTTTATGCCCACTAATTACTGCCATGTCTGTTCCTTAGAAACCATGGGCAGTGAAGGCACAGTTCATGGGTATTGAACTAGTACAGTTTATATTGAGATGAGTTAATATCTGGAAGAATATTTGATTTTAAACAGCTGCAAAGGTCTTGCAAGGTTGCTTGCTGCTTTGGAAAATTATATGGTTGCAGTTCCTATTCTGCAACTTTGCTGTTTCTTTCTTCATCACTACATGATCCAATCAAACTGCCAATCAGCTGGCACCATTTGCATTTTATACCAACTCTGTGTTTTACTAGTTTTATTGAGGATTCCCAATAAAATGGGATTTCTCAGCTAATTTTGGAAGATATTTCCTTTCTGTCAACTCTTGTCAGCAGGCCTGCCAGAATAAAAACATGAATTTGGGCTGGTGATGGATTTAGAACTATGCTTGGGTATATCAAAGAAGAGCCAGAATATGGCAATAGCAGGGGTAAAAAAGGTTGATGTGCTGCATTCTTCTGTAAAAGTAGCCAAGTCTGTAGGATATTCTAAACTCGGAATACCTGGTTATCAGAATAAGTTCTGGTAATAGGAATATCTTGGTAATTAAAGTGGTTGTACTGGGTGAGAATCCAGTGGGGATATTATATCTGTTTCATAACAGCAAGGCAAAGGGAAGCAAGACAGTTCTTGGGTGTATTCATCTTTTAAACAAATTTGATTTTTCCTAAGACTTTATTTCCACACCATCTGGAACATTTTCAGGCCTTGCTTTTTGAACATGCAGAACACAGGTTTATATTAAATTGATGGGAGCTACAGGTTTGAGCACTTGTGATTAAGAGAGAAATCCTGGCAAGCCAGCTCTTAACAGACTTCTCTTTGGTTAATCCAAATCTTTGGACAAGTTTGAAAGCTGAACCTGAATCTAAATTTCACTAATAACCTTTACTTTTTCAAGTGTCTGAACCAATGTTCCAGGTTCTGCTAGTACTGGCTCTGAATATCATAGCTTGACCCCATCTATGATGATGGAAAAGAATCAGTTTATCTTTCTACAGTGTGTAGCCACTCCTGGGTGAAATGTCTGGAAGTTCTTTTTAGCAGCATAAAGCACAATTTTACATGGAGAGCAAATGATTTCACAGCCTACTCTGAAAGTAATTAACAGAAACAGGGTGTAAACACCGTCTTCTGTGCTCTCTGAAGTAAACAAAATAAGAATTTATGCTATTGACCTTGTTAAGTAACTAACATTTTTCCTCCTCTGCATTAGCTTTTGCTTTCTCCCACAGTTCAACCCCCTCCGAGCCTGAGGCCACTTGCTACACCAAAATGTTCAATCCCACATTTGAATAAGCTGAATAAATCCAGCCATACTGCTAAACATATGGTAAGTAATAGCATCATTAACAATAGCATAGTGCACATTTGACAACTGAAGGGATTTGGCTGCTTTGTGCCAGAGGAGTGACAGCAGAGGAGCAGTCCTGGCTGCTCCTGTCATCCTGTCCTGTCCCTCCCTCTGCCCCTGCCTTGACTTTTTGAAAATTTGAAAGGCTGCCCATCTTACCAGTGGCTTGGGCTCTTATCTTATGCTGTCAGCTCTGCAAGGCTCCATTTCACCTGTAAATGTTGCAGTTTATCCTGCCTGGGGCCACTGCACGGGTGGGGATGAGTGTGGAGAGGAACAAATAAATGCCCTCAGCATCTGGCCAGGGCAATTGCTCCAGACTATGCCTTGGTCCTGACTGTCCATCCATGGCTGAGGGCTTCTTGTAGCATTTAAAGCAGACTGTGTGACATACCAGGAATGCCAGAAAGTCCAGCTACTGCAGCATGGTCAGGAGCACAAAGAACTGGCACATGGTGTGTCCACAGCTCTGAGCTAAGAGACTGGCAGATTGGGGCACATGGAGGGAATCGTTGGAGTGGTGGATCTTAATTTTTAACCTGGTCAGAGAAAAGCACATCACTGTCCCTCCACACCCTGCCTGACCTATCCTGAAGGCACAGGGGCTGTTGTGGTAGTCCAGCTGCAGGGGATATGCACAAGATCCTCCTCTCCTGTGCCAGGACTGCTCCTGGTGGCACCCTGCTGCAGGATGCAGCCTTGCTCATGGGTTTGTGGGGTGCCTTGGCCCCAGCACCTCATTCCTCAGATGTCAGTGTGGGTTGGCAGCCACTCTCTGGTTGGTTTCTTCCTGTTGCTACTGCTGTCACTGGCAGCACTTCATAACCCCTGTCCCCTGCCCTTCTTTCGTGCCCTGCTCCATCTTTGCTTCCCCTCCAGGATGTCTTTGACTTGCTGTCTCTCATTTCCCCTTCTCTCCATATCAGATTTGAAATCCATAAATGCATCAGGCCCAATCTCTGCCCATCTCAGAGCTGGAGACACTAAGAGTTACCTCAGTTCTCCCAGAAAGACCAGACTGTTGCCTTCTGCACCTCAAAGGGCAGCTGGCACAGGCAAATGTCACTCCCCATCACCCTGGGGCCTCAGCAGCAGGGTGCCTTGTGCACTTGTTTCAGAAATGGTTTTATTTTGTATCTCCATGTTGTTGCTGGTCCAATGCCTCATGTAAACACCCACAGCCATATAAAACTTTCCCCTTTTTTGATAGCCAGCTTTGCAAATTCTTTTAGACTCCTACCCCTGGAAACAGCAGATGGCTTCTGACCAAAAAGTCACTCCATCAATATAATGCTTAATGCTAGGGGATAAGACTGCTGCTTTACTATGCATCCTGGATACATAAACCCGGTTCACTTCATCATCTCTGAGCTCCCTTCACTTGCCACCTGTTATCCTGCCCCTGTGGATCAGTGTGCTCCCAGGTAATCTCTGTTTCCCAGTGCTGTGACGGGCAGGGCTCTCTGCTCACCCGCAGCCCGAGCTGGATTAAGGTGACAGCAGAGGCTTCTGCCAATGCTTCCTACTGCAAGAGGTTCTCCCCAAAAAATTGTCTGGCAATATTCATATCCCAAGCTTCTGAATTTAAAACCATCTGTGAGTGCTACAAATGGGTCACCAGGTCACACTGTCCCTCTGTTTTGGTATTGTTCTCAACCTCTGCTGGCTGCTGGGTTAGTAAAAACACCTCCATAAATTACATTCTTTTGCTTCTTTATTTTCAGCAGAATGTTTTTTGCATAAATGAACATCACCTTGCAGCATTTGCAATCCAGATGTTGGTGCTTTTTGTTAATGAAAAAGATCCTGAAGTGAATTGACTGTAAGGTGATATGTTCAAAAGTAAAAACAAATCCAGGAAGTCAGTTCCTGTATTTTGCACAGGCTGAGCTCTTAGAAATGCAAGAAGACAATAAAGCACAATAAAAAGAGAAGTTAAATGCAAATGTCTATTTTTTTTTTTTTACTTGAATCATTGAATATGCTCTGAATAATAATCAAGACCAGGACTTTTTTTTTTTTAAACAAGAGGTTTTAAACAGATTGTTTCAATGCAAAGCCATGTTATGTTGCTGGGGAAAGACACCATTTTATTCATCTAACTCACACGTGTTTTTGAAGGCATATGAGTGTGTAGGGGGCAGGAAGAGATACTGCCCACTGCATTGGGAAGACTAAGCACTGGAAGATGTGTTTGGACATGCCTCAGGTCTGCTTTGACTATAAAATTTACTGTGTGTGTATATGAGAAGCTAGAAAAGAGAGCAGGTAGTGGAAGAGAGTCCTCGGTAATACTTGAGAACTGTCGATGCTGTGGGCTGAAAATAAAAACAAGATTTATCTTCCACCAAGAAACAATGCTTTAACCAAAGGGACTGGGGGGAACTGTGGCAGAGGGGTTGTGATTTTCAGCGGGTGTGGGAACCTGGGATGCAGAGGTGTGCGCGGTGGCACACGTGGCGTGGGAGCTGCGAAGGATGATGTGTGCAAGGAGAGTTGGTGTGCGGTCACTTCTGTGGGTGAAGCCGTGTTTGCATCCCAGCAAACACAGCTTCCCTGAAGCACAGCCTTGTTTGGGAACGCCACACCGCGCCCTCCCCGCGCCTCTCCGTGCGCTGATGCCCCGGTGATGTCCCTCTGATGCCCCGGTGCCGGGGGTCGGTGCCCCTCGGAGCCATCGCTGTCGCTGGATGTTCCTGCAGCCCTCGGCCCGTCCCTGTCCTGGTGCGGGAGCCCAGCAGATGGAGCAGTGCTCCTGTGCTGAGGATGCTGCCGGGGCTGGATGTGCCTCGCTTCGGGGGGAGCGGGGCCGCAGCCGGAGCAGCGCTATGAAAGTCAATGGAGTTGAGCTGATCGGCCCTTCTGCATCCATAAAATACAGAATAAAAGCTTCAGTATAACAAAAATATATGTGAGATCCCCATTTTCTGTGAGGGGAGTGCTCTGTAATATATTTATCTGACTAACCGAACAGTTTGTAGAGAAATACATTATAATTTCCAAACTTTATACGCTCTACTGTAGATTGTTTTTACCTGAGCTCTAATTTACAGTTAAAACTTAGACAAGGGCATAACAAAATAATCCTTTTGATCACATTGCTATTTTATGATAACGATATACTTTATTATTTTTAATAAAACACTAGTAGCTGCTGTTAGCAGTATTCCCACAGCAGCAGCCATGAGCGATGGCACAAACAAGAACAGAGAGCCCTTCTCCGTCTCTTTTTTTCTTAATAAATAATTGAAGGAGAAAACAAGAAAAATATGGTGTAGGATCCAAACAATAAACAAAAACCAGGGTCAGAAAGCAGGGCACATGCTTTCTTCTCCTTTAAACCTAACTACCCATATTTTTTTTCTTGCTGTGACAGAGAAATGTACTCAGCTATTTTTGTAGTGAATTGTATCTTCAAAAAATATTTTTATATATGGCAGTGCTGAGTGCTGTAACACATCTAATGGCATATTTTCATCTGTGTGACTGAGACAGCTCTCCTGCCACGCAAAGCACAGCCCTGCTCCAATTATGTACTCATGGCTGTGCCTGCCCTGAACCTCCTGCTGCTCATCAGAATGGTTGTTGCACCCAGGTAAGTTTGGAATAAAAGAGGTCAGAATTTGGCCCCTGCAAGCTTCTGGGAATCTAGCCCTTTGTAGGTTTTCTCATCTCTCTCTTAACTTCACGGATGGGGCAATAGCATCACCTTCCAGCTGCCTCTGGACACTGTGCCTTGCTGGGTCTGTGCATCTCCTTCCCTCCCAAGCTTCCTTGCCCCAGTGTATGTCCTTTGGACACCTAATTTTCCCCTCTGAGCCTGCACTGCTGTGATCTCCCTCTACAGCATCTTGCTGTCAGTTTGTCTGTCTCTGGGTGCAAGACACCCTGTATTCAATGCTAATTCTTCTGTGTTTTAAAAGCATTAGAAGTTTTTAGCTGCAAAGCAGACCTAATAGGAATGTAAATATCTTCCTCTGAACACAGGTATTTTACATTATTGAGGCATGTCTGTTTGGCAGGCTTCCCTCCATTTCAGGAGGGCAAAATTTGGCTTCTTTTCAACCATCCTACCTGGTTACACAAGGTAAGCAGTAGAAGTGAGCTCTGGGCTGCTGTGTTAACCATCTTGTGTGCATTTCATTTGCCTGGTGTCTGTATTTCTAGTTTTGTGCCTGTAACAGTTAAAAACAGTGGCCCCTAACACATAATTTCAACTCTCTTAAAAAAGTAATGGGAACTGCTACAAAATCTTAGCTAACAAATAGATTTAAACTTCAGTTTGACCTCCTTATCCAAGAAAAACAAAAGCTGAAAAGGGATTAGTTTTCTGTCTGTGAGCACATCAAGGGGCAAAAGCCCAAGCGGGTGGGGAAGAGCTGTTTCAGCTGAGGATAATACTAGCAGGAGAACAAAGAGGGCTAGATTTGTCCTGAATTAATTTAGGATGCTAGAAGCTCCTTCATGTCTGGTCAGGGCAATTCTGGGACAATGGCACAGTAGGAGCATCAGGCAAAAACTAAAGCTGCCTTTTTAAAGGAGCATCCTCAGGGTGTGAAAGGGATTATGGGGGTGACTCCTGCAGAAACCTCAACTCTCTGCTCAAGGAGTCCTTCACAGTCTACTCCTTCTTATTCCTGTGTTAAAACCATTCAATGCTCAAGTTGGAATTACTCCAAGGTATAGAAAAAAAGCATTTCTTGTGGTTGCATTGCTTGGGAAGGGCTACTGCTGAGCTGGGAGGAGAAACCAGCAACTCCCAGGCTCTCAGACTGTTGCTGTTTCAGGGCTCGTGGCAGAGAGGTTGAGCTCATGTCTCTGATGCATCTGGTTTAACCACTGCCTGCTCTGAACCCTTTTGTGCCTTTCCATCAGGCCCTTGTTCCTGACTTTGAAAGCCACTCTGTCCTCTCCTTCCTCTCTGGAAATCTTACTCCATATTTTTCTATTACTTCAGCCCTTCAACCTCATCCATACCCCCAGCTGCCCTTCATCTTCCCAGGAGCCAAGATCTGGATGTGCCACCTTCAGGGGTCTCATTTGGACCCAGAGCTCCATCCTGTAGCACCTGCTCCTCTTTGGAGTCTCACCCAGTCTGAGCACACACTGCACACCCAGAATGACTCAGACTGCTTCCCTCCTTCTGTGCTCTCTGCCCATCTCTGCATCTCCTTTCCCAGTGCTAGAACACCTTATACCTCCTCTCAACAGGGTTTTGTGGGTATTAGAGCCAAATTTCCAAATGTGCCTGGTGGACTGGAACATTTTGACATGGTGTGTCCGTGGATCAGTGTTGATGACACTTGCTCAGGGCTGCTTTGCTGAGTACAACTGTACCACTCAATTTTATTATTAAGTGCTCTGTTTGAAGCTGGGTACAGAAAAGAAACTTAAATTACTGGAATTCTGGGTGTGATGGATGCATTTTCTGTGAGAGATGGTCCAATTAGAGTATCAGATGTTTCTCTGAGTATTTGTCTTGGATATTTTATCAGCCTTGCCAGCAGCTGGAAGCCACGAGAGCAGATGAGGCTTTGTTCAGAGCAGTTCCCTGTAGTCCAGTGGAGTTTGGTGCTTAGGTGAAAGTGATGCTTCTCCCTGGTTTCCTGTGACTGTGCCAGTGTGGCTGTCGTGCCCATCAGGATGAATGTGCCTGTGAGATTTTGTGGGTCTGCAGTACCCCAGGACAGACCCACGGATCACCAGCCCACGGAGCAGCGGTGCCACTGTGCAGGGCAGGGGGGCTGTGGTGCAGCCAGGCACTGCAGCAATTCAGCATGCATGGCAGCAATGGATTCCAGCTTTGTACTGCTAAAATGGGGGGCCAATCCATCTGATCCATCTGCTGTCAAATTAATGTCCAAAGCTGCCTTTTGAATTCAGGTCTTTCACAAGGAGCGGTCTGAGTGACAGCTATGGGAAAGAATACAGAGATGTGAATTTCCTGCACTATAACTCTTGGACACTAAAATAGTTGGTATTCATAGTTCAGCTTAGCTTTGGCAGGGTGCTCTGGAATCCTAAGTTACACAAAGGAGAAACCATGTGTGCTCAGATACACTAGATCTTTTTTTATTGTTATTGTACTAACTCTTCATTTCTAAGTAGCTGCATGCCAGGTGCTTGCTATTTCCCATCCCACCTTACAACAGAATTTTACCTTATGAAAACATTTTCCATCTGAACTTTGGCTAAAGGACATCTAAAGCTCTGTGAGTATTGCTGGTCTCCCAGAGACAGAGTCAATAAACTTCTGTCACTTTGTAAGTAGCACAAGGTAATATTTTCTTTATTATTAAGTTTGTGCACCTCTCTTTGCAAATGCCACAAGACAATATTTTATTTGATTATGAAGTTTGTGCACCTTGCATTAGTAGTACTAATACCTCAGAGGAACAAAAGAACAGTTTTAGCATTTCGTTTGCATAATAGCTGAATTTGTTACCTGTTGAATAGGTGCCCTGGGGGTCCTTTGGTTTGCTGTGGAGCTCTGTATGGCATGGAAATAGCACAGGAGTCACTAGCACCAGCAGAGTTTGGGTACTTTCTGGCTTGTCACTGTCTTGCTACTCAAACCCCATTAACTTCCCACCTGCAGATTAGGTGGCTTTGTGCATTTGCTTATAGCGTTGCTGATTACTCAACCATTAATTGCAGGGAGAAACCACGATTTCAAGGAAGGCTGTGGGCAACAGAGCATTTGGGAGCAGGGCGCTGTGAGCCCTGGTGTCCTGAGCCCACAGACTGGATGGGCATTCAGCAGGTGACAAATAAAGGGTTTCCTGACCCTGTCTTAGGGCAGCCTGAGGAGCAGGGAGGGAGTTTCTCCACCATGCAAGGCAGCACAGGGAGTGAGTGAGCCCTGGGGCCAGCATTTAGCACAGCAGCTGTCAATGCAAGATCCCAGTGAGGATGATGTTGATGGCCTGGGCATGTTCCTCAGCTCTCACATACCCACTGGGGCTGTCCAGTATGACAGAGAGAGCTTTGGTTGGAAATGTGAATCTCAAAACACTGTCGTCTGTTTCTCAGTCCAATAAGCTAATCACAAAACCATCCTTACCCAAAAACTTGCATTAACAAGTACTTCCAGCATGGAAACAGTGGGCCAAATTTGTTGATCCATGTGCAAAAAGAAAAAAAAAATTCCCATAAACTTATTAAAAAATTTTTGTTATGTAATGGAATGCAATATCTGAATAATTAACTTTTAATATTACATGTACAGTTTGACACTAAAATCCTAAAGAAGAGGGAACGTGTGTTGTGGTGACATAAAGGGAAAGTAATGAAAATTGAGTACATACATACATTTAAAGAGAGTCAGTTAAACTGCATTTAACCTGAGTGTGAACAATCATTCAGAATTTGTGAACTCTTCATTTGCTATAATTTACTTTCAAAGTGGATTAAGGTAAATTGAATTAAGACCTCTTTAATTTTAAATAGAAGCATCTACATAGTAATGCAATTAAACTAATATGTTCTGAGAGTTAATTTGAATAGGAGATCCAGACTGATGAAAAGGGCTGTGGGGCAGTTGCTTAGTTTGAAGAATCCTATTAATATGGCCACTGGAAAGTGTTAGCTCTAATCAGATGCAGGAAAATGTCCTTGGAGCAGGTTTCCCCTGTCCAGAGCCATGTAAGGACTCTTGGACAACATCTGCAAAACCTTTTCAAGCAAATTTTGCTCCTCAGTCTGTGGATCCTCTGCAGCTCTCTGAGCTGCTTGGCTCTGTGCTCCTTTCCTCAGGGAGGAGAATACAACAGTGGCTGTTAGTTCATGGGGCTGCAACTTCAGAAGCAAATAGAAACTCAGAGAAGATGGTTGGTAAGAGTTATTTCAAACCTTCACCAAGTTTTGAATGACTGAAAATGTTTTATTATCATTATTCTTCTCTGGTTCCAGAGCACAGAGTAAATGTTTGCTTTTTTCAGCCAAAACTTTCTCTGTATTCCAGCCCAAGAAGGAACATTCAGGTGCAGTGTCTGTACTGCTGTAGACTGATATATTCTTTTACCCCCTCCCAAAGACTACACTTGTCTTAATTTCCTCTCAATTACACTCAGGCATTAACTAATACTGACTAACTACGGCCCAAAATAATTATTGCTATCTGTTCCCTTTGTAAATATAACTCCAGCGTTGAGCTGGAAGAATAATGGCATATTTACAGAAGGCAGCTAATTAAATTGAGCTTCAATTGCTTTCAGTTTGCCAGAAGGAGCCATTTTCACAGCAAAAAATGTGTGCAAGCCTGCATGCTTACCAGGAACAACTTGGTATAACATAATTCAGAGTTCCCAAGACAAAAATTCAGTTCAAGACAAATTTACACTGGCAATAAAAATCTCATTAAGGAAGATATGAAGATCTCTCTACTACACCACGACAGTTAAAAAAGGTTATCATTTTTTCAGTTTATTTAAGGAACAGTATATATTTCATTGTTCCAGAGCAGCTGTAATTGCAAGTGTCTTTCAAACACTGTTTGCAGTGATGCATTTGTCTTATGACTGTAACTTCAGAACCTGTTGATGCATCTTCATTAGGACAGGAGAAGACGCTGAAGTTTCAAAATTCTTCAGTGCTCTGGTTTGATTTTTCCTTGTTTTTCCAACTTTGAGTCCTGGAAAGTCTCTCTGCTATTATTCAGCCACCTGCAAAAAATTCCAGTGGTCACCATTTGTCTCCAAGTGTTTGCACCCTCTTTTGTTCCTTTGAGATGTTTAGCTAAAACCATTCATGATAATTACAGAGCAGCAGTCCTTCTGCAAATCAGAGTTTGAAAGAACCATTCTTGCTGAAGCCTGTTGTTACCAGTCCCCAGGGCCTTTTCTGTTCTGCAAAAACAAAAACAAGGGGATTGTTTCAGAGTGGTTTTTCCCTCCACAACAAAAAATATGTTCGTCTTACCCCAGTGTTCAGATGGAGAAGTCTGGCCCACTGATTGTTATTTACAGTCTTCCTTGTAATAGTCCACTGTGTTGCTGTATGGAAAGCTAATTTTCTTCTCCTGTCTGCATATCGTTCCTGAATTTGTTTTTATCTGTTGGAAATAACAATTTGGCAGACATCAGCACTTTTCCCATGTTTAATTAATTCATTTAATTTTGTGGTAAATGAGAATAATGGGGCTTAATTTTGCTATGTATGTATTGATTGGTAATTATGGAGATTGAAGGAGATTTAGCTTTACAAACCAAAATTAAGTGACTTCTCCATGAGCATGACTTGGCACATGTTCTTCAGTCATTGCATAAAAGTGGAGATGGCATGGAAGCAAATGTCACTGGGCTATGTTCAGGTTACAGGAAGATGAAGTGTGGAAATTTGTAATGTAAAACTGTATTATATGAATGGAAATTAATACCAAGAGTGAAACACAACCTGCTGGGCAAAGACTGCTCTAACCAGCTCCTCTTCTGGTACAATGGTGCTTTCCTTTATTTAATAGGTGACAGGCACTGTCATGCCTCAGAGGGCTGAGGAGTACAGGGGAATTCAGATAAATGGATTTTAGGGATTGCCTGAGCTTGAAGCTGGGACTGAGGATACCCAGCTTTACTTTCTGTTTCTGCCACAGAAAACTTCTGTGCACTTTAGCAGTTCCTTTTTGCTTTTTCCTGTTGTACCATTCCATTTATAATACTTTTGGTCTACCTTGCCTAGTTTGAGTGAAAGGAATTATCATTAGATGGGTGTAACAGAGGCAGTTCTGGCTTTCTTTGGAGCTTTTGAAACAGAGATGACAAATAACACCACAAGATGTGCACCGGGATCTTGGGGCTCGGGGCTGCCTCTGGTGATCCAGGACCTGGTGGGCTGGAAATGTGGTAGGTGAGCTCTCACCATCCTGCCTCTGCTGGTGAGTTGGCTTTGAAGAAAGTTGGAGTTTGGTTTGCACAAACCAAACATGGGCTGAACTGCACGTTCCTCTCAGGGTGGCTCTGCTGTCACTGTAGTGCTGCTTTGGCTCCCCGGCCGATGCTGCTGCCGGCCCCACGCCGATGGTCAGTTGGGCCAAGGCTCGGGGATGGGACACTGTGGGCTGGACCCAGCAAGAGAGAAGAGCTTTTGCTACCCTTTGCCAGAAGCACTGCATGTATTTGCAGGGATTGGGAACAGCTACAGGAACTTCTTTGAATTTAGCCTCGAAATCTAATTTCAAAGGCAACCGCTTGCAAATTTCCAACTGTCTTTTAGTCTTAGTATTGAAAGCCCCTTGCATTCCCCCAGTGGCAATGCTCAGCAGCCCTTGAAATTATTTCCAGCATGTATTTTAAGTTTCCAAAGAAGAAAGCACAGGGAAAAAAAAAAAAATCTAGATTCTCCTCAGTGATGTTGCATCAATACTTGGCTGATCTGTGTAATGCGAAGCACAGCAGAGCAGAGCTGAGCTACCAGTTGCTGGCTAACAAGAAGATTAGATTTGCCTGCAGATGGGCTGGTATAACTTAAGCAAGAGGGCAAACATGTAGTCAAGTCAAACTTGGACTCTGGGTGAAGGTGATGCAGCTTTTCCTATGAAGAGCATCTGCTGCAAAAACAGTGGGCAGGAAAGCAGTTGTTTGGCTGAGGCTGGAAGAGCATTTTGCACTGAGTCAGTGCAGCTTTGCTTAGTGTTTGTTACCACTACTAATTGTATTTATGTTCCTGGCCAGCCCAAGTGCTCTGAGGTTTAAATGTGACAGCTAAATCCAATAAAAATATATTCACAGTCTCTCAAGTAGGATCCCTTTAACAAATAACATCCCCCAAGGTGGGCTGGAGAACAGGGAAACCAAACAAATTGACAGCAAAGAGTTTTCAAAGCCAAGAAAAAAACTCAACAGTGCCTTTTTCCATTGATCTGGGGAGGGGTAGGGGTGAGAACCCAGCCTGTGGATGTAGCAGGGATAAGTGCTGTTATCACTCTGTAAAACCTGGTCAGTATTGGGGTGGTGCTGAGTTTCTTGGGGTTCCTTCGAGGCTTCCTCATTGAGTGCGTATGATTTGAAAAGAATGTGGCTCTTTCAGGGGCATCTTTGGTAGCCTGGAGAGCAAATTATCCAATCTCACACTTAAAAGCTTAAATTTAATGTCTGTTTAAAATCTGTTACTGTTGAAGTAGAAAGTGTTGCATTGTTGCTGTAAAAAGTGAACAAATTTTCCATCATTTTAAATACAGAACAGAAATGTTTGTAGTTTTTTTTTGCATTTCCTGCATGATGTCTGACAATCTTTCCGTCCTCATTTATTATGAAATTCACAACTTGGATATGATTTAATACCACGCTATTATATTAAATTTCCATATTTTTATTATTTTACTTGTTATTAGAATTTACATTGGTACCTTTAGGTTCCCTTTTCATATTGTCTGCTCTTCCTTACCCCTTGAGATCACAGCCATGACTTTTCCATTTGTAACTGAATTTTAAAATTATTTTTACAGCTCTCATTTTAATTGGATATTTTTCCTTTTTAAACTAAAGAAACCTTCTTTCACGGTTGAAAGGGTTGATTGTTTGTTTGTTTGTTTTTCTTGCCTCCTGATTATTATTCACTTAGAGTTTATTTGCCTCAAAAGCATTTTCAGTTTCTGTTTTGTCTTGTTGGTTTTCTAGAGTGCCAGCAGTCAGCATTAATGGTCAAGCTGGTATCTGCAGAGCAGAATGAAATGTGGTCCTGATTACTAGTGTTGAATCCATGATGAATATTTAGGTTGGTGAGTTGTTCTCTTCATCTATTTTTTTATCCAGGAAGATTGACTGCTGAACCACCTCAATGCAGCTGCTATATTTTTTTCCTGTTAGAAAGATATCAGTTTCCAAAGTGTTTGCTGAAGCTGAGCCCCTGTGGTAATGTAACTTCTTCCTCATATCATGGTAGATGTATTTCAGTAGGTCTGGAGGGGTCTCAGAGGGACAGCTCTTAATGCACCATGGTTGCATCCTATACTAACTGGGTCTTAAATTTATAGACAAGCCTCTGATTCTGTTTTCTTTATGTTTCGGAAGCAGATACAGCTGTTTGAGTCAGGACAGAGCAGGAATTACAGCCATGGGTGATAAAGAGCTGAAAGGTGCAAATTCAGTAAAGGACCAATGAAAGCTGCTGACTCAGGAAGGGCCAGCAGCTGCAATTAGCTGGATTATCCAGATAAATAAATTAGCTGGATAATCCATCTGAATTAGCTCAGATTGAGCTCATATCTGATATGTGGGCAAATCACCCTCATGGGTTGGCAGCTGGAAGATGGACACCTCAGAGACCATCAGCCCTCCTGGAGGATTGAGCAGAGGCTGAAGCTTCAAGCACCCAAACGCATTAAGCTGAGACTGAGGACGTGGCTACTTGGGGGGTCAGATTTTGGCTGTGGGGGGCACAGCTGGCAGCTCAGTGCTGCTGTCTCACTGCACTGGGAGCCCCGAGGAGGCCGGGATTCAAGGACCTGCTCCGTGCATCTGTCCAGGCTGGACTGAGCAGGGGAGGGATTGGTCAACTGTAAGAGCTCGCAGTGGTAGAAATGAGAGGGGAAATCATAATTGCAAATAGCAGGTGAAAGCAGCTGAAATTAATTAGAACTGCAGCGTGAGGTGCAGTTGCAGAAAGATGCACACAGTGCTGTGTGTAACTACCTGCTGATTATTACAATGTCTTTGTTCATCCACAATTCCTCAAGGCAAATCATGGCCCCTTCACTTGAGCAGTTGGAGGAACAATTGGATTTTGGCCTCAGAGAGAAATCCTTGTTAACTTGAACAAGTAAAACAGCCATGTTGCTTATTCTATGTTTTTCATGTGCTTGCTGGCTGTTAGTTTAGCATTTTACAAGTGAAGCCAAGAAGAGATGACATTTTTTCTTTTCACATTTGTATTTCTATAAATTTATTCTTCATGTCCCTGCAGAAACCAAGCTTCCCCCTATTGTTCTTGTTATTGGCATTATACATAGATAAAGCAATTTCAGAGAGTATTTCTCCTAGTTAGGCGGAGCAGAGATACAATATACCATGGACACATCTGTCAACATGATGCCCCTGCCTGTCTTTATTTTCTCAGTTTGCTTGTGGTCCATTTAAAATTAGATTACGACTGATTGGTTCCTGCATTCAAACTACTTTGAACAATGCTCCATCCAAGGGCACATAAAACAAAACCGAGGCGACTGGAAAGCCTGAGGGATCAATTCCAGATATCACTCTGTAATAAAAACTGTATTTCCTTAATTTTTTTATTGATTCAGCACTCATTCTCCTGTAATGTTGCCGTGGTAATATTAAAACTCAGCGACTGACATTGGCATCCCATAGAAGTAATTTAAATGGCAGTACCAGGGAAGAAAACAGGCTTTGCTTTTGCCACAATTTTGCTCAAACTGGCCCAGAGGAACTCCCTTGGAGGGAGGGAATAGACTGTGTACCTTTTTCCCTTTGAAATACATCATCTGTATTTCTCCCAGCCCTGTACCATGCCTGTGAAGCCAACAGGATACCTGCTGTTGGCACTGTTGGGTGCAGCCTTTAAAAGCAAGTATGAATATTTAGGAACAGGTTATTTGTGTAGGGCACAGAGCTGATGTTTGTTCAAATGCAAACCCCGGATTATTTTTCACGTACTCCATGATACAAAGCAAATGAAAAGAACATTCCTGTGATATTCAAGACATTTGGCTAATTCATAGTCACAAAAGGTGGAACCTCTTGGAGTGGAAATTTCTCCAAGTCACCTCTTGGAGGTGGAAATTTCAAAGGACCTCATGAGGTCACAGAGCCAGTCACTGAAGTGGGAGCTGGACATGTGAGTCCCTCAAAATACCTGGGAGTCCTTGCTTGCCCATGGAAAATGGGATGGAGATTTTGTTATGTGCTGTGAACTTCCAAGGTCTGCAACACTGCACTGGTGAGAGGCGTTTTCTCAGTCTCTGCTGCCCATGAGGCACTTGCTTGGGGCAGCAAGCACAGCAAACCCAGCACTCCAGCTTGGGTTTCTGCTTCCTGCAGGCATGCACAAGTAAAGGAGACTGCTAAAACTTGAAAGTAGATATATGGGACCTCCAGAGGCTGCTGGATGGTTTCTCTGTCAGGACAGGTTAGTTACCAGTCTGCTCTCGTAAGTATCCCAGAACCATAAAAGTGATGTGCCCGGAGTCTATTTCTGGACTGGGGAAATTTTAATGGAAATAGTCTCCTGCAGGAGGTCCCTAAGGTCTGGCAGAGACAATATTTCATGTTGAGGTAAGCATCAATCTCCAAGATATTTGTGGTCCAAAAGTTGAAAACAAAAAACAGGGAAGTTTGATCAAAAGTGCCCCAGTTGAGATGTGCTAACCAGAATGATTCACAGAAACAAAATCGATTAATGGGCATGTTTGAAATAATCAAAAACCATTCAGTGGCAATTTGTGAAAGAGGACTGTGACGAAGCCTTTGCTGGACTGGGTGTCAGGAGAAAAACCAAAGACTTTCTCCCTTGGCTCAGCCTGATTAAAAAGCAGATCAAACCCACCCCTGAAAAAACAAGATGCTGAGGTGTGGTCCAAAATCAGCATCTCTGCACCCAAGAGGGGAAGTAACACCTGGTTTTCACTAAGTGTCTGTTTCATTGTTCTGCAAACTGTTCTTGTTGCTGATATAAAATACAAATTAAAAGAATGGAAAAAACGTGGCTCCAAGCTTGAATGAGTGGCATGAACATCCCCTTGAGCTGTGCAGGAACAGGGGCATCTTTGCCTTGATGCAGGGTGTGTGGGAGTGAGCAGTGCCACATGCTCAGCCAGGAGCAGCTGACTGAGGGGGGCACAGCCCACTCCACCTTCTGCCACACCAGGGAAGTCTCTCACCCTGGGCCCAGCGAGGGAGGAGTGCCCTGTCCCACCATTGCTTCCCAAAGTGGAGGGCTGTTTCCTCTGGACTTGTTTTCTGTTGACTGAAGTCAGGCAGTGGTTTTGTTCGCATGTGATGCTGAATGAATATTGAGTGTGCCTCTAAGATAAAGTCATTATTTAGGAGCTCATTAAAGTACTGGCCTTGAAAAAATTTCCCACTGCTAATATCCTCTTCCATCACTGTGTCAGGGATCGGAGCTGGTTTAGAGAAAGGGCTCTGTGCTCTGCAGCCGTCTCCCCTCCTCTTACCTGGGGCTGCTGGCACCAGGGCTGGGATAAAACTTTTTTAAGCCTAGAGCTAAGAAAGGGCCAGGTGTTAACATGAGCTGTAAATTGCCAAGTAACCCTGGCAAAACCCCTCAGCACCTTCATTTCCAGAAAACATCCTGAGGCTGTTTTCTCTCTACTTCTTCCTTCAGTGAGCTGGGGTACTGCTTGCTCCCTGCTGGGAAAGCACACTTCTCCCTCTTGCTCTTCTACTCCATTCCCTGCTTCCTCTCCTCATGCTGCTGAGATTCACCATTGCTGTGGCTGCAGGTTTTGCAGTGGGAAGGGAGAAAGCAGCACTGCCATTCCCACACATTGCTGTCCCGTGTGCTGGGAGGGAGCTGGAGCGCCAGGGGACACCGTGGAGCTCTGCCCTGGGGCCACATCTGAGCCTGCAGCTTGGGAAGCAGCTTGGGGCTGCCCGTGTCCAGTGGCTTGCAGGTAACTTCAAAAAGGTCAAAAACGAGTTGCTGAACTTCACTGTCAAGAAATCCTTCCTTGTAGCCCTGTTGTGGTTTTCTAGGTGGACACTGTCAGCATTATTGCTGTGTTGGCAGACCCCAACTCCCTGCAGTGGGATTCAGGAGAACATTAAGTGTCGGTGCAGGAGAGCCTGTCCACAGCCCACCTTTCCTCCAGACCGTGTGCAGAGGCCTGCTGCAGCTTAAATAAATACTAATTTGCAGTAATGATATTTAATCCTCTTCAAACCATAATTTACAGTATCAGATTATTATCATAATATCTTATCTACAGTTCTTAATGCTTTATTGTTATCCCATTACAGGGAATTCTGCTGCCAGTGCATATTGTCTATTTCTCTTACAAATGTTCTACAGAAACCTTATTAATTATTAGTCTCATAAAACACCTGTTAATGTTACCATTTTAATAAATCTCCTCCTTAATTAAATTAGGTCGTTCTGATAGTAATCCTCTAATGTCCACTGCCTTTCTGCTCTCATCACAGTCTGATTGTAGAATGGGAAGCAGCGTTCAATTATAATTGATGTAGGCCATAATTCAGAACCAAATTATAACATATAAAGCCATATGATCATTGAGGAATATAATAGATCTCCACACTAAAGTGTCATTTGGATTGATTAGTGCTGTTTCTAGAGCCTTGTTAGAGGTGAGAAAAGGCTTAATTCAAAAGGATTTTTTTTTTGTTTTTTTTTTTTTGCTTTTCTTTTTCTTTCTTTTTGTCTTGAATTCATGTACTCTATTTCCTCCTCGATAGGCAGCATCTTCTCCAGCTACTTTGGGACAGTGTTCACAACGATTACTTTCCCACTCTTTCCCACTGCTGTTTCCATTCTAAAGCTGAGCTTTTTAAAAATTATTTTGTAAAGGCAGACTGCATGATGATTTTATGTAATGATTTAATAAAACCTTTCCTCCTGAGACAGATGCAAGAAATCTTGCTGATCTATTACTGCTGCTGCCCAAGCATGAAAGAGTACAGTTATATATGATACAGCAATGCTAAAGATACAAGCAAATAATTAAAAGTATATCAGAATGAAGACCTTACCCTAGCTGGAAAGTTGATTAGGCAACAGAAAGGTTTCCCAGGTGGTAACAGGCTGCTCACTTGGGTCGTCCTGAATCCCTCTCTGTTAGGGAATGTCTCAGGAGAAGCCTGTCCTGGACCATGTTGATGGCTCACAGATCCTGCTCGCATGAGAGGTCTGGGGACCTCTCAGCCTTGAGTGCTTCTTTTCAGCTTTTGAATAGAGATGTGACATGTTCTGTGGGCTGTGTTGATCTCTTATCTTGCAGGAAACCCTAGAACAAAAAGCAGAACTTTCCCAGGACTATGGTTAGAATCTGACTCTCACTCTCCAGATCTTTTCTGCTACTGGGAAAAGTCTCTGTTTTAATTGCTCCACTGCCTGCCTCCCCTCCCATCATCCTCAGTTGCCTTCCTCATGATAGCTGCAGTCATTTATTGCCCATAGAAGCAATGTAGCAAAATCTTATCTGTGGTTTTAATTGATTTTTATATAATGTAGAAACTCATGTCATAATTGTTCCTTTCCAGGGTCTCCCCCTCACCCTGTGCACAAGTGCTTCCTCCCTACCCGTCCTCCTGCTCTCCCATGGGCTTTGGTATCCAGCCCTTGTGGATATCACTGAATGCCCTTATCAGTAGGATATCGGCTTCTTCTTACCCCATTTCATGAGGTGGATCCCATCTCTCCCCAATAATCCTTATTTTTCAAAGAGGATACCTATGGCTGCAATTTCTGAATCACTTATGAATTAACCAGAGGGTGCTGTAGCTACTTTGTATGTGATCTGACCCCTAAAAAAAACCGCTTGCATTATTGCTTTCAAAGCTGAATTACACACCAGAAAGGTTTTGGAGAGAAAAGGCTGCAAGCTTCATTTGGAAGATGTTGAAATGAAATATTTTGGCTTTTTAAAAACGAAACATTTTTGTGCGTTTGGATTATTTGCCTTGTGTTTTCCAACAATGGAAGTATTTTATGAATTTTTATTCCACAGTTTCTCATAGCTTGCTGTAACTGTGTTATTTTGATTCCTTCTGCAGTGTTTGCTTTGGTTGCTCATTTACTCAATTTCAGATCAGTCAGTTCTGGGTTTTCCATTCCTGCCCCATGTGTTATCCACAATATTTAAAGTATGGATACAGAAGATGAGGACTGCAATCTCAAGTCATTCAAAACAAAAAATAAGTGGAAATCCATGGAAAGCAGCTGTGGAATTTGGACTATTAAGGGGTAGGTGCAACACAAATAATTTGCAAGTGATTGAAAAGCCCCACGAGCAAAATGAAGTGTTGGTTTGGAGCCTCTGACCGAATTGCAAGTCATCCTCTGGCATTTTCCTACCTCCTGAACTGCAGCCACAGTTGTTGTAGGCTTGCAGGAATTTTTAAGGAGCAGATTCAGCGGCTGAGGGTTGCAATGAGACATTGGCTCCTGGAGCACACGGTGGATCTTCCTGTGGGAAAGAGATGGTGCTTGTTCCTCTGTCCCCTCCCGGGCACCCGAGCGGAAGATCCCCCATTCAGTTGTGCACAATGTGATAATTGAGAGGGAGTTTCCTGGAGCTGAATGCTGCCTGCCCAGGGTCAGCACCTGCTCTTCCATCTTGCCTTCCTTTGACATCCCATGTGAACTCCCAGCATGGAGTTGGAGGGAATCCTCCAAGCTGATGAGCGTTTTGTTGCTGAGAGACGACTTCTGGAAGAGCAACAGTCATCAGCTTGTTGGGAGTGGATAACGAGCTGTGAGTTAAGGTAGTTTGAAAATACTTCTGCTTCTATACAGTAACTACAAAGAGAGGGAAATTATCCTGAAATCTGGGGTATTCTGGCTAATCTTGGACCACGGAGGCATTTAATCCATGCAAAGTGTGGCAGAGCCCAGCATCTGCTCAGTCCCGTCTCTGCTCTCCACCCGTCACAGAGACACGCAGAGACCATTAACAGGTCAATGTGGTGGTGCTCAGAAGCAGTGTGTGGCCCAGCCTTACTGAACTTTGGTAGATGAAGCGTGTCTGCTGAGTTATAGTCCTACTAGAGAGAGATTCATCGCTCCTGCTAGGAGATAATGCTTTTCAGGGTATTTTTTGGAATGTCACACATCTCTGCTGGGAGAGGGGAGGCAGGGCATGGAGCCACTCATCCCAAGCACACTGCACTTTGTGCCTCACCCTCCCCAAATAATTCTATGGTCCATTTAACACCAAAAAAATCATGCCTATGTGACCTTTGCAAGAAACAGCATGGGATTTGTGCCTTGTAAGGCCCCATCCTGCCCAGGAACACCTTCCTGGCCAGTAGGAAGCCCCTTGGTCAGTGCAGCTTCTCTCCCCTTCATCCCCGAGGTGTTTTAGCAGTTTCAGAGGTGAGGGGCTCTCTCCAAAGGGCCAATGGGGCAGCACTGGCATCCCTTCTGCTCTGGCCCAGGGCAGCACAGAGCCCAGCACAGAGCACAGTGGTGCTGGGCAGTGAAGCGTCTCCCACGTCCTGCACACAGACAGTCACTTGCTGCATGTTAGTGGGATGTGGTGGGAAATTTATGTATGATTTCTCTGCATTCAGGTCGAACAGAAATACCATTCTGTGAGAGAAGTGAGTCTCGACAGAGCTGAATGGCTCAAAGAATGGTTCCTATCAAGGCTGATAATCTTCCCTGGCGATAACGCAGTGGATTATACAGCGATTGGATGTTGAGAGTATGCTGACCTTAATCTCCCTTAACTTTGGTTTTCTCTCCCATCTGATAATAATGGAGAAAGTACAACATGTGCCACAGAAGATTACACACATCCTGCCACACTTTGCAGATGGCTGATACAAAAATCAGAGACCATGCTAAAATAATTAAAAAGCCCACAAAAAATAAAAGTGTACTCAGTTCCCTTTGTGAGGCTGTGGCTAAGGAAACTGAGCCAGCCAGCCTGAAATGGACAATATAAATGTAAGTAGATCTTATTAAGATTCGGTGTGGCTGTTAAAGAATCCTCAGCCATTGCTTCCAGCTTAGCGTCACTGCTAATGGTGAAGAGAGGGAGAGATTAGTTTAGGCTACTTTGAGACATCACAGATATACGTGGGAGGCATCCTCTGTTGCTTGAACTTGTATTTCACTGACCTGCCATGTGACGAGTGGAGTGCCAAAAATACAGAGGAGTTGGCACATAAAATCCATGTCTACTCTATCTACTCTGTCAAGGCTGAAAAAAAAAAGTCCTGAATGAGCCTTGGAGAGTCAACAAATCACTAAAATAGCAGCTAAAAGAGGAAGTTCAGCACAAGTTCAAGTCATTAAAATTCCCTCTAATGTATTCTCTCGCAGACCATGGGCTGAGTGTGATCCTGGCGAGCGGAAGGATGTGTGTGAACCTGTACACAAGGAGAAAATGGACAAGAGGAAGGTTGCTGACCTTCAGCTTGGAAGCCTGATCATTCCTGTGGTTTGAGATGGCTATGTGGGAAGAAAAGGTCAGTGGAGCACCTCTGAGCTGGAGATGGTGAGAAATCAGCTTTTGCATGGCTTTCTTGGGCAAATCCCCACCTGTGTGCAGAGTGTGGCAACTTTACATCTCGGACTTTGGCTGGTGTTAGCACAAGGTCTCCAAGGGGGAGGCAACTAGGTAAAGGAATGGCTGTGGTGGAGTGAAATCACAGATTGTTCATGTAGGAAATACTTTTCCTAATGGTAATATTTGGCTAAAGAGCATTAAGGCTTATGAACTGTGGATGTGTTCTTTCTATGTTCTTCCATACAGGCAATCTGGGGGAAAAAAGGAGACTTAAATTTGCATTGTCCATGTTAGCCACATTTCTCATTGCCTCCAAAGGGAGTTTTGTTCAGGAAGTGCAAAGCAGACCTGGTAAATATATTTCCGTTTATTCAGTGGTTCTGAGATTGAAAACGATAGAGGCTGGGCAAAAGAAATAGCAGGGGCATCTCATAGCCATGTGTTGCTTCATTAAACATCTGAAAACGACAATGAAAAAAGCAGAGATTGCAGAATGAGATTACCAGAGAGCAGGATGATAACGTGAAAGCCTCTGTCCTCTGTTTGTACAATACACATGTGGTCAGAAAAATAAAGGCAGAAAACTATCTTACTATATAATAGACAAGGATTTTCATTGCTGTTATTTGGGATGCATGGGAAGTAGAAAACGGCTTTACACAAGAGACTCACTTGTTAACTTTGGATATGTGATATGTGAATGTATAACTGAGATAAAAAATCATCTGGTTTCATCCTTCTTCTTGTCAGGCAATATTTGCATTCAGAAGCTCCAGAAGTAACACTGAGTAGCTAAGGAATATATGACAGAATATTGTAAAGCTAACTGACACTGTGTGCAAGAAAATTAGTTTCCTTTCATTGATGTTTTAAATAGGAAAGATTTGATCGGTCTTGGCCCTCTCAGTAGGGGAAAAAAGGTGACTAGACCACAAATTCCTGTGAAGCTGCCTGAAGAGTTGACAGCTGCTGAAGAAAGGGTCTCTCTTACTTGCAGAGGTGTCAGGTGGCCCATCTCTGCCACGGGAGAACAACATGTAACAGCACCATGTTGGGACAAAGCTGTAAGAACTGGGGTTCAAACCAGTTGCCCATCATCCTTACCATCCCTGTCCCTCGCTGGCAAATTCCTGTGAAGCTCCAAAAGCTGCATCACCTCTTGGGAGCAGAGATAAGAGCAAGAGTTGGAGCTGGCATGGAGACTGGGGTGAAGGGACCTGCCAAGCCCTGCCTACGTGTGGGTGACCCATCCTTCAGCTCAGCTCAACCTCCCAGCCCCCTGCACTGCCCTGATGGTTCCTAAACCAGCCCTGCTGTGGTGGAGATTCTCCAAAAGCCTTTTCCAACCAGGGAAGACTTGTAACATGCTGTGTGCCTGCCCAGCTCCTGTGATATGCTGCCATCCATCCCCCTCATCACCCTGGCACCAAATCTCCTGAGACAAAGCACTTCCTTAACCAAATTCAAGCCCAGCTCATTCTCTGGGAGAGGGCTGTCCTTGAGCTCCTGTTACCCTTTTGTGCCCCCCAAGTGGCTGAGCTGCCCAACCCAAGGGAGCAGACAGGACAGGAGGAGCCCAGCCAGCACTGACAGGTCAGGTTTTGGTCACCCAAGTGTCACCTGCTGTCCAGGTGGGCTGCTGCTAATGCTGGGGCTTGTCCTCATCAGCTCCCATGTCTCCACTAGTTGTCATCGAGAGCTTTGCATTTTCATTTTGACTGTTTAAAGGACCTTTTTAATTAGGTTTTTGATGCATCTGTATCTGCACAGCATTTCACAAGTTATGTGGTTTCCTGCACAACTTTGGGTTTTGTTGTAATTCTGTAATTACAGTGATGGAGAGGGATTCTCCAGGAGTTTCCAGCCTTGCCAATGTGTCCCTGCTGGTGGCACCAGACTGTGGGCTCTGGGTATGTGGTGACAGCAGAAAGGTGACAATGAATATCTCAATCCTTGCACTAACATTCAACCCAAAAGCTGTCTGGAAAGTAGCACATATCCCAGTGACAGTGAAGCCTGCAGCCTCTGGAGCCCAGATGCATTAGAGCCTAAAGAGAGCTGAGCTCCCTAATGGACACACGCCGTGTTTTCGAGCATCCTGCATCTTCTGCTGATTGTCTGCTGTCGAGCCCTCGATTCCAGCAGTGCTGGGCTTTCCACTGCACACCAGCAGCAGCTCTTCCAAACTTCCTTGATTGTCTCTGTGCCTGTTGCTCAGTGCTTGAGTGATGAAATGGAAGGCAGCAAGAGTGACAAAGATTAAATGAGCAGCGAGAGGAACCTGAGCTGAATTTTGGGAGAGTAATTAGTGGTGCTGCTGGCTCCAAGCAGAATAAGAGGGTTTGCTTTCTGTTGTTATCTGCGTGGCACTGGGGAAACGCCAGGCAACTCCCTCCTGATTTTTCTTCTCTAATTAAAAGGTTTTTCTGTGTAAGGCCTGGAATATATGAGGAAGTGATAAATTAAACGTCATGAGTTCCCCACTCTGTGCTCATGCTGCAGCAGGAAATAGGTTCTGCATCTCACAGCGAGGCCAGGGAGGAAACTGCTCCTTCCCCACGGCAAGCAGGAGCCTGCAGCACCTCCAGCAGCAGCCGCTTCCCTCAGCAGGCGTCGAGGCAGCCTGCTGGGCTTGCTGTGCCTGGGGACAGTGGCCAGTGTGAGCCAGCTGGCCATGGGATGTAAGAGCCATCCCCTGGGCAAAGGCAGAATAAATGCTCTGAGTGTGGTAGAGCTGTGCTGGCAGGAGTTCAGGAGAGGAAAGCAAAGGAATTGCCTTCTTCCAGCAGTAAAAAAGCAATAGTAGAGCTGCTCAAAGCAGTTGCTGCAGCCCCTGGGCTGCACTGGCCTCTTTCCCAGGACACAGGATGGAAAATGCAGCTGTTCTGCTGAACTGCAGGAGCTCCAGCTCCTTCCCCATGGCTTCCCCCACACATCGTGGTGGGCTGGGGAGCAGGGAGGAGACTGGCAGCCCAAAGGGATGGAGCAGGAGGAATTGCACCCTTCAGCCCCCCAGGCTACGACATCCCTGCTGGGACAGCTACAAGAGACCATCCAGGGGCCACAACCAGGAGATATCACCCTCTGCTCCCAGCTGTCCTCCTGAACACTGGGAAAATAACATGCACTAAAGCAAAACGTACACAGACTAAAAAGGAAATGCTTCAAGTTGATCCTAAGGGATTTTTTGGAAGTTTTCTCTAAAACGTCAATGTTTTTATATATTTTTTAAAGCCTTGGTTTGATTGAAAGGGAAAAGAGAGGTTGTTTTCCTGTGGCCTGGAGTCAATGTTTTTAAAAAATATAGTTGTAAGTGAAAAATAATTGAGAAATAAAATTAAAATCTGCTCCTCAATGCTGAAAGAATGCCAAAATGGATTTTTTTTTCATTTAGAGATCTGTTTTTTAATCTGACCGAAACAACTTAACAGTTCAGTATCATTTTGAAATACTTGAGTGAATCCAAATCTGTGCGTTCTAGAAAAAGAGCTTTCCTTCCAAAAAAATTCAGTAAGCTCTCCATAGGCATCACCTCCTGGTCTGTCCTTGCAGTAGAAGGGATGGTTTGTTACTATCCTTCTGAAAGATTTTTTAAATTTTAATAGGTAAAATTCATGCTTAGTGTAAACACACCAAAAAGCACATGCCCTATTGAATTTTCAGACATAAGTATTTTAAATCCAGCCTTTACCAAAACTCCAGACATGCATTATTTACAGTACAGACTAATAATGTAACAAAGCTGTATTAGATTAAATTTTTTCCATAAAATATTATGATTATCATTTTTTGTAGCTTGACTTAAGGTGAACAATTTTATATAAAAATATGAATTATTTTCTGTTACAAAAAAATTATTCAGTGTGGGCTCTGTGTATTACAGTTATTAATCTTTCTATTTAAATGCAAATTTTTCCTTTCAACTGAGAGCTAAAGATACTTTTTATACAACTAATAAAACACAACTCTGATCTTCTGATCCCTCATCTGGGAGATGGCTTTCTCAGCTGTGTTTGGAATGTTTCTGCTGGAACATGGTGGATGGAGCAAGGATGCTCTTTTCATAAATACATTGAGAGTTACCTGCTGCAAATGAAATATTCATTTGTACAGTAAGGTGTGGTGTGGGCAATCCTTAGTTGCTTTGTTTTTGTAATGAGAGGAAAGAGCTACGAAGAGCAGTGTCCTTTGTGTTGCCATGTGCTGTGCCTGCAGTGTAGGAGGGTCGTTTATCCTTGGAAAATCTTGTTTTGTGTCCTAGTGGGTTTGCTGATATGAGAAACCTTAACCTGAGATTTCTCTGAGCTGGCTGGAGGCAGCTCAGGTGGACGCTGCTGGGGTGACTCTGGAGAGGAGTCAGATGGGGTGATGAGAGGTGTTTCATCCTGCTGTTGAAGGTATGCCAGGCTTTATGATCAGCACAGTATCTGTGCTGGTCAGAAACTTCAGAAATCTTCAAATCACCCCTAGAATGCCAGATACCCCCAATATCACCAGAAACTCCAGGGGCATGGGAGAAGTTTGCTCTGCTTAAGCACCAGAAGTTCTGTCTGAACTCTTGCTCTTCCCACATACAGAAGGGAGTGGAAGTTACCCTGTTGGACCAGGAGGAGATTTCCAGTGTCTGATCCCTGGAGCTGCCATCAGCTGGTGTTTCTGCAGGTCTCGCCATACGTGCAAGAACGTGACAAGGACTGAGGTAACTCCTATCTGGCAGCTTGTGTCCTGAAGCAGAAATCGAAGTTGTTTATGTGATTTCAAGCTAATTTCTGCCAAATTTTCTTCTGACAAAGTACTGCTATTACCCTGAGCAACTCCAAGGATAGCTTCCTTAATAATGTTTATATTGTTGGACTTTTACTTACCAGTATTAGCGAAGGAAGTTGAAAACTACCCTGCATCTCTGTCTTCCATCCTTGAATGATCACAAACTTCCCATTCCAGCTCCTGAGAAATGCTGTTTCCAGCTTTCTGATGGTTTTCCTGGTCCTGCATGGTCTGTCAGAGAGTGTTGTCCCTTGGCCACCCCTTGCTCTCCCTTGCTAGTGGTGCTCTGACCACCCCTGGGTGGGAGCGTGGCTGCTCCAGCCAGTGGCAATGTGGGTGATTGAAAAGGCTGAAGTAGTGAGTGGTGTTATAATTAACTGGCTGGATTAGGCGTTTTACAGTTCTGACACCTCGCAAGAGTGGGAGTTTAATGAGAATGGAGAGAGGCTCAAAAGCAATCCATTTTCCCAGTAAAGATTGTAATGAAGGTGTGAAATGATGCACAGCTAACTAAACCTGTCTGTAATAGCCTCTCTGTTATAATGTAGTGATCTGACAGACTTTGGAAAAACAATACACTGCACATGTATGTATGGATATAATATATATATTTTTCCTTACAGTGCTAGTATAATGTCTAATGCAGCTTGGCTGGGTGTGCCATGTGTAGGTCAGGTGCCAAAACATGTAAAGAACTGACTGTTGACAGAAAATGCTCATTTGCAATTTAAAGATGAATACAACCCAAGGAGTGTCCCAAAGCGGACATTCAAGTGGAGCACAAGAGGCTGTGAATGCCAGGGCCAGCTGTGACACAGCACAAAAAACTTGTCCAACCCATTTGCACCAGCACAGCCTCCTCACTGTGGTCCTGTGATGAATTCCTTGGGATCTGCCCTCAAAGAGAGAAAGAGCAAAGGTATTTTCTCACTATTGCTTCAGAAGAGGCTGTCTCTGACCATCAATTGAAAATCCAATGGCAGCAGCCATAAACAGAGTGTGCTTTCCACAGCAAATCCCTTCTTTTCTGTCTTTCACTGCCATTGCATCTCTGTCTTTATTTGCAAGGAATGCATCAGATTTGGATGGGTGTGGAGGGAATGGGAATGAGGATGGCACTTATCATGTGGCTTCTGGTGGCATTTGGGAGTCAGTGGCCCTTTGAGGATATTTTTGTAAATGGATGCTTTCCTGTGGGATCTTGTGTCCCCAGAGTTCACATTCATAGGTTTTTATGTCCCACCCCTGCAGGGTTTTACTCTCAGCTGGTGAGGAGCTGTGCCCCTTTGAGGTCCATGCCCTACAGTAGCAGGTGCCCCTCTGCCCACTCAGACAAGGTGGTGTGTGGTTGGGAGGTCATTTCTGCCCACAAAATATTCCAGATCTATCCCCAACATGGAGCGCTGAGGGCTGCTCCAGATGTGTTGCACTCACAGGGCAGGTTTAGGTTTGAGTGGGTAAATTTGTTAACCTGGGAGCCACCATTGTCACCTTTGCTCTGAGGCAGGAGCCTCCTCTCAGCTCTCAGCATCCTCACCTGGTGGGAACAGGAGTTTGCTGCTGCCTCTGTGTTTCCAGCCAGGCTGAGGGGGGCTGAGGGCCAGGTCTCTGGGTACTTACAGGTCTGATATTTCCCATGCTGGAGCACAAATGCAGACAGGCATGGAGGACCACTTCCATTCTGTGCAGCTCTTGTTCCAGTTTGATCCCAAGGAGCTTTTCATGGTTGACCTGAATTACCTTTTCCTTTTTTAAATATATAATTTCTGTGACTGATATAAATGTCAAGCACATAATCAAGAATAAAAATGGAGATAAACACCTTGTTAATTGTAATCATTATGTAAATACCTGGAGCCCATAAATTTCAACTCATGTAATTAGTTCTACTTTTTTGGTTTTTTTTTCCTTTCCTTGTCAGGAGTTACATGAATATGGCTGAGCTTTCACAAAGCTGCTTGCAGGATAGAGCCTTGATTGCTACACTACATGAGTTTTTGTGTGTGGCATATGGTGAGGTCTCATGAAACATAATTGTGGAACACTAATGTTCAGCTCTCCTGTGGGAGTATCACATCTGAAGGGTGACTCTTTTCAGTAACATCAAGATCCTATAGGAAAAGAGCTTCTTTGAAAGATCTCAGCCATATGATTTATGGTAAATAACACTTGCATTCCCATATTATGTTTTTCTGCTCTAGAGGCTTGCCCTTGTTGGTGCTCAAATTTGCTTTTGTTTAGCATGTCACAGGACTTGGAGCAATACAGTTTTGGCAAAATATGTGGGAAGGCTATGTAAACACCATCCAAGCTTTCTATATACTCTGTGCATCCTCTCCAGTATGTTTAAATGATCCAGCTATGCAGTTAAACTACACCCACTAATGCAAGCTAATACAAAGACATGGTTGTGTAGCAGGAGCACTTTAGTTAGATTTTTATATAGAGAACAAGAGGATCCCCTGAGATATTGTTGTACAAATAACAAAAGACAGAAGCTCAATTAATGAAAGCATGGAAGTGAAAAGTGAGACAAAAATCATGTAGAGTAAAATTCAGTAGCTATATTAGTTTGCAAAGTGTACTCTTTCTTATACATTAAAAGGCTGCATTGAGGAATGAATTACCTGCTTTCCCTATGACAGTTTTCTAAACTGAGGTTGTCAGAATTTTTTTGCAGTGTTCAGACTCAAGATAGGAGAAGTCAATTCCTTAATTCTAGTAGATGGAGGTGTCACTTTGATACTTCCATTTACTTTTTTCATTACAGGAAGGGCAGAAATTGTCCAGATTTATTCCTTTTTTTCTTTTTGTGTTCCCCTGAGCCTCCACCAATAACCAGCGATAGTTTTTTGTCCATATTATTTTAGATTAATATTTTCCAAGCAGCAATATATAGAAGCATGAGCCTCAACAGTTGGCCAGCAAGTAAAGCAAGAAAGAATTTGGTTTACAGAAATAAATCCAATCCCTATTCTTTTTCCTTAGAAGATGACAGTGTGTTTCCAGCAAGGTGAGACTACATAACAAAATGCTGCACTCTGGCCCATGCCTGCAGAGCTCTTTGGTAATGTGACTTCTGAAGCCCTTTCTGCCTTTCCTGGAACAAAGCTGTGGTTTCCTGACTGATCTCCTATGAGAGCCCAGGAGCCAGCAGGGCTGCTTGCAGCATGTGCAATATGCAGCTTGCACTGAGTTCAGACACTCCAGAACCTGATTTCATGCAGCTCCACATGCTTTAATCCTGTTCTCATGGTAGTGCTCTCTCTGGGACTGCCAAGTGTCCATAGCAGCCAGTGGGGAAAGTCCATCTGTACAGAATCCTGGGAATAACCCCTGGGAAAAATGGCAGCTGAGAAATAACAAAATTATCAATCCAAAGCGTTTCCTAAATAGTTGGTTCAAACTGATTGTAGTTGGTAACCTCCTTCTGTCAGTCATAGGGCTTAGTGATGAAACTGCTTGGAAACATGCGTGAAGTTATGTATTGCAACTTAAATCACCCTGCACCAGCTAAAAAGGAAAACCAAGGAGAATACTGACACTGGGAGAGTGAGGGTCTGTAAAGGAACTTTTCCAGGGTGAAGCTGGAGCTGTCAAGACCAGCTCCTGTTCTGGGGGATGTGTGGGGCAATGGGATTCAATCCAGTTTTGCAGAGTCTGGCTTCAGTCTCTACCTCAGTGTGCTGCTACCCTGGGAAGAGAAAATATGTTTTCAGAGCAAAGGTTGTCTTTATAAAGCACCTTGGAAGAATGTATGAATGTGTCCTTTTCTGAAATGGCAGCTTGTTTCTCAATTGCTCTTGTATTCTTATGTGGAATTGGAAATTATTACAATTCCTCTGACTCCTTCAGTCATTATATTATTAAATATTTCAGAACTTGAGCTGCTACTTTGCCTGTCACCAAAAATTGAGAGTTCATTGCCCCCACTACAAAGACGCTGAGACAGGAATTGGTATGGGCTTGTTTTGATTAGGGTTGATAGAAAATTTTAGGGTTCTTGTCAGTATTCTGCAAATATTGTGATTGGATTTTCAGGCATGAAAACACAGTCCTGTTCTGTTTCTGAGCAATGACTACTCTGGCTCCCTATGCAGGGGACCCAGAAAACAGTCTTGAAACTTTATTTCAAAATGTAGTGCACTGCCTGTCTGGTGGCAGTGCCCAGAAGCGAAGCACTTTGAGCATTAATAGCATGAGATCCTCACAATGTGTTTCAGTTTATATTATTCTGGAGATAAGAATCTTTAAATACTGAAGGAGCATACAGTGTACAAGCATTGTATTGACATTTTTCTATGCTATCATAACCATGGATTCATCTGCCTGTCCTTATGTTAGCAATTTAATTTTAATCCAGGGCAATAATGAAAAAATGCATTACCGGGGAAAAACAAACTCTTCATAGCTTGTGTTCCTGATATTTTTAGGGAATTGACTTGCATTTTCTATTGACAATAGTAGGCTATCTTTAGGCCTTCTGTGAACATCCGTGAACGACAAAAATGTGTCTGCTAATGTATTGTCAGCCAGAGGAAAACAGACTATTTGTAGCTCTTGTATTGGGGGGTGGATCTGGAGCCCCGTCTGTGCCCCGTGGCACGTTCACTCTGCAATTTCCTGAGAGGAATTGGAGCAGCTCCTGGGGGCTGGGGAGGCCTCTCTGCGTGTGCTGAGCCTCAGCTGGAGCCTGCCCTGCTCTCGAGATGTCCCTGCCAAGCTCCATGGATGGGTGATGGAGCAGGGCTGGCCTGAGCCGCCCCAGGTTTGGGGCAAAGCTGAGGGTCAGGGTTGTAGTGCCCAGGCAGGGGCTGTTTCTGCTCGAACAGGGCAAAATTCCCCAGAGCTGTGGGCAGAGATTTTACCTGAGAGCAGTGAGAGTCCGTTCTGATGCTGAAAAACTGATCCTTTTCCCTTTTTTTTTTTTTTTTTTAATTTTTTTTTTTTTTTTCCTTTTTAGGAGCAGTTCGGTGGTACAGGCTTTTGTTGTACACAGTGCAGGTGACCAAACCTGTAACACACACAGGCTGTTCAGGCACAGGTTTTCCTTTCCACAACACAACTGCAGCCACAGCTTTGTTCAAACCTGGGAACAACCCAGTGCTCAACAGTGTTGTAGCAGCAGAACAATTTGGATTCTATTTTTTAAATAATTTAATGTCTTCTTATAGAGAGATAGAAGACTCAAAATCCTACAAGATGGAGCACAATATGAGACTTATTTCCCTAAGTTATTTTTTTCTAAACTCTTGCCAAGAATCTTCTATTACAATTTTGAGCTTTATTAAAAGAAATCCTGGGAGAAATGTGTACTATTCTTTATCAAACTACTTAGGACATATTCCTAAGAGTCGCTCACACTTCTCCCACACACACCTTTCCACAAGTGAGATAAATGAAGAATGTCACTATCTTCAATGTTAGAAGTATTTCCATCTTCCGCTGCAAATATGCAGTGATGCATCTAGAATAGCACTGTCAGGGGAAGAAATCTTCACATGAACAGAATTTAGCTATTTGTGTTCTCTTTCTACAGGCACTTAGTGTTTTTTCTCTAGTGGGATCATGTTGGCTGTGGGGAAATAGAGAAAGAAAACTCCTGTTTCTTTAGATATAAGCCTGTCCTGAGTCCTGGCCCTTGGCCAGCCTCTGACAGGCTGCACCCAGTCCTGAGCCTTGCAAAGCTCAGGAGAAGCTGACTGAAGGGCACTGCACTTGCTAGTGGCAAGGTGGGTGTGGGGAAATTGGTTTGACACGTGCTGGTGGTGCTGAGCGTGGCCTTCACCTCCTGGGTCTGCACAAAACTGCTGGCTCCAGTGGGGAAGCAGATGGGAGTGCGGACTTGAGAACTAATCTCCTGTCTGTGCTTCTGCCTCTGTGACTAATTGCTCTGAAATTTGCACATGTAATAGCTTTCGCTTTTCCTAACACCTCTTACTAGGTTAGCATTTTAAAAAGATGTATTTTCTTGTCATTAACAGCATGGCATGCAAATGGGGAAGCAGATAGATATGCATTGCTTATTAATTAAAATAGGAGCACAAATTTTGGGGAGTGTGGTCAGGCTCCAAGGAGTGCCTGATCCCGTGTCCAAGGCAGGGGACACAGCAAGAAATGCACCCACGGCACCACTGCTCTGTGGAGACGTGCAAATTAGAAATTTCAAGGGCTGTTGAACACTGTGAATTTCCACTGTGGATCAGCACAAAGTTATTTGGCACGGGAGGTTCTGTAACTGTGATACATTGGGAAAGCTCATTTTGTGCAATGGCCCTAAAACTCACCCGTCCTCCTCTAGTATGCAGAGACCCAGTGCTAAGATGTGTTTAATATCAAGCAGGTAGGATATGAGCTGACTGGAGCAGTTTTTTTGTCTCTTGTTGCCTTTACATTATTCATCTTAGTATCATCTCCTATGCTATTTATATTCAGCATAAATAATAATTAAGCCAGGGGACAGAGGTGTGGTGTGAATGTGAAGGAAAACTCCATGTCCCTTATGTTGCAAAGTTGGAAAGTAGTCCAGGACTGGGGGAGTCCTTAGCCTGAGGAAAGGTGGTCCATTGGAGGTGCTTGCTTCCTACAGGGAAGCATTAACATGCAAGTGCTACTCTTAAGTGGCCAGAATGTAGTGATTAAAGTGCTCTTGCTGTGTGATCTTGGGCCTCTTGCCCTTTCTGTTCCTTAATTAATTTCCTCTATCATTTATGTATTAATAAAAACAAATTACCTGCTTCATGGGAGGTGAGAGGTTTTATTCATTTATGTTTGCAAACAGTGTTGAGATCCAAGGAAGGAAGGAAGAGGCTGCAGAAGTGAGATGGCTGTATTTAGTGCATGAATGATATATGACAAGGTTTTATGCCTCAGCAGTCTGATAATTTGACACAGGGGTAAGTCTTTTTCCTTTTTCCTGTCTGGCTTTCTTTTTCTGACAATGTCATATAAGGCACAGTTTAGCCTCTAGAATGATATATAAAGGAGTGGGTGTACGGACACTGTGATCAGGACCTTTGTTTCAGCCTTCTTTCTTTCATGAGCATTTATGGAGAAGGGCACTGCCCAATTACTGTGGAGTCATCTGCCAGCAGGTCATGTATTTGAAAATAATGCTGCGATTAAAAATTGTTTCCTGTCCTATTTTCATGGAATAAACATGGATGTATCTCCCGGAGCAATGCTCTGTTTTCTGCTATAACCAACAGAGCAGCAGCTGTAGAGGATCTCCTGCATGGACAGAGGTGCGCAGATAGGACAGTTCCAGGTGGACATAGAGAGTTGGTTGTTGCCTTCTGACACAACTTGCACTATGACTCAGATTTTTAATGTCTGCCTCTGAAAACAAACTGGATCAAACTCTTACAGTCTACATGCAACATGCAGTAGCTCTGGCCAGAGGCTGCCTGTGTTGTTGGCAGCTTTGCTGGTGCAGTTCAGCAAAGACTGATGTGTGTCCATGAAAGACAGAAGCGTGCTATCAATGGATACTCCTGATACCTTTCCTCCTGGTGAGTAATGCAAACACACACAGCATTTTTTCCTACCTGTGCAAACCAGTCTCGGGATGGAAGCAACATGAAAAGCCAGCATCTCTTCTCTTGTAATGTCTAATAGCAACGTCTAATTCTGGATTTTCAAAGCCCTTGCCTTAAGGTGATGCTGTGATATGCAGTGTGTTTGTGCCCCGGCAGTGCTGCGAGAGCAGCTCAGCGCAGTTCAACATGCAGAGAGCTCCTGGGCTGGGCTCCCCTTGGAGTTCCTCAGCAGGCACTAAGGATGTGTCATCCTTTGAGTTATCTCTTACTTTTAACGCAGCTTTCCTCCATGAAAGCTGTTTTGGTCTTGAATCCAAAAAACTTTACACAGAACGCTGTGTTTCACTGTGCTTTGCCACAGAGTTTTGGCAGGGGAGCGGGTGGGGGGTGAGGAGATGAGAGCTGCCTGCAGGGCTGTGCTGCCTTCAGTCCTTGTCTTTGTCATGCCTTTTTCATCAGTTTTCTTTGTGCCCCAGTTTGCTTCTCACAGGGATTTTAAGAAATGGCCAAGGTCATCTTGGACAGAGACGTGTAGGAGAGGGAATTTAACTTTTTCTTGGGTGTTTGCAGTTTGCTTCTTAAATCCCTCCTTGGAGAGGGACCATCTCCCACCATCTCCCGTCTTAGATTGAAGCTGAGGGATCCTGTTGCCTTTCCCCTCACAAATGTTTAAGGTTTATGTTTCTCTTGTGCATGTGACTGAGGTTCACCCTGGGGCAGAAACCTTAGCGGGGCAGGGAGAAGGGGAACTCTGCCTTGCAGCGTGAGAGTGGTCCCAGCCCCTCCACAGCAGCCTCCCCTCATTTTTGGGAAAGATTTCCCAAAAATCAGGGTGGTCTCACCCGCTGGCATTGAAAGCCTCCCAGAGACTCTGACCAAGGTGCAGCCCGGCTCCCCAAAGGCAGCAGGAGTCCTTGCCAAGCTCTCAGGGCCCTGGGCAGCCCAGAGTGGTGGGCTCAGGTCACCCAGCCCTTCAGAGCCGAGGTCCTGTTAACGATGTGTGCAAAGACCTCACGCTGCTGAGGCCATCGTGCTGCTCCAGAAATGCTGAGCTAATTGCACAAAAGGTGAAGCTTCAGTACAGCAACGATTGATTCAGCCTCAGGCCCTACACAGCAGAGAGCAGCTCATGGAAACCAAAGACCAGGCATGTGATTGCAGGCCCTTAATCCAGCTAAAATACCATGGTGCCTGACCTCATTAGAAAAAAGTCACAAAACACCTCTCCCTGGATTGTTCCTTGCTGTGTCGAGTGAAACAGTGGGAGTTCAGCCAACCAGCCAGGTATTCCTTCCTCTCCTGCAAAGTACGGTGTTTTCCTCTCTGCCTGGGAAACACTGGTAGACCCAGACTGAACTCCTATGGGGAGCTCACGGGGAGGGAAACTTACGACTTACTAATTAAAACAGAGATGTAAACTGATTGTGGCCACAATGATAAAAACTGATACTGGATGTGTAGGGTGAGGGAGTAAGGCAAATAAGCAGGGCACATATAGAGCCTTATCAGGAGCCAGGAGAATTTGTAAGGGTCAGGGTTAGATACTAATATGATGGGGTAGTTAATGCACTGCCCCTGCACAGTTGCACGCTTCCAACCCATAGTCTGGGATAGCCCCTGGCACAATTCTCCCTCTCCCAGCAAACCTGGTGCACTTCAGAGCATAAGTTTGGGTTGCACATAGAGTGGGGTGGATTTTGCACATGGCAATGTTCCCTTTGATTTAAATTCCTATCAGTTTCCCTAGCACGGACAAGTCCCTGCCTCTAACAGCAGAGAGCTCTTACTCCAGCCTGACTGTTTGGATGCTGAGGTCTCTACAGTGGTATTTCAAATTCATGTATGGGAAAGAGGGAGGAATACTGGCATTTCCATGCATGTAGCTTAGTTCTTTACAGTGACTTTCTGCAACTCATGAATCATGGCTGAAGTATTCCTACAAGGTAGCTTGGTCTCTACAGAGGTACCTTTGCAGTGGAAGGAGCAGAGTGCTGAGCACTCTGTGAGAAACCACAGTGAGTGGTTTTCCTCTCTCAGTTCAGCAAAGGTAGGTGGGCCCAGCAATTCAGAGTAATCTTCCCTCTCACAGCTACACTCCAGGCAGGGGATCGAGGGGACAAGGGATTTGGCTGGCATTTGTGGACTAGGGATGACTAATGCTTCCCTGTCACCAACACATCACCACTTGCATCAACCAGGACTGTGGAGCAGCTTGGTGCAAACGGGCCGAGCGCTGGCAGCGATTTGTCGCGGTCATTAGCGCGGCGTGAGGCGCTGTGGCCATGGGCTCCTGCTGGGGTGTGGCACTGTGGGGTGCTGCCTGCAGGGCCTGCAGACCCCTCTGGGACACCCCCACAGCAGCTCCCATCTGCACTGCTCACTGAACATCGCTGTGAGCTGTCAGAGGGAGGCTGGGGGGAGCGCGGCTCAGCGGGCAGTGACGGATTGTATGCTGGAGAATGATTGATTTACTTATTTAGGGCTCTGTTCAGCAAAGATTCAGATCCACAGGGCTTGGGCTTAGTAAGGGCTGGGGAGATGAGTCTGTTACAGCAGCAGAGGAAGCCACCAGTGCTTTGGGCATTCCACAGCACTGAGGCTTTTATTTAACCACTGCACAGCTTTGGGGCCACCCTGCTGCCGGCCGGGAGGCCCCCTGTGCTGCCACCAGCTTCAGCCACTGTGAGAGCTTCAGGTGCTGCAGCAGCACAAAAAGGGGTCTGGCAAGTGCAGGTTTGAAGGCTCTGGTCTCAATCTAAGCCTTGTAGCAGCTCTGCTGGGCAGATACAGCCTTCCTTGCAGGGGCTTGTCAGCTGTGCTTCAACTTTTGCTTTGCTGCAACGCACTGAAGGAAGGAGAGTTATGGCATGGGCTCTGTGAGTGAGGAGGACCATCCTGGCAGCAGGGTGGCCCTGGGGCCACCTGGCCAGTAACCATAATCAACTTAGAATTTGGGAGACCTTTCTTGTGGAATGCCTGTTAGCATGCCCAACAGTAACTGGGACAGGGAAAGTCAAGCTGCGTCACCCCGCAAACCTGTGGTGTGATGTAGCCCAAACTCCATGTCCAGGCTTTGCTATGGACCTTCTGGATCCAGAGCACTTGTCTGTCCTGGTCCAACTTGGTAAGAATTGCCAGACTTAATCAAGCTAGCAACTCACGGGCTCTGAGAGAGGGAGGTGCCCTGCTGAGGGAGGTGTGGAAGGGCCCTGGCAAACAGACAAATGAAATCCCTGGGGAGCTGTCACTTCCTGGCAGCAGCGTTTGGCTTCGAGCATCAGCCTTGTCTCAAGCAAAAATGCAGCAAATCACAGTCACAGAGCACTGAAATTGTAAGTAGAAGGTCTTGAATAGGTTTCCCTCTTTAAAGCACTGTCCAAGGAGAGCAGCTGCTCTTCCTTTCAGCTGACTTTCCTGCAAGAGAGTTGGAGGCATCTCCCTCCTCCTCCAGGCAGGTCTTTGCCTGACAGCATTGGCTGTGATGGGACTGTCCAGCTCTCCTGCATGTCCCCTCTCTGCTGGACAGTTTAATTGCCTCCTCCTCATTTACCACCGAAATTTCTGAGATTGTGTTCTTGGCTGCAGCTGCCAGTCCGAACACTCACGTGGAAAACCAAACCAAACCAAACCAAACCAAACCAATCTATTGAAAGTAGCCAAGTTGTTAATGCAGACAGATCAGGTGGGGAGTGCATCCATCACCTGAGGGCTCAGTAGGAGGAAGAACTTCACTGCTTAAGAGAGGAATGTAAACTATGGGGGTGAGTTGGGAGGCAGTTGCTGAAAAGACACCCTCATCTGGAGGATGCTCTATCTACCTGTGAAAGGTGTCTGCAGCTCTGCCTAGTCTGCTAATATCCCACTCATTGGGTGGGTAGGACTAAAGAAAAATGAGTGGGAATAAATCTGAAAAGCTGGAAATGTAGGGTGTTATCTGCAAAGTGCAGGTGGAAGAAATGTGTTCTCTCTTAAAGACTTCCCACAGATTTAATTCCCTTGTGTCTTTTCTTTTAATGTCAGTGCTTAAAAATAGGACTGAGGAAGGAATATAACATTTTTGCTAGTGTTAAGCTGGCAGCTAGTTAGTGCTGGCTACTTATTGTATAGGCCAAATTGCTCAGATGAGACCTGCTTTATGGATGTGCAAAATGGCTGCTGCTCTCAGGAAGCTGGAAAATAGGGAATCTTTTATCTTTTTTACTTAGGAGGCACAGTGACCTGCAATGCCTTAGCTTAGAGTAATGAGTCTCTTGTATCTGTGCTTACCCACCAGGTAACAGCAGGTCAACTGGGCTCCTGGCAGAGTTGGGGAGGCTTAAATAAGGACAAGCAATTTCTCTAATGATCTCTGCTGCCCTCCTGGGGGAGGCTCACCTAGGATAATGCTGTCCCCTGCTGAGTGGCCACTATCATCCTTTATTTCCAAATCTGCTTCTTGCACTTCTGTGGTTAAGCAGGATTTAAGACCATTAGCAAAAGGCAATGCTGTCTGGGAGAGCTTTGGCTCTTCCTTCTGGGTGCTGGTCTGAGTTCTGTGCTCCTGAAATACCCAAACACGTTTGAGAACATCTGTGGGAAAGGACTCTGCATTTGGCAGCTGTTTGGTTTTGCTGCCTGCTGGAGCAGTCTGCTCGTCACCTCCATGATGCTGTGGTGTGCTGTGCCGGCTGGAGCCTGAACACGCTGTTGCTTTTGCTGTGTCTCTGATTTTAAGTTCAAAAGTTACTGGTTTGGGGGAGTGGTGTGACTGACTGGGTGCTTTTGTGATGGACAAGCAGAGCAGGGAGCAGCTGGGGTCCAGCAGTGGGTGTGCAGAGAGGCAAACCTGGGCTCAGCTTCACTGGTTGAGGTGAGCAAGTTAAAGGCAGGGAAAATGGGGACACTGAGTCTCTCAGGGACTCCAACCCCTTCCTGCACCAGTGGGTGTGTTGAGTAAATTGAATCTTCCAACCTGGTGCCTTCCTTCGTGTGAGGAACAGCGTGGACTGAACTGCTCTCTAGTGAAGGTGTGCTCTGGAGTGAGGGGAGCTCAGTGATCCAAGGAGCTGGGTAATAACAGAAGAATAAATCCTGGAGGGGTGGGTGGTGCAAAGACATAACAGCCCCCTCCTGTCAACACCTCTGGAGAGTTAGCTTGGTTTTTACTTAAAATTTATTTTAAAACCTCAGTGTGGCAAGATGGGATTTCTCTTCTCAGCTACCTGCAAACCAGCTCTTCCTATCACATCCTGCTCCTTTCCCATGGTCAGCTTGTCAGCACAGATACAGCAGAGAGCACGAATCCCATGTCCATGGCAGAGGCAGACAGGGCTGGTCTACACAGTCCTTGCTCCCTCCACAGGCTCTTCAGGCCTGTTCCAGGCTAGCCAAGCAGCTCTTTTTTCTGGTAGCATCAGAGGATTCCTGTTGTCTCCTACAGGACAGGCACTGGTGACACCCCACTGGCACGAGCAGTTGCTGGCACTGCCAGTCCAGGGGTGCATAAAGTACATTTGTGGTGCCTCAAGAAAATATATCCCTCTTTCTGAAAACTATATGAGGTAGAGCAGCACCTTCCGTTTATGCTCCCTCCTGCCAGGCTTTTTAGCATTATTTATTTAGCAGCTGGAGAAGAGCTCACCAGCCAGCAGCACCTTCCCTTTGAGCCGAGGCCCTGCTGTCCCCCACTGAGGCAGGCTGTCCACTTGCCAAGTGTGTCTGCCTTGCTGTTCAGCTGTTTTAAGGCCCTGCTCACCAGCTAGGGTTTGGAGAGACTAATAATGTCTCTGTTCTGTACAGTGTCCCTGACAAGCCAGAAATCCTCCCATTTGCTGTTTTGGGCCATTAAAATGATGACATGGCCATGCCCCCCACGCGGGCGGTTGGCAAAGGCGCCCTGCGCTGGGGACTGCAGAGCGCGGTGAGTGGAGCTCTGTGTGGTTTGGCACAAGCAGCCCTGCTGACTCCCCAGGCCGACACTGCTTTGTTACTCAAACACAAACATCTAAACCCAGCGCTGGCACTGCCAAATCTGGCTGCTGCCGCCGGATAATGAACCAGCACGTGGGGTTTGCTGCTCTAATTGGGCAGCCAGGAACCTCGACGGATGGCGGGGCTGGTTTATTGATTGCCCTTCAGATCAGAAACTGGACGGCACCACAGGGAGCTGGTAAAGGAGGGAAACCATTTTAAATGCTCTGTAAGTGCTCCTTTGCAGGATTAATGAGCGGGAAATGGTAATGTGAGTTAACAGGATGCACAGGAAAGCAAAAGCTGATGAACTTGCTTGGGTTTCCCTCCCATAGAAGAAATCCTGTTTCAGCCAGATGGGGACATACATACTGCAATAAATGTTGTTTTATTGCCAGGGTCCTATAGCAGAAAAGAATCCATATTCTTACACAAATGTTTTTGAAAATTTGGCAATTTTTAGAAAATATGGGGGGAAAAAAGTAACACAAAAAAGGGTGATGAGGAGTTGGAGTTGGCAGAAGTGGAAACATTTCCTGTTGGCTAGTTCTTCCCTCAGGGCTAGTTTGCAAAAGGCATGAAATGCATTCTATGCTCTGATTTTCTGCATAGCTGGGAGGGATTCACCAAGCCAAATGGCTGAAAGTGTCCAGCAGGGACAGGTTCCCATCTCTGTAATGGCCACAGCACCATGAAGCATCCCCCTGAGCCACCTCTCACTGTGCTATACATCCCCATCCTCAGCAGCTGGTCTGGTTGGTGTGAGAGAGAAGAGTGGGTTGTGATCCTGTTCATCACTTTGCAGAGTGTTTTGAACTTCACTCCAAGGTTTTGTGTGGCTCTGGTGTACTTTCAAAATGCCTGGGAGAGTGGCTGAGACACTGATGCACAGATGTGCAATGAAAGTATAAAAGCCTGTGCTGTCGTTTTAGAAACATGTGCTGCTCCCACAGTTTGCCAAACCCTTATAATTATTGTAACACCTGCAGCTTTCCTGCAGTCCAATCCTGGGTGCTTTTTTCCTGCTTGCTCAGCTCATTTCTAGCTGCCTGTCACATGGGAGATGCCCTCTCCAGCACTGTGGTTATCGTTGCTGGAGCAGCTCCTGGGAGCAGGGTGGGCAGCAGGTGGGGAGCTGGAATTGCTCCCTGCCTCCCTGGGGCCTTTTGTGATCCTGGCTGAAGGACACAAGTGACAGGCACAGCCAGGGATTAGCATGGAGAAGTATTGAATTTTAGGAAAACCTAATATCTTTGTAGTGACCTGACTCCTTTTAGAATTGCGAGTGAAATATTAAGAATAATAAGGAAACCAGAAAGATGCTGTAATTTCGCAGTGTAAGGGCCTAGTGTGGGGAGAGCAATAAATTCATCTGCAAAGCCTGTTTTGTTTTAATGTGATATCACCCTCTGATTGCTTCCCATTTGCATTTGTCCACCTGACACATTCATTCAGAAATGTGAGCAGCTTGGACAGGGGATGTTTTCTTTTGTGTTTGCAAAGGCTGGAGATCTTGGGCTGTGACATCCAAAGGAGCCTGGGTGATCTCAGGGAGCTGGAGCTGACCCTGAGCTTGTGGATTATCACTGACTCTTAGACTTCAGCAGCCTCAGATGTTTGCCATGCTGTGACTTTTCAGACAGGGTTGGCAGCATTTTCTGGGAATTCTCTTGGCCCACCCACGTGTGGGCATCTCCTGGGCCCCCCACCTGGGAGGCAGCTGCCCCAAAACCATCCTGGGCTCCGAGATGTGCTTTCAGGACATCTTGGCAGGCTTGAACACGATGGGCTGGGCTGTCTCCATAGGGCTGGAATGCTTTGGTGAGGATGTGACCACTTCATTGCTAAAGCCATCAGTTCAGAGCTGCTTGAGAGATCTCCACTCAGCCTTAGACCACCAAACACTTCTGCAAATGAGAGGGCTCTGCTTTTGTTATCCAACCCTTCCTTGTGGAACATGACTGACTTCTTCAGCACACAGAGGTTTGGGATGCAAATCCTCATTAGCCACCTGAGTTTGTTACAAATTAATCATAAAGTAAACTTAATGTAACAAAGCACACACAAGTAGAGGCATATTTGGATTGGCTTGGCTTGGCTTGGCTTGGCTTGGCTTGTTGTTTTCTTTCTTGCTTTTTCTTTTTTTTTCAGTTTGGCAAGTACTCTAAGGTTTTCATCCAGCTTTGTTCCCTTCATGTCATCCCTTTAGTTTTACACAGATCACTCCAAAGTACAGAAGAAGAATCACGTAACACAAGAGAGAAACAAAAAACATTGAGATAAAAACAGACCAAGCGTCTCAGGGTGTATCTTCTACCCAATGTCTTTTGGATGCATTTGGCAACTTCTTGACAAAGAAGTTTAATTTCTACAGTTGTGCTGCTTCTCCTCTGTAAAATGTTTTGTTGTGACTAAAGAATATTGCCATGCAACTCTTGGGCCAGCAGCTATGGCAGGCTCTGGGATATTTCCAGGCCTTCCAATGCCTTCTGGTGTGGTCAAGCTTTTATTTGTCTTGTTGAGAACCCTCCCAAGGCAGCTTGACATGGGGCTGTCTTGCTGTGTGGAGAGAAGCACAAATAAAAGCCATGAGAAAAAGGAATGGGGAGTTGTTTTCAGGTCAGGTCTGCACTAGACAACATATTTGTGTTCCCTTAAAAATCAAAAACTCACTGGAATCAGTCCTCTGGCAGTAGAGCGCCTGCTTTGGTGAGACTTTCTTTCTGGTTACCTCAGCAGAACAAATATTCTCAGGGCATATCTCGCTCCATGGACCAGGTAACAAGCCAATAAAACCAATCAGCCCATTTCCAGGTGGCTTTTGATGGCTTTTAACAGGATCTGCCTGCCAGGATCATTGCTGCTGCCCTGATGAGACCTGAAGTGCTGACTGCCTGGTGCAGGCACAGCTCTGCAGTGCTGTGGTGTGTCTGTCCTCTGGGCAGTACAAAGGCTTGAAATCATGTAGTAATTCAGTCTGGCAGGGGTGCTGAGGGCTCTCAGCTTGCTTGAGGCTTCAGGAGGTCTTAGTCCCAATCCTAAGCGCTGAGTGCCTTGGAAGGCACTGTGTTGGAGGCCAAGCTCATTGCCCTCGACACAGGAGCCAAAGCCAGCATTGATTTCAGAGGACAAGTGTGGTTATGTTTGCTGCTGGCTTGGAGCCATCTGAGATCCAGGTGATAAAGCCTGGCTCCAGTGTGTCCTAGGTGGCTACTTTGCAGGCAGAGCATTAGTCTGGTGAAGCTAAACCTTGAGGGTCAAACCCTCAGCAGACAGAAGCAGATGCAGTTGTTAGTGCTTTTGGAAAAGCTGGGCCATTAATTATGAATGGAGCATGTGTACTTCCTACTTCCAGGGGACATGGAGCATAAGGGCGTCTGCCTTATACAAGATGTGTACAGGCACACAGTGAAATACAGCCATAGTTAAATGTTAATGCTCAGGATCTGATTTTTGGCTGTCTTCCTGCATTTTTGTTTGCAGATGTGAGGGGGTTTTTTTGCGTATTTTTATTTTTTTTAATTAGAAAAGAATTCCTGAAGAACAAAGAGCCTGAGAGCCCTCTGTGTAAGATGTGAACGCTCTCCTAATCAGAAAGGAGGGGGGAATAATTTAGAAGTCAGCCAAATAAAACTCAGGTGCCTATTAAAAAGCAAACAACCTTCCAGTGACATTCAGAGTGGTCTCTTGCTGCTGCAGAGGGAACAGCATCTGTGTAAACCTTCCAACTCAGACATCTGAGAGTCACTTTTGTTGACATTGACCTAATGGCTTGGGTCATTTGATTTGTTATAATTATAACGGGACTTTGATTAGTCCTTTTCAGTGCATCACAGTGAAGTCAGGAGACTTCTGAGCAGCCTACAATGGTCTTTGGCTCCAATACTGTGATTATTGGATGGTTAATAGCAATACCACAATACCACCCATTCAGGGTTGCTTAAAGAAAATTAAAGCCTAAGTAATCCATGACATAAGCCTTTTGTATATTCAGAACAAGGTAATGTTCATTTTTTGTTATTTCCTAACAACAAATACACCAAAATGTGTGGAAAACAGGAATGGTTTTATTGCTCAGGCAGCTGTTTGACAATTTGTGAAACAGCACTGAGGTCACAGTCCTGTTGTCTGAGGATGGGCAGTGGCAGAGAGCAAAAGCACAGTCAACAGGTGCCTGTGGCCACAGAAGAGTGAGGCAGGGAAAAGTCCAGCTTGTGGAGAAGCTGCTGGAGCCCACACAGGCTGTGAGTGCCCTGAGGAGGAGCCTGTGCTGTCCTGGAGCATCCCAGCATGGGCAGAGGGAGCTGGGGATCAGCTGGGGCTCATTGACCTCAGTGCAGGCTGTGAGTGAACTGTCTGGGGGCCTTGGAGCCTTTCAGTTGCTTTTGTGGAAATGGGAATCTTCCAGGCTGCCTCATTAATTGTGGATTAAGCAGAAAGTTACTTTTCCAGAGCTTGGCTTTCTTGATTCTCTTGCCCCTTGTTTTGATGAGTCTGTGTGTGATAGATCTCTTAGGGAAAGGCAGGGGGGTGTTGTGCCTGTGCAGCCAGGTTTTAATCCTCCCTGTATGTCTGTGTGTACGTGAAATGTTTGTTTCTGTTTCATTTGTTTGTGGTTTTTTAATTATTTGACTTTGTAAAACTGACTTGATGTATTTATATCATTTTATAATCAGAAATGTCTAGAGTATTAATTACTAGAAAACCACATGAGAAAACTGGGCTTTTGTCCCAACATTCTTATGCTAATGTAGCAAAAATAATTATATTTAAACATCACTAACTCTAAAACACATTTAAATAGGAACCATTGAAATCCACCTCCTGTTTGTGTCAAGGGCTCCAAAACAAGCCTTTTCTAAAATACAAGAAGCAACATAAAAGCCTAAGGCTTCTAAAGAGTCATCTGTTGAAAAATAATCTGGATTTCAGATGGAGGTTGGTGGAGATGCAGCAAACCTTTTAACAATGAGCTAAGCAGCCCCGAAAACTAGGTTTATAATAGTTGTATCAATGGATTCGCTATGGAAGTTCAACTTCATTATCATGGCATCTTGTTACAAATAAGTGGTGGAGCCCTATGGAGAGGCTGAGGTTGTGCTGTGGGCTGCAGTCCCCCAGGTGAGCTGGAAGTGGCTGGTGAGCAGCCAGGATGTGGAAAGCACAGCCCGGCAGGATAGGCTGTGGTTTGGGTGGTTCACGGCCCTCAGGGGGAATGGCAGCCCTGGGACACAGAGGAGCCATGATCAGCCTCCATCTGCTCTGCTCTTTTCGAGCAGCAAACTGGCAGAGAGCAGGACACAGCCCTGTGCTGGAGGGCTCAGGAGATGTATGACGAGATGCATTACATTCTACAAATCATTCTCACTTCTCTATGCTGTTACTTCTGTAGTTGTGTCTAATACAGCAGCATCTGGCTGCTATTGCTGTCTGACTTCCAAAGATTTCCAATTCTGGACTAGCTGTGTAGAAGGAGCCCCCAATAACCCACACCAGCAATGTTTCCTGGAAGACTGCCCCTTCCTCCTCCAGTCTTCAAAACCCAGATGCTCTGGTGGAGTTCAGATGTCCCGCAGAGGTCCAATATAAAGAGCTGAAGTGACAGAGAATATGTCTCATCCTCAGGTAAATAGTTTCACTGATTAATTGTTCTGCCTTAATTGTTCTGCACCAAGAACAATTTAATTTCTCTGTAGAAATGCCTTTGGTTTCCAGCCACTGGATCTCAAGATGCCTTTGTCTGTCAGATTAAAGAGCCTCTTCTCATTACTGCTCTCTCTGCAAAGGCATTTTCTGACCACTCTCAAGTCACCTCTTAACCTTCCCAGGGAGGTACTCAATGGGTTGAATGTCTGTACTTCCCCACTGTAAGGGACGTTTATCAACCTCCCATTCTTCTTGCTTTTGCCTGCAGAAACCCCTCTAATTTGTTCTTGTCCTTTTCCAGCTGGATGCAGCAGGGGCTTGTGCAGTCTTTCATATCTTCTACCACAGCTAAAGAGTTTCTGGCCATCCACTGAGCCTTGCCCTGCTCTGTGCATCCCAGGGCTGAGCTTGTCCTCAGCCGCTGCTGTGTCAGGAGTGAGGCTGAACCTTTAATCCCTCCCTGGTGTCCACAAGGAAAGGAGATGGGGAGCATGGAGAGGCCAGTCCTGAGCTGGGGTTCAGCCTGCCATGGCCCATGGGCTTTTTGTGCTTCTAACTCGGCATCTGTCCTGGCTCTGCAAGAAGAAAAGGAAAGTCCTGAGACAGGCAGCTGTGCTGGGCTGGGGGGAAGGACCAGGGGAGCTGGGCTGTGTTTGCAGTCTGCTCACAGAGAAGTTCACCAGCTCCAAGTGAGAGTAATTATGGAGACAAAGTAGGAGCAGCCAGGAAATCACAGGGACAGGAAAACATCCTGCCGAGGAGAAAAGGGCCTTTCCGAGGTCCTGGTCCGGTGTCCGTGTGCACAGCACTGCTGTGTGATGTGTGAGCACTCAGCCACTCTGCTGCCAGTTAGAAATGAGAAATTTCAAGGGCTATTGAGCACTCTGTGAATTTTCACAGTGGCTCAGCGCAAAGTTATTTAGCACAGGTGTTTTGGTAATTGTGATGCATTGGGAAAATTCACAGTGCTCAATGGCCCTCAAACTTCCACCTGCTTGGTGTGGTGGTTAAGTATTAGTGCAGTGGATTATAGGATAAAATATGCAGGAGATACTTGCTGGCTGCAGGACTTTTTCTGGTACTGGTTGTAGTTATTCCACAATAGGTTTGTTTATCTGGTGTGAATTAGAAGGACAGAGGGTTGGCTTCAGTGGCTCTAAAAGTTGGGTGTTGTACACCTGATGGATTTGCATCCCCTCAAGGCCCAGGCTAGAGCTCTGGGGGGAGAAAAGGGGTCTCTGGATCACATCCCTGCCCATGCTCAGCAGCACCTCTGGAGATCCATTCTGGGGCTGCAGCACTTCTGGAAATGCCCAACCATGGCCCTGGGAAAGGGGAGAGGGAAGAAGAGGGACCTCTGCCCTCACTTCTCTACATGTGTGCAGCTTCACAGGGCTATAAATCCTTTGTAAGTTTCCTTTTAATTTTCACTTTCCCAGACACCTCTGTGCTAGAAGGGGCCCTTTGGGGAGAATGCTCTATCTGTCCTTTCCTGCACAAATGAATTGGTGAGGCATCTTTGCAAGGATGTGATATGGCCAAGTACAAAGTATCAGAAGAAATCCTTAATTTTACTTTAGCCCCAAACCACTCTGGCAAACACAAATGCTGAAATGATGACAGAGGCCATTATTACAAAGTAATTAAATACATAAAATATTAGTTTCTGCTGTTTCCTAAGCTGAATTGTTGGACTGATTCTGGAAGCTTTGCTGATCTTGCTGTGCCATGGATGGGCAGCTAAAGCAAAATGACCCGTGGCAGTGTGGGATGGCTGACATTGTTGGGTGCTGCCCTTTGCACTGCAAACTGATTTTTCATTATTTTAGTTTTGAATGGATATTAGCAACTTGATTCCCCTCCTTCCCCAGCTCTCCTCTCATATGACTGGCTTTGCTCCACCCAGCTCTCTCCATCTATTCACCCCAAGCCCAGTTACCATGGGAGGTGCCTGCATACAACAAAATGAAGCTTTCAAAATCTTGCCACCTGCAAGAGTTCCCAGAAGATGAAAACCCAGTGTGCAACTAGAGAGTCCACACATGAAATGCAATTATTTTGAGCTTATTGAAATGTTTCAAAATTCCCATTTCTGACAAGGTTTCTAATGGAAGTTGCCTCCCCACTTTCTCCTCAGTCTCCTCTCTCCCTCTCACATCATGGTTTTTAGTGTTATCAACATGGAAATTAAGCTCATTTATATAAAGTAACATCTTGAGAAGCTGACAAATGTTGTATATGACACGAGTTTGGGCCGTTTGTGTTTCTGTTTCCACAACTGCTATTATTCCTTGGGATGGAAACATAGCTGTGTGCAGCAGTGGTTGGGATGCTTATGCTGCACTTTATCCCCAGTTCCCTTGGTGCTGAGCAGCTGGGGCACCATGCTGGGTGCAGCCAGCAGTGCCTGTGCAAGGTCACTCCAGGTCCTACAAAAGCCAGCAGAGGATCTGCTCAGTTGCTGCTCCTGGAATCATGTTTGCACCTGTTTGTTGCACAGCAACCCTAAATTATTAGAAGAACCCTCAAAAGGCTATTAATGCTACTTATGCATAAATACAGTTTGTCTTGTTCCAGTTTATGAATTGTTTTTATGCTGTTCCTCAGACAAGTAAAGGCTTTCATCTTCCCGAACAATGAAACTCAGTTTATTTCCAGCAGGCTGGTGGCTCCTGCTCAGTGGCACAGCAGCTGTACCTGGTCTTTTCCAGGACAAACCCCTTGGGTTTCATTATAAGAAAAACTTCAACTTGTTGGCTTATTGCTCACGGGGCTTAGCTCCCACTTGTGAGATGGATTTCCTGGCAAGCATTAGGAGAGGTTGTGTTTCAGGTGTGGGAGTTTCCTGCATGGATCCTCATTCCCAGATAGAAAACACTTCCAGCTCATCTGTCTTCACTGCTTCTAGGAAAAATGCTCCCTGAAAGCAAGGGAGGTATTTTGCCTTTTTCTCCTACTCTTTGAAAGCTGTCAGTACTAATTTAATTAGTTGATGCATAATCACAGATTATAATTTCCAAGTCTAATGTATTATAATGTTGTTTATACTGATTTGATGATTAAAGGCCTTGTCAGAGACTTTGTTTCTTTTCAAAAAGAAAAAGTATTTATCAACCTTAAAAAAAACCCAACAAAGACTTTGTTGTTATGCAAATGAGACATACCAGATTAGGGAGGTTTATTTTACCTGAACAGCTATTTATAGTTATTTTCTGTATTCTTGCTGTCATTTTTATTGTCTGCAGAGCCCTTCACTTGCTTTGTGAGATAAATCCTCACCAGGCCCAGCTCTTTTTTACCAAAACCCACTTTGTTTCTCCAATTTCCTAGCAAGAAGGAACATCTCCACTTTGCATTGGAGTTGGACTGAAGATCCAGCCAGGTGGAATGGCAGGAGGCAGTAAAGGGCAGGAGGCCACTCTGCTCTGAGCAGGGTACTGTGCAAACCCTTCTGTTTTGGGGGGTTCTGCTTTCTTTTGCATATGGTGTCCTCCAAGTGGTGTCCATGGCTGCAGGCTGTGTGCCTGTTCCCTGACAAAGTAATGTGTTTCTCCACCTTCCTGCTGGAGCCTCCACTGTCAGTTTTCTGCAGCTGGGTGAATGACCGTGCTTGTCTGTCATCAATCCCACAGTCTCTTATTTAAATTACAAAGCTCATTCTTTGCATCAGCATATGCACAGCAAGTTAGCAATCTATGCATAAAGTCCCAGCAGGCAATGATTGTCTCCTAAGGAAGGCAGAAGGAAAGGCAACCCACTGGATTGACAGAAATATCACGGAATTCAGATTTGTTCCTGGAACAATTTGGTTTTCTTTCGAGGAAAGTTGCCTTTAACACGGTTGTGGCTGAGCACAGGTAAGCACAGTGTTGAAAATTAGGCTGCCAACACAATTACAATGTGGTGTAAAAAACCCCCAGTGTCATCAACTTGTTTATGACCTCAGTAGAAACAAACCCCAGACCTGAACAATTATGCTAATTCTGCTCTGATTTACAGCAATGATAACCAGCACTGTGCTGATGAAGCTGACACGTGTGCCCCAGGAGCTGGCAGGGATCTCATGGGGCTTTCTGCAGCGTTTTTCCTTAATGGTTCATTAAGATTTGGGTTCTGGTTAGCAGAACCACTTTGGGTGTCTCCTCCAGCCGTGGGCAACGTGAGCCCAGGGGGAGGATGTGGGTGGGGAGGGCACCCTGTGAAGGGGGGTGTCAGTGATCTGGGTGAGCTGGCAAAGCAGCAGATTGTTATTATTGTTATTTTCTTTAATTGCCAGCCATAGCAGGGCTGTTCTCTCCTTGGCCTGGGCAGTGGCTGGGCAGGGAGGCAGAGGAAGCTGTTTTAGCCCATTTTAGCTCCTCAGTGAGGTCTCTACAAGACACTGCCTGCAGACAAGTTTAAACTGTGCTGGCCTTTCCTCAAACACTCAAGCTGCTCTGAGAGCACCCCCTGCCCCACCAACACACCTGGGAGCATGGTGGAGACACCAAGAGCACCTCCAGTCCTCCAGAGGATCTTAGAGCTTTCTGTGGATAAAAAGGCTGTTTTCCCAGCAATAGCTAATTATATTTCCAGTTGTTAAAAATGGAGTTACAATTTAAAAGTAACTGAGCTCTCCCAGACCTTTCCCAGGTATCTTCCCAACAGAGAGTTTTGAGGTCTGGCTGATTAAGCTGTCAGGGACTGAGGGGTGTGTGCATGTCTGTTTTCTGTCTGTACACACAGGGGTGCTTGCGTGGGCAGGGAGGTGCCATGGAGGCCCTGAGCTCTCTCTGGGTGCTCAAGGGAAGGCAGCACAGGACTCCTGCTTGGGCTGGGCTGGGGGTCCAGTGACTAAATCAGTCTGGAGTTGTCACCTCCTCAGGGCACCCCTGCTGAAGCCTCCTGGGCATTCTTGCCCAGTGCTGATTTTGCAGTGCTGCCCTAACTGCAGTTCATGGTCACTTCCCTCTGTGGGATTCAGCTGCATTTGCTCTTGCTCAAATAAATCAGAAGCAGCAGCTCCTGCCCTGGAGATCCCCCAGAGCCCCTGGATGGGGGAGCATTGTCCCCTGGCCACGCTGCTCCAGCTGAGCCCACTCACGCATCTCAACACCCTGGGGAGTGCTGAGCACATGGACAGACCCCCTTAATATCCCTTAACCCTTGGAGCAATTTCTGGATCCCTGGTAATGGTCTGTTCTCCTTGCAGCAAAACGATTTGGAAAAGGCTGCCATTCACTCTCAGGCTTTCAAATGACCCTTTTTTTTCCTCTGACAGAAGGATAAAATCATGAAAATTAGTGCGAGAGTTTTTGTTGTTTGGGGGTTTATGATGCAATATATATTGGCTGGTGTGAAAGTTCCCCTGGCTGGGTGTAGCCCCTGCGTGCTTTGCCAAGCAGTCTCTGAGTGATAGTGTTACAAAGGCACGTCTTATTATAACGAGTTTAAGCACAAACAGTTATTATTTCTAAAGAAATACATGCTATTAAGTACTATCAAGCTTCTACAGGTATTATTATAACATTGGATGAAAAGCATTAGGAAAGGCTGAACTTTCACCTGCGAAGGGGCACTTAATGCAAATCAACAGAACTGCATTTCGTTACCACTTTATTGACTCACAAACATGCAGCTTGTAGCTTGTAGGAGTCCTTCAGGATCCGAGCCCCCCCCACCCGTTCACAACTCTGTTTTATTTCCAAACACCACTAAAGGAACAGTTTTTCCCCCTCAAGGTAATTGCATAACTTCCTTCTGTTTCACACTAAAAAAGCACCATGCACATCAATGGACTGCAGAGCATGTTTAGATATCTCTCACCCTTTGCTAATGATGTTCAGTAGATCAATCAGGGGGAGAGAGTAATTTTTTTTTTCTTGCATATAGAGGATCTTGTTCTTTCTCTGAGGGGAATGACCTTGACTTGGTAATGCAGCTAAACTGGGAAAGCTGTTTTGCTATTCAAACTGAATTTAGACTAGCTAAATAAATAGCAGGCAAAGGAACAAATCTTTTCCCTTAAATAAATGTAAGATATTAAGACCTGGCTTTGTAATGATTATAGTCTAATACACAGCTTGCTGAGAGGTGGTATTTTGCCTGTGTCTCTAACCTTGAATTTTCCATTCATCTCTGTGGAAATGCTTCCTTTTTTCTATACATTTTGTGCACACAAAGAACAATTTAAAACTTACATGGCATGGTCAATCAGAGATACCTAACTGGCTCTTTGGAAAACATGAATTGTGCTTTTTTTTTTTATTTTTGTTAATACAAACACAAAACAAGTCAGTGGCACCACATTAATCATTCAAGTCGATTGGAAAGTCTCCAAGCACCAGCTGAGTTAAAAAAAACCCAACCACCTAAACAAAAACCCCACACACTTTGATAAGGGCCAACTGGGAATGAGATTCTTTTTTCCTCTAAGTTTCAAAAAGAACAACAAAAAAAACAATTCGAGGAATTGGCAAGCAAACAAATTGAACTATCATGGCCGGTTGTAAGGGCCATGCTTTGGCTCTGGAGAAACGATTCATAAATATTCATTAGCCTGGGGAAACATGAAAAACAGGATTAGACTTGTTCGTGGGAGTTCATCTTTAGGGTCAATGCTAGGGTGAAAGAGCCAAGACAGGCAAATTGCAGTTTTATAACGTATTTCCCGTGACAGACAAGATCTGCAGGCTTCTCTCTTAAAAACAAAAGGAAAAAAACAACCTCAAAAGACAGCAAAAGAGAGTTTTTATTCCCTTACACTGCAGAGATGCTGCCTGAGCCCAGGCACACCCTGTGTGCTCCCCGAGTGCCATGGGACAGCGATGGCTCTGGCTGTGTCCCCAGGGGCTCTGTGTGGCCTGTCCCCTCAGACCATGGCACTGCTGCCATGCTGTGTTTGACGCTTCTGAGGTTGCTTTATCCCATATTCGTTGCTGGGATGCAGGATCTTCCCAGGGGCTAGTGCCTGTGGTGTGTTGTAGCTCTCTACAGAAACTGGGGTTTTGCTGTAGGAAAATATCTCACTCTTTTGAAGCTGGCAGGGTTGCTCCTGAAGTCCTTCCACACAAAGTCAGCACACAGCAGAGAGCTAATGAGCTCCAAAGGCAGATAGGATGGGAAGAGTCCACAATGCTTCCAGGAACCACCCCCAGCTTGCCAGGGGAATAGAAAGCTGTGACCTCTGGCAAGAGGGCCAGGAGCATGAAGACATCCATATGTCACCTATCCCAGCTAGAGGCTGAGATGAAGAGAAGTGAGTCTCAGGGAAATGCAGCCAGGTCCAGATGATAACTCAATACTGTAGGACTTGGAGCCACTGCCTTCCTCTGCTTCCAGGGAAAAGGCTGTTCTGTTCACTCCTGCCTCCCTTGGTTGCCTGTTTAGAAGGTGACATTGGTATTGTCTGTTGCCAAATGTGTGTGTAATTCCTCAGCAATTGCTCTCCACTACCGGGATGGATGGCTGTGTGCTGCCATGAGACACAGACTGGCATGAGCAGCAGCACTGTGGAACCTGTGAGTGAGCCCCTGTGCTCACAGGAAAAGAAAAATACAGCATGACTAAAACTGACTGAAAAATCAGCCCCTCCATTTACCCACCCACTGCAGCACACCAAGTTAATTGTGTTTTTATGCTGCTAAAGTGAGTGGGTAAGGGATTTTAGTGACTTTATCCATCATCAATTCAAGACAGATACACCATTTGTGATTTCTACACTTAGAACCATACAATCATGCAATCATTGTATTGGATTTGCACGGCAAAGTTTCAGTAGCGAGGGGGCCACAGGGGTGGCTTCTGTGAGAAGCTGCCAGAAGATTCCCCAGTGTCTGATAGAACAAAGACAGCCCTGCCACTGGCCAAGGCTGAGCTCATCAGTGGTGGTGGACGGTGGTGGTGCCTCTGGGATAACAGGTTTAATAAGGGCAGGAAAAACCAAAACCCTGCACGGTTGCAGCTGGAGCGAGGAGTGAGCATCTGTGAGAGAAGCAGCTCTGCAGACAGCAAGGTCAGGGAAGAAGGAGGGGGAGGAGGTCTTCCAGGCACCAGAGCAGAGACTCCCAAACTCCAGATATCCAGTCTAATCCCCCCCATCCAGCACAACTTAAGACCATTTCATCTTGTTCTGTTGCTTTTTACTCGGGAGAAGAGATGAACCCCTACCAGGCTATAACCTCCTTTCAGAGAGGGGTAAAGTCTCCCCTGAGGCTCCTTTTCTCCAGGCTAAAGACCCCCAGCTCCCTCAGTTGCTCCCCATAAGACTTGTGCTCCAGACCCTTCTCCATCTTATATCACACAGGAATATGATCCTTAAAATCAGGTAGCTGGGATTTTAGTAGCAAGGTGCTGAAGCCTCTCTGCCATTGCACCAGGACTAGGAATTGCAAAACACCTTGCAAGGTGTGGGTGGGGAAGTACAGCCTTAGAGTCTTTCCAGAAATTGCACCAGTTTTGTCTACAAATTGGGCAAGGACGAAGCTGAATTTAGGAAAACTATAGCTATAAATATTTTCTGCTTTCCTATAAGCAACAAAACTATGGAAGTAAATTGGTTAGTCTGCAGGATCCAGCTGTTAAATATCAGCTTTCCCAGTTCCAGTGGGAAATGCTTTGTCTCATGATACTGGGGATACTGTAATATTGCCTTGCATTTTTTTTCTCTTCTGTCTGCAGAGTCATTTCCTCCATCTTTGCAGTTACTTCTGTCATCTCTGGCACCTTTTAATATTACACAGTGAGTCTTAGCAGAAGCACCAGAGGCTGAGGGGAAATTGGGCTTTCTCCACTGGAGCCTCTTTGTGCAGGGTTTTCTGTTTGCTGATTAATATCTTGAACAAGCAGAATCCTGACAAACGAAGAGGGGGAAGGGGCTGCTCCCATTGAGCTTTTGTACCTTTCCCAGGTTGTTTTCTTCTGCTTGCTGGGTTACAGAGATACAGTCACAAAGCTTTAATTCTCTTGCTTTGGGGCAAGGGATTTCAAGCTCTGCAAGGTGGATTTCTCTGAGCTTGATGATGTGGGAAGGCAGAGGCTGCAGGACAGGCTGTGCAGAGCTACAGCCTTTCCCCATTCCCATTAGCGCTCATCACGTGCTGAGTGAGGAGGATAAGCTGTGGTGAGGAGTGACCAGCCCACAACATGGCAATCCAAACAACCAACTGCACTTTCATTGGAGAGGATTTAAAATGCTCATCTGTACTGGGTCATTCTGAGTGTGTGTTTCGTCCCAGTCCAGGTGTCTCACAGGAGTTTGGGTACAAAGGTCATGGAAACAACATCCCAACTCAGCGTGATGGGAGCAGCTGGATTTTGAAGGGCACATGGCTGCTGTTTTCCCTTCATGCACACTCAGGCATTCCAGGCATTTCCAGCTACAAAAAGGGAGTCTGAGCCCCATCCCTCCCTGTTCTGCACTCGCTCTTGTCTCTTGCTGTTTTCTTTTTCTTGCCCTGCATTGATACTTCCTTCACACTTCTGCTGGTCCTCGATCACCAGCAGCCAGGGCATTGCAACTGTCTATATTTTAACTTAAAGTGAGTGGCATCTTTTCTCCTGGCAACAGGCTGCTTTGCTTTCTTCCCCTCTCCTTCAATAAAAAGTGACAAGTGCTCCTTCACAGCGCAGCGCCATCAAAGGAGCCGCTCTCAGAGAGCTGACAGTGAGTTGTGCACTGGCTGCAAACTGTTCCACTGTGGGACCGCTTAAATAGGGTTCACATCCTTGCCATCTCTCTCCCTCCTGTGACAGTGCCTTGCACCCTTTCTGATGATATCAGAGCTTATCTCATCGTGGCTTATCTGAATAATCAGCTCTGGGTTTTTGAAACCATCCCAAAGGGTTTTTTGTGTCTCTGGGAAGCTCTGCAGTGTGGTGTGATGCAGCTGAGAGCTGCACAGAGGGCTTTGCTCCCTGTTCTGCCATCAGCACCCTGCTAATTGCTGGGTCAGTATATAAGGAGCTTTTCTAACCATTTCAGGGTGCACTGATGTGTGTCTTCAACGCCGGTTCAATCACAGCCACTCTGGATGGAGGATCTCATCTTGCTGAGTGCCAGCGCTGCCTGGCAGCGAGGGAGCCTCTCAGCAATGCTGCAAATCAGCACTGGCTCTAGTTCTCCTCCAAACTCCCTGGTGCCTGGGAGTTTACCTCTCCCATCTTCATCCACAGCAGTTTTCCTCACCATTGATGAGCATCTGTCACCCACTGCCTCAGTGCCAACCATTTGGCCGTCTGTGTTGGAGGCACCTTGACTGAGACTGCTGCTGTTCCTGGCCACAAGCTGCTCAGGCTCTGTTACCCAGGGCAGCTCCACTCTCAGGGGGAGTGTTTGCCAGGCTGCTTTTGGGCTGCAATGGCAGCTTTTGTAGTGTGGCAGTGGACTCAGCTCAGAAGTCAACTTTGCAAGGATTCTCCTTCTGCTGCTGTGCTAATGAAACTGAAACACTCATCCTTGCACTGCTCTGTGCAAGATAGCTGGGCTTTTTACATTTTGTAATTAGTTTCTAGATGATTATCTATTAATATTTCATGCTTGATTCCATGCCAGTGTCTGCTTTTGGCCAAGGTCTCTTTTGACCATCTTATTTTGCATATTAGTACTAGGCTGCTGAAGAAAACATTGCTTTTGCTGAAATCTGGGAGACCTCACTTGCTGAGCAGACTGGGGTAGCAGTTTGGGAACTTCAATAATTAGACCTTCGTTCCCAGAAGTCTGCTTATACAGCACATAAATGTGAACTAACCTTTAGGAATCGTCTGCAGCTCTGACACCTAATATCAAACTTACACTTTGCAACAGGACAGAGAATGTATAATTTATGAGCTAGTGAAGTATCTCTAATTAAACCAGTATTTTCTAAATTTTGACTTAATTTAATTCTAATCTAACAGAAAGAAGCAATCTGAGTCCAGCTGAGGTTTTCCTTAAATACCATCCTTGTTATCTGGGAGACTTTGAATCAAGTAAGATAGATGGTTTTAATTTCCATGTTCTCAGTGTAACACTTGGGGTCAATGTTTGCATACTTATCATAGGCAGTTTACCACTGACAACCACTGTAATTGTTCAACTTTTCCTTGGTGAAGACCTGATTGACTATTATACAGTGTATTTATTTTGTCTCACACTAAAATATAGATGATTGATTATTCCATTATTCTATTGACCAAGGCTGTAACAAGGTGTGACAAATATGTGCCATTACAGTCCATAACCAGCTCTGGAAGGTGGTGCAGTCAGGTAAGAGAATTTTAATGCACATGACTCTGGAAAGCCTTAGCAAACTTCCAGGACACTGTACTCAAAAGATGTTACCTGAATGAATGTCCTTCATTTCTGCTAGGTACTTTCTAAGGATGAAAAAAGAAGATAACAGGTCCTGATCAGAAAAGCTTAGAATATGACTGAGAGTCTATGGAGCAGAGGGAAATTCTTCCAATGAGTTGTTGGGCTTTGGCAGGGTCCTGAAGGTAATCCTTCTGTTTACTTCACTGATAGTTGTGTCAGCCCTGAAAAAAATCACCATTTGTTAAATGCATTAAAATGTGCAGGGAAAGAAGTGTTTTCTGTCACTGATGTAGCCCATTACTGTGAATTATATGCACATATCAAGGGGACTTACAGTTGGAAAGAGAAAAATCCTGTATTTTAAAGCTCTTTATCTGCAACTTGGTATTTGAAATGCGTAATTTAATTATCTTTGAACTTCTTTGTTCCTACTTAAAATAAATCATATTTAATTTTCCTTTTAAATATCATGCATTGATGGACACAGCACTGGGGATTGTGGCAACAAAATGGTGTTGAACCAGTCACTGGAAATTAGTAGTAATAAACAATGCATTTGCTACCAGTCTGTCATATTAATTAGTCTTCAGAATGTGTCAGTGCTTTTCATTTGTATTTAATGTTGCCTGAGCTTACTGCCAATTAAATACAATGTTGTTATCAACTCAGCTTGCACGTGATTACATTGGATTAATGTGGTTCTTTTCTTTGATCCACTATAATTAAAAATCAGAGTTGTGATTTTAAACAAGTGTAAGAATATAATCAGTTTGCATATGCTGCTGCCTTTTTCTTCTAATATACTTTAATAACATTCACCTGCAATTAGCAGCCATGGAAGCCCTGGGCCCTGTTTAGCAGCTCAGAGGAGACTGCAGCATTTTGGAAGTGCTGCAAGAAGCCCCACGTGTGTCTCTGTCCTTGCCCTCCATCCAGCCACACTGGATGATGATTTGGAGCGAGATCTGAGGACCCACAGACACCAAATCCTCAAGGAGAACTCGTCAGATGTGAGCTGAAAGAAAATACCACCTTAAAACTCAAAAATGTTTCCCGTGAAGCGTGATGGCTGCTCCATGCCTACACCCCAGGGAGGCTCTGGCCTCTGGGAGCACCACAGAGGGCTGTGCTGTGCATCCTCCTCGTCCTGACACCCCAGGGTCACACAGCCCAGGGCCACATGGAGACACGGGCTGGTGCAGCATGGGCAGATGTTGGGAGGGTGCAAACACCTGCATGATGGCCCTGAAATAACCAGTTTACCCAGTATCGACTTTTGAGGATTTGTAGTTTCACTGGGCCCTTGGTTTTGGGGCCTGCCACCCAGCAGGGGTAGGGAACAGACAAAATGCCACTGCTTGAAACAGAAGGACGCTGCTTCCCATCACTTCCCACTTCTCTGCTGCTGACAGACAGGGCTCACCCAGCGGAAAGGCTGGAGGAGGCTGCTCTGCTGCTGGAGCAGATAGGAGTAATTAGTCAAATCACTGCAGCGCAGAGAGGGAAGCTGGCCCATCTCCTCTGTGCAGCAAACGACTCATTGCGTAACAACTTCAGCAAAGGGCTTTTTTTTCCCCCTCTTCTCCTTTGAGCAGGGAAAGAGAGAGATGAGTTTTTCAAAAGGCCACCAAGGCTTTTGTTTGAGAGCTTTGCCTTCCAGGTCTCCTGAGACCACTGAGAAAGTCACGACCTGAATAAATGTCATCAGCAGTCACTCTGGGAAGGATGGAGACCAAAAGCATTGCTGCCTCTTGAAGGAGCATAGCCATGGTGAGCTGGAGAGCAGCTGCTGGATATCTGGTGAGTTGTTACTCACCAGCCTGGTTGGCCCATTTATATTATATATGCCCAAGTGGTGCTGGATCTTGTGGGAATAAGGCAGCCCTGGATGCTCAGGACATCCACCCTTGTTGTCCATGCTAGCCATGGGAGGGGTGCACAAGCAAGGACATGCAGCCCCTGCAGAAGCATTGCTGGCTGGAAGAACTTTTTCCCAGTAGAGAGAGGACTGCTCTCTGACTTTCTGCATCACCTGTCAGGGAGTGAGGAGCAGTCAGCACCATGTTTGCTGCAAGTTGCCCACTTCAGGTGAGTCTTGCTGTGCCCCATCAGCTGCCATTGCAAAGGGCTTCTGTGCTGCAAGAGGCAGAGTTTCCTGTCCCACCATTCACAGAGTGCCTTCCATGCCCTTCCTCACTCTTTCACGAAGCAGAGGAGGAGTAACTGAGCAAAGAATTAAGATTGAATGAGTGGAAGGTAGTGAAATATAAGCCACGCCTTTCTGGCCCCTCGGTAAGTAACACAAAGTATTCTGCTGAGGTAGGGCTCTTTGTGCACATAATAAGTAGTGTTCCAGTGAGATGAAACCTCAGGCTCCTGATTCAGCTGATATTTCTGGCAAATTGTTGACCTATTGCAGTTTATTCAGGATTTTTCTTGTCCTGGTAGAGTGGTACTAACAGCAACAAATTTGTCATTCTATTTCTAACAAATATGCAGCTGTTGTGACTCTGAAACTTGTGTCTTGAAGCATCCCAGATAATAATTGCTTCTGTGCTCCACAGTAATGCTCTGTGTTTATAGGCAAGGAAAATAATTAATTTAATATTATTTAATAGGATTTAACATAGCCAGTGCTAGCTTGTGTTGTAGAATAACTCATAGGGACAATTTTAATTTCACCTGACGTGTGTATTGGTGGTTCCTCTCCTGGTTTGGAACCAGAGGATGGTGTGGCTGCACCCTGGACAGGAAGAAGGGCAGCCCTGCTAATGAAAGGTGGCTGTGGGGAAGAGGTTCAGCAGAACCACTTGTCACCTGGAAAAAATTTAAAGGAGAAAGCAGGACAATGGCCTTTCTTTCTGTTCACCTTGGGAAGGAACAACTGCAGAAAGAATCTCCTTGCCTGGGTGTAATGCAGTAGGTTTGACGGATTAAATGCTGCTCTTTTAGTTTTCCCTGCTATATTGCAGCATGAGCAAAAGGGCATTTCTTATGTTACTTCAAAGAGGAGATGTGTCAAATCATACAATCATAGAGCACCAGGCTGGGAGTGACCTCAAGGATCACCTGGTCCAACATTTCTTGGCAAAACACTGTCAGACAAGATGGTCCATCACCCTGTCCTGCTGAATCTTAAAGGTGTCCAGTGTCAGGGAATCCACCACTTCCCAGGGGAGATTACTTCAATGGGTGATTGTTCCATTTGTGAAAAATTTTCTTCTTGTATCTAATTGGAAAATTCCCAGAAGTTACTTGTACCTATTACCCTTCCATTTTCCATGTGACTCCTGTAAAAAGGGAGTCTCCACCTTCTTTGTAGCCACCTTCTAAATAGTGGAATATGGCTATGAATGTCTTCCCTAAGGTTTCTTTTCTCAAGGCTGAACAAACCCAGTTCTCTCAGCCTTTCCTCACAGGGCAGCCCTTCCCAGTCCTTGGGTCATCTTTGCAGCCCTTCTCTGGACCCTCTCTGCCTGTCCATATCCCTTTTGTACAGCAGGGCCAGAACTGAGCACAGTATTCCAGGTGAGGCTGACTAGTGCTGCGTAGAGTGGGATAATGGCTCCTTTATCTCTGCTGGTGATGCCCTTGCTGATGCCACCCAGCACCCTGCAGTGTCCCTTACCTGCAGCCCAGCACTGTTCTCATACTGAGCTTCTAAAGCAGTGACAAACCAAATGCTGTCTTGTGCTTTGACACCTATTAAACCCAGCAAGAGGCTGTGATCAAACCCCTTCTCTGAGAGTTGCTAAAAGGCTTTTATTAGCAGTGAGATGTAGCCTGTGGGGACCTGTCACACTGATGTTTCCCTGACAGGGGTCAGAGATCAGACTAACTTCCACAGAGACGTGCGTCCGAGTTGTCTTTCAATATCCTTTGGCCTCATGTTTCATGTCACATTAAGGTTTTCCCAAAATACTTATGTTAAAGATGAAACTGGCTGGAGCTTGTACCAGCCCAGAGGTGTGCACTGGCAGTTGGCCTTTCAATGATTTTGGGGGGTTTCCCAGAGGTCAGGCAGTGCATGGCTCATCCTTGGCTGCCTTGGGGTGGATCTCCAGTGCAGCTCAGCCTGCATGAGTGAGGATGCTGCAGATGGCCGAGGTCTTGGGAATTGCTAATGAAACCAACTGCTCTGCCAGCAAACTATCCTGGGTCCCCCACTGGCTGTGTAATTAAAATGGGGACAGTATGGGTGTGAAGTTAATGCTGTATACATAATGTATCTGTCCCAAGGTAAGCCTTCACATCTGTTCTCTGTAAAAGTAGAAGTACAGGATATAATTAAGTGAGTGAGAAATAGTTTGAGTGGAAAGCAGCGTTGTCCACCAGCAGCTCAACCCACGCCTCATTGCAGAGTGCAGGGAGTTTAACCAGCCAGAGTGAGAGCTGGCATAAAAACAGGATGGAGGTGCTCCTGGTTAAAAGCATTAATGGGTTAGGCTTTTAAAAAAAATTTCGCCTTTATTTTGTCATTGAGTACAAGGAGAAACTTCAGTCTGTAAATGCCACTGGTTCTCCATTTCAGACGGACGTTCCCAGGGACACCAGAATGGCCCATAAAGTGTCTGTCACCTGATGAAAATTGGAAAAAAAATCTGCCAGGTTTCTGCACGCCCTTGTCACTCATAAATAAGTTGTTACTTAACCCTTGCCTGCCCAGCTCCTTCTGCTGCTGCAGCTGAAGGTGACAAACTTTCCTCAATGCTGCTGCTCTTCTGGGTGCGGGAGAGCTGCTAATGAGAGGGAAAAGAGAGGGAAACACCTGTCCTGGCATTTTAGGACTGAAAGGGTCTGGAAGTGCATTTTTAGAGTCAGAAAAGCTCACCCAAAAGATTTGCAGCCGTAGACAAAAACTGAACTACCCACCCAGGCTTTTCTTCCCACATCACCTACTTTTTTTTATTGCTAAATGTCAGTTTGCTTGTCAGCCTCCGGCTGGGGTTTTCATGTTATTCCCTCATTTCTTTCAGTAGAATCCCTGTGCCAGAGAAGGAGAGAAATGTCATGGCATGACAGCTCCTCCATCCTGGCTGGGGCTGCACATGTGAGTGTGGGGCTCTGGCACTGACCAGAGCATGGCACCTGGACAGACAGACAGCACAGCTCCTGATGGGGGACAGCAGGAAAATAAAGTTGTAAGGGCACCTATCATGCCTGAAAGCAGCAGCCAGTGGATTTGAAAGTAAAATGTGCAAATTTGGTGTCTGCACTTGGGTCGTTTCTCCTGGCACAAAGTGGGATGATGCCAGATGCATCCCGGCTGCTTTTTCTCCCACCCCATCACACCCCAACACTGACTCCTCAGCACTTGGAGGTGCATTATAATATTTAGATAATATAATATTTTATAGTATATGTGTATATAATTATATTTATTGGTTATAATAATTTTCTATAGCATATTTATATGTACAAAATATAAGTATGTGCATCCATATGTAGCCTTATAAAACACCTTTATATACTTATATTTATAGAGGATATATAACGCATAAGGTTAATATACTATAATATAGTATGATATAATATATATGTATACATATATATAGACAGATTTTATGTATGTATATATGTGTGGTGTATATATAAAGGTTTTTATAAGGTGCATATGTATGTACATATACAACCAGAATATATATATGTGGGTATAAATGTACATCTATGCATACATATTAAACATTAAAAAATAGTGAGGTGTAGATATATATATAGACGTTTATATAACATACCTGAAAACGTTCTATATCTCTATATAATCTATATCTATAGATAGTCAACACAAGCATTTTGCAGGGGGCTGTGGCCCTGGTGCCTGGCTCAGCTGTGCTCAGCTGTGCCGACCTCACCTGCCCAGAAGGTCTGGGGGAAGTCCCCATCTCTATGGGCTGTGCTGCTGCCCCTCCTGTCCAGGAAACTGTGACAAAGTGCCCAGAGCACCTGGAGTCGAGCTTGTGTCTGAGCATTTGTATTTGTTTCTCTGTCCCTTCATGCTGCTCTATAAACAATGAAATTTCCATTCCCCCTCTGCCACCTCTGAGCATTTCCTGGCATCTGTCTGTGTTTAGGCCTGATAAACATGAAGTGTGCTGAAGTCTGTCCTGTGGGAGATGCACAGGTGTGCACACACCCGGAGCTCGCTGTCTCGCCACTGTTAATTTTCCCTCGTTTACTGACAATCAGTGCCTCACCCTGGTCCAGCAGTGACTGTGGAGAGCGGCTGTGGAGAGAACAGGGCACAGCCAGAGCCCTGCTGCAGGGCCAGCAGCGATGGCTGGGTCTTTGGAGAGGAGACCGAGGGGGGGGAAGGGATGCTTTGCTTCTCAGCTGCTGGATTTGACTAGAAACCTTCTGTTTAGTGTCTGTAATAGATACCGATGGTTTGTTTATCATCTGCAGCCTGCTGTACGCCAGGAGAGGTTTGGGATTCAGCGTTCCCTTCCCTTCTGGTGACAGGGCTCAGTGGGGCTTGCAAGTGCTGCTGGAGAGGATGGGGCAGTACCTGGGAAACTCAGCTGGGGCACACACACCTGGGCAGACTCAAGGAGTGCAACATTCTTGCCTACAAGCAGCTAGCCAAAGCTGTTATGTTGATTTTGTGCTCCCTGGAAAGCTTTTTTTTTGGCCATTATTTTGTATATCTCTGGCTTGAAATTTATAAAGAGCTTGACCACCCAAGGAGCTTTGCAACTCCACCATCTGCATCGTCGCACAGCAAGCAGGTCCCCACCTGTTTCAGATCAGTTTAAAGTGAAAAAACTTATAGGAAGGAGCTGGAAGCAGAATTGGATGAAAAATGTCTTCTTAAAAGACCAAGAATTAGCAGAATCTAAGTGGCAGCAAAGCAAGCTGTGTGAATAGGTCAGGAAGAGAAAGGATGAAGGGAGACTTGCTTGGATTTAGACCTAGGAAAGACTATTCCAATGCACAACTTGTACAAACACAGGGCATGAGAAAGATCAAGGAGAGCAGACTGGAGGGCTGCTGGCTCAAAGCAGAGGGTAGAATACATGGGCAGGTTATGTGCACTCTTCCTCAAAGTGGGAAAATACCTGGCTTTTGGATGAGGAGGAAGATTTGGAGCATGGGCTAAAGGCAGTGTGGGAAACGGACCTGATTGCAAAACTGGAGGTTAAGAAAGATGTGCAGAAATGAAATCCCAAACTCAGGAGCCCATGTTGAGTTAGGTTTTATAGCATCTGATCAACCAGCAGGGACTAGTAACAGCGGGTTTCTGGGGTGTTTACATGTTTTGTTGGGTTTGTTGGGCACATGAGGAGTGGGTATGGGTGCCCAACAGCAGGGAGTGAGCAGTCTCTCTCTTGCAGTTTTGAAGGTGGGTGCTTAACCCCCTTATCAGCTCAGGGGTGGGATTGTGTTATGAAGAGCGTGTTCAGTGTAGTGCATGTATTTAAGAAGGGCTTGCTAAGCGATCAGGGTCCAGTACTCAGAGCTTGGTCATGTTTTCCTAAGAGAAAAACCGTTTACAGAGACATGAAGGCAAATGGGATAAAATGCAACATGATTTATCAAGTAAGATTAACCTGAAATCCCTAACTGATCTTGCAGATAAAGGAAATCCAACAGTTCTCCTCCTCCAGGATTTCAGTGAATCCCCTGTCTTTGTGCTCTGAATATTTAACAGTATAAGCCATGCTGGAGAAGATGGGGATTAATTAAATAACTTAGAAATAGGTGAGGAATTGGCTAATAGGGCCCAGTAATGGAAGGAGAGATTTTTCAAGGACTGGGATGAAGCTTGCTCTGATCACTCTCTATCTGCATTAAAGGCCTCAGCAGAGGAACATAGGTGATTGCTGAGGGAACCTGGTGGGGAGGATGGCAAACACACAAGGAGCTTTGGGACATTTTAGTGAAAGGACCTGGAAGACCATGAGCACACAAGAGGTCAAAACCAACTGGTAGAGCATGGGAAGAGGCACTCTACTGTCCCCCAAGACCCCATGGCAAGAGGGAGCTCACTCAGCTCATCACATGTGGAATTCTCTGAACTTCCTCGTGCCCTGCTCCATCCCTGTGCCTGGAAGCATCTGCAGCTGCATGCTAGATGCTGTCAGATGCAAAAAGCTGTGATATAATCAAGCAGTGCTGGTGGTTCATGCCTGGCTCAGCACCCCCCTGTTCACAGCTATCAGGGAAACCTGTCACAACCATGCTCTGGTTTTCTTGCTATACTTTTCCCTGCTGTCACCCATCTCTCTGCATGCCTGATTTCTGATTAATGTAAATACACACCCCCTTCTTTAGCATAATGAATACTAATTCCTTAATATGTGTTATTTTCTACTGTATCTCCATTTCCCTGCTATCCATCTTAAGAGTGCCAACAATTGCTATCACTGTTTGACTGCTGTGTGTATATAATTAGAACAGTTGGCTCAGGTAATTTCTTTTTGCTTCCTTCAGTTCCTTCCCCTGCTTTCCTCTAGTCTGCCTTTTGGGATTTTTCTTCATTTCAGACTCTTTACAGGAAGTTTTCCAAGCAGGGTATGTGGCTTTTAACTCTCCCACCCATTGAATTGGAGGCCACCAGATGCTAAACCATCTAAAATCTCGGAGTTTTTTAAACTCTCCTGAGCAGCCAACTTCCTCTCACTCTCCATTTCTTATCCCCGAGGCTCTAAGTGGAACTTTGTAAATAATGTTTCTGCAAGTGAATTGCCTGGTTGAGGAAATTGCCTGGCTGGTTTTATTCCCTCACTGGTGCCAAGCATCCAGCACTGCTGGTGTTCAACTCACCCCCGGTGTGCCCAGGAAAGGGACATGCCAAGACCTGGCCCATCACCTTCAAGCCATCCTTGCTCCAGCAACAGGGAAAGGAAAACTCCCAGTGGCTGAGGGATTCGTGTGGAGACACAAAGCAAACCCAGGCTGGAGACCTGGGAAATTCCTGCTCTCCTCTGTCCTCATGTCAGAGCTTGTCTTGAAAGATTTCCTTTCACAGGGAAGTACCTGTTTAATTACAGCTATTGCAAAGACAGTTAATTGCTGATGAACACAGCAGTATATTTTAATTGAATATATTGAGCACGCTGAACAAAAAGCACAGCTCTTGACCTTTCTCATGAGTGAAATGTTAGAACAAGCTTCTCCACATTCTGAGCCCATGGAGAGCGTGCAGGGGACCACCCATTGCTGTTAATGGAGCCACCCATGTAAATCCCTTTATGACAGCTCAACAATGGGCTGCTTAACGTGCAATTAGTTTCATTTCATACAGTTATTGTTCATGTTAGGAGGGGAAAAAAGTGGCAGGGACGCCCTGGCTAAAGCAGAGTGCTCCAGGTTGCTCTGCCTCTGGCCACTCCAGCCTCAGCCATCCCACAGTAACACTTTTGTTGCCTCCTGGAACATGGGTGATTTAATGCTGGTGGCTACAGCTTGTCATAGCAATGGGACAGATCTGTGAACTAACCACCTTCTCCTGCCCTCCAGGGTCACGATGAGACAAAGCCAGATTTATTCAGGATGCCAAGAACTGCTGCGCTATTGCCCACCTGGGTGCAGGACCTGCAGGGCTGTGGCACCCACACCCCTCCCTGTCCCCTCGCCCCAGCCAGCTCCTGTCTTTATTGATTTCTGAACTTGTGATTAAAGTTTGCTCGTGCTGTGCTTTCCTGAATTGGCTCTTGGGTCCTTACTCCAGCAAAAACTCGCATTGATCCGTGCTGGAGCACAGGCTGAGTAAGCCCTGGGGGACCAGCTGTATATCTGCAGCTCTTGAGACGCGTGAGCCTTTCAGCGCAATTTTGTAACATTAAAACAGCATTACCGGTGTGTCTTTAACCGGCCATAAATAGAAACCTTGACTTGTCTATAGCGGTTTGATATTCCAAGCTAGGCAAGAACGTTTAGTCCTGGCTCACAAGCCATTTTATCACCAAAAAGAAATTTTGTAGGTTAGATAAGTCAAGAGCTTACTCTTGCAAAACTTCAGCCCGTGTGTGTGAAATGCAGTGAAACTGCATCTCATATTCAAGAGCAGGAAGAAAAGGAAAGGCTCTTTTTAAGGCTCATTAGAGATGGCAAAAAGATACAAAAAGACCAACGCCATTTTACACTTGTAAAAATACCCCTAGTAGATTCATATTTTTTAATCTTCAGTACAAAAGCTCCATAACTACAGCAAGGCATTAGTTTCCGATGACTAGCTAACCTTTTTTTCTATAGCCTCTGGCATTAAAACTCTCAGTGAAAAGACACTTTAGAGCTAGTTCGGGCAGTTCATTTTCTGTCAATCAATTCTTAGGCTGAAAGTATAAAGGCAGCAACATGACAAGATTTCTATTTTAATATCTTTACTCTTGATAAGATAATCCTAGAGGAACAGTGGTGATCAAATATTTACAGGCAGTGCTCACTGACACAGTCTATTGTAAAATTAAATACATAAAATTATGTGGGGACAATGTTAATGTTGTGATAGAAGGACAAAAGGCAGTGTGCTTGAAATGAAGGTTGACTCTTCTTAATATATCCTCTGAGGCAGGGACCGGCGCTGCTGGCACAGGGAACAGAAGAGCTGCTTTCATTTCACATTTTGTGACCTTTCTCTGCTTTTCAGTAGCTTGTTTGCCATTTAAACACATTTGCTTACTTAATGAACTTGATTTTTAAGTATGTATTTGTGCGTGTGTCCTGGGTGTCTCTCTGAGACGTACTACAGGGCTAAGCAGGTCTGGGAGAGAGCAGGATTTTGCAGCAAGACACCTCCTTGGGAGCCCAGGTTTGGTCCCAGCCCTGGTTTGGGCAGTGCTGTGAGGGGCTGTGCAGAGCAGGGGGCACAGGCTGGAGGCCTGGGGGGGTTTTGTCCACTCAGTACATCAGTGAGAGCGAGCAGTTACTTCTGGGGAGCTCTTCCTCTGCACCCTGCAGATGTGCACATGCCCCAGAACAGATGGAAGTGCTCAGATTCCTGGCTTTACTGACCATGAGACTTAAAGCAAACACACTCGGGGAGAAACATTTGAAAAAGGGTTCTTTTTTTGCCTTTCCCTTCTCTCTGGACATTCCTGGTGGGACATGCAGGCCATAGAGGACCTGAAAGCCCTGTGCTTTCCTCAGATATCCCAGAGGAGCACTGGCAGCACTGCAACACACCAAGGCCCCACCGTTCTTTAATGATGTTCCACTGACACTCAGCCAGAGCATGGGGAAAATGAAGTGCTGGTTTAGGCTGAAAAGCCAGTGCTAGCTAATATGGGAAATTACTCCAGCAATCATCACTCTTTTCCTGTCACTATGGTGACAAAAGAAATGACAAAAGCCCGAGCAGAAAGATAACGGTGACACAAGTAGAGAGGGACAGAGCAAATGCTTGGCAGCTGCAGACAGGTCAAGGCAGATCCAGGAGGGCAGTGCTGGAAACCTGTGCTGGAGCCACTGCTCCCGGGGGATGCAGTTGTGTCCCACACAGGGGCTTGCAATGTGACACAAGTACTAAACCCACGTGGTACAAAGTGCCACAGTCAATGCAGCTACCACAGACCTAAAAATCATAATAATCCTGGTTGTATGAGGCTTTCATGCCACAACTTTAATCCTAACACACTCACCATTGATTTCTGCACCTTCTTCCTCCACAGGACTTGTTGTTTGGTGCCTGCCCTAAAAGTGTCTGCAGCCAGCCTGGCCCCCTCCCCATGGTGTCACAGTCTGAGCATCATTAGAGGACACAGTAGGGAATTCTGCTCTTCCCAGTCAAAGCAATGATCTCCTGGGACTTAGAAACAGGTGTCCAAAATGAATGGGAAAGCACAGGAGGACATGCCTGGAGGCAGCCCAGGACCAGGAGGAGCAGCAGAAGGCCGGCCAGTGGCTCTGGCTGCTCAGCCCCTTGTCTCCTCAGCGCCACTGGTTGGGTTTATCTGAGGCCCTTCCAGCACCTTCCAACACTCACCATCTTGCCATGCACAGGCACATGGTCACCAGCTCCCAGATGCCCAAACAGCAGGTTTCTGAGCTGCTCAAGGAGAAGAATGTCTTGAAGAAACTTCAGAGAGGAAATTGGGCAGCTGCAGCAAAATATGCAGGTCCAAGGACAACTTGCTCAGGAGTCTCAGGTGGAGAAGGTGCCAGTGTGTTGGTGCCCATCCTGCAGTGACCCTCCTAGCCCTGGGGGGTAGGAGGAGGTCACCAGCAGGTTGAGCAGTACCCAATGTCTTTGCCACATTAAGCTGAATTTTTATTTTCTTGGAGTGACTTTCTAAAAGTTGTGAGGAAAAAGGGTGACGTGCAGGGGGGAGCAGAGGAGGGTTCTGGAGGGAGCAGTGGGGAAAATCTTTATCCTGAAATGCCAAGCCAAACATCTCTCCTGCCCCACCACGTCTTTTTTTTTTTTTTTTTACAGGAGGGAAAACTGTATTTTCCAGCCAGCTCTACTCATGAGTGATTGTGCAGAGCTGTGCTAATGGGCTCTGCCAAGCTGTGGTCACCCTACGGAGCTATTGGCAGGAGAGGTGGCAAGTTGGAGAGGACTACAAGGGAACTCTGCATGATATTTTTTGATGAGCTGATTATTCAGAAATTTCACAAGAGCTGAAATATATCACTCTGTTCTGAAACTCACAGCCCTGCCAACACACAGGACAGCTTACATGAGCAGCAGCATTTTCTCCTTCACAGCGTTGCTGGCCTGCACGTCAGGAACCAGATGTGGGAATCGGACAAGGCTTTTCAGCAGCCATCGACCACAGTGACAGTGAGAGGTGGGGAGTGGATAGGAGGACACAGAAAGCTGACATAGAAATTATTTTGGTGCTTTCGTGGCTGTCACTATGTGTGTATTTGGGCTTGAAAGTTTTTCATTAGCTCTGTGGGTAGTGGGGCATTAAGATTTTCATTGCTTTACAGCCAGGGTGTGAGATCACCCCCAGATCCCACATGGATTCAGGTATTTTTATTGCAGGAGTGCTCAGTCCCTGGCCACATTTCAGGGTACTGTCACATGCCAGGAGCTGGCCTAGAGTCCCCCCATTGCAGCCAGGACCCTCTGTCTTAGCGTCATCCTGAGCCTGCAGCCAAGTCAGGCTCCCACTGAGACCAACAGAACATTTTCCCTTCTCCCAATATCAATTTAAAACAAATCATTGTGTTATTTGAGCACAGAATTATAAGAAAGCCTGATACTTGGGGGGTGGGTGAATGTGTGCTGGGGGAAGTTAGAAGCAGCATGGATTTCTGAATTACCACATGAAGTCTTCAAGGAGCTGATGTGGCCTGTCACAACCATTTTGGGGTACCTGGGGTGGCATCAGCTGTTCCATGGAGGACCAGAGGCCAGTGCATCTGCCTCTGGAGCAAGAACAATGCTGAATTGCTGAAAGTCAAGTAACAAATATCCTCATGCTGCACTCACAGCCTTTGCTGAAAGCACTTCAGCTTTCTGGCATGGCAGGAACTGGATGCATGGGCTGATGGTGTCCCCATCAGATGTGCCCTCCCAATAACCCATCTGTTCTCCTGTGCATGTCCTGAGACACCTCTTCTGCAATTTCTGTTCCAGGGCAGGCAGGGGACAGAGCACATGTGGAGCCACATCTTGCTCCCAGCCTGCTCCTGCAAATCCATGAGGAGCACTGTGGCTGAACCACAGCTGGTTTGCTCATGGAAATAGAAGCACACAGGCACAGCCCCTGCAACCCTTCAGAGGAACTGCTGCTTCAGGAAACAAACTTTTAGGAATTGCAAAACCTGGGAAACTTGCTTGTGTGTAAGGACGGGGAACAAGGGTCTGAGCTCTGTCCTGCTATGAAACCACCCTGTCAGGACCACTCCTCTTGTGCCATGTCCATCCGAGCCCCTGCACAGGTGATTTTCCCCACGTTTTCTGCTTTGGGTGGGGTGGTTCAGCACTCTGCAGCATCCCCCAGCCCTGAGGCAAGCCCTGGGTACGACTCCCACGGGGGAGAGCAATTAAGGTTGAAAAGGACAAAGATGGTTACAAAGGCCATCAGTGCCTTCAGCACAGCATCTCCTCACATTTCCAGCAACTGCATCTCTGCATGTGGAAAATTAAGTCTGTAAGAAGTTTATAAATGATCCAGACACCATCCTCAAGGCCCAGGTCTTAAAAAAAGGCGAGGGTTTTCTCCACACACTGCTGCAGGATGTCATGTACTTCATGATCTGCCTTTTCTAATCTCTCCTTATCTCTCACTCCAATCCTTTCTCATGTCCCTCATCTATTGCAAATTCCCTTTCTAAGCTGGAGCGAAGCACATAAATATTTTCATGCTGCATAAATAGGTTGTTTTGTGCATAATGTCACAGGAGGCTTTTTTTAAAAACAGGACCTTTAGTGCTGTGATAACGGCCTCCTCATTTACACAAATGAAATCTTCCATGGAGCTCAGCTCTCATCTGCTCTGCAGCCCCCATGCAAAATGGTTGGCGCAGCGCCCGCTCATCACAGGCTACGGAATTAATACAGAATATTCCATACTAAATAGGAAGCCATTGAGCACCAGGTTTGAAAATACCTTGCAAATGTAACTGATGCTCAGGTTTTTCTTTTAGCTTTCCCCAGCAGCACAACCGTTGTCTTCCTTCTATGTGAAATCAGAGCTACTTGAAATGCTAAAGTGCAAAAGGACAACCATTTGTGTTGGCCCATTTGCCAGCATCTTTGACCATTCTGTCTGCTCACCTTACCTTCTCTGTCACTTCTTGCTCCCTGACCTTCATTTCCTGTTTATTCAGCCCTTGCTCAGGGTCTGAAAAGTGCAGACACCATCAAAATGGACTTTTCATTTACTCTGCACAGAAAAAGAAATAGTGTTACAATCTGTACAGTTTTTGAAAAGGCTAATGGAAGATATTGGGGGCCACACTGGGTCATAGCAAGTCTTTGAATCAAACTGTTTTTCAGGAGCAATATTTAAATAGCAGCACAGTAAAAAATGGAATGAAACATCAGTGATTTTGCTCTAGTATTTCTATTTATATTTGACAAGCATAAAGACTTCAAGCCAACGGACTGAATTGCTCTGCTGTACAGAGCAGAGAGAGACTTGGGGAAAACTGTGCATTTTCATACTTCTCAGGTCAGGTTGTAACTCTCCAGGACAGACTGCCATAGAGCAGTTTAATTTGTTCTGGGCTATGACCACACTGTGCTGCCAGGCAGGCAAAGCACTGCCAGGCTTGGGTTTGGACCTCACCCTGACCTCCCCAAGCCCTCAGGCAGACTCTGCACCCATGGCCTCCCTCAGCATGACTCTTATTGAAAGTCTTGGGAGCATTTTGTTTTTCATCTTGAGCTTGGGGGACAGAGAAATCTTTGGTTGTTTGCTTCCCTGCAATTCCAAAGAAGGATTATGGGTGCTCTTTTCATGCATATCTTGCAGACTAATTTCTTCTTTCCTCCATCTGTTGTTTGACTTCTTTTCCTGTATTTCGTGTTAGCAATCAACAGCTAACCCATGGTGGGTTTCTTCCTGTGCAGGGTTCTGAACACAGCATTTCTTGCTGGGAGATTGTTCCACGTGGGTGGCTCCCACTCGTTGTTTGTTGCTGGAAGCAGCCATTCGTGCCAGTCTAATCCTAATGTGATTACTGTCCCATGAGCAACTTCACTTATTAATTGTTTTCCAGAAATGTTTTGTATGACCTGAAGCTCCAGAAGACTTGTCATAACGCATTAAAAGACCAGAGAAAAGAAGGATCTCAGGAAGCTTAATATTTCTTGTTATAGAACTCACCTGAAGAAAAAACAGCTCTCCAAGTTTATCTTGGCTAGTCTGCAACAAAGCCTTAGTTTGTATGAATTGTCACACTGCTAAAAGATATAATTTTTCTCTGATAAAGTAGCCTACATACAATAACTGAATCAAAGAGCACAACATAGAGTAAACAGTGTATAACATAGCTAAACGCAGTAGCTACCCGATTTTCCTAGCACTTTATTTCAATTTAGGCCAAGGGACAATTTAAAAAGATTCATTCCCAAGTACATAATTCAGAAAAAATATGAGTTACAACTCAGAGCAATATTTTGAACCAGTGCTGTTTAGTTGTCTTAGCTGAAATTCAACCTTGATGATATCCAAAGGTCCAATAAAATTTTTCACAGAAGAATCCCATATTTGTAGAACATAATAGAATTGTTGAGCTGCAGCTCCAGGGCCACTGAGAACTGCAGAATGAGGTCGTGATTTCTGGGGACTTTCTGATGTCATGGGATGTGTTCCAAACACTTTGTTACCTAAGAAATATCAAACATAACAGATTGTTACATATAATAGCAGCTTTGATCTTTGTTAGTGAGACAAAATGTGAGGCTGTTTATTACTAACGACTTAGGTGCTCATTAGTGCATTCCGACAGGAGTCACTGACAGCAATAGGCAAAGGAAATGTTCAGTGCTAAACCCCCACACAGCACTGCAGCTCCTATTACAGCCTGTGCAACAGAGAAAGGAGAAAAGCCTTGCACACAACTATTCTAAAATTATTTACCAGAGCAAGAAAGAGATTTGTTTGATTTATTATCTGCTCTTTCAATAAAGTGCACTTCCAAATAATACTAATGCCTGCCTTTCACATCGTGCTTTTCATTCCTAACTCACAAAGCACCCTTGGACAGAGGTCAGGATCATTATACAAAAAACAAACATGAAGTGAGGCCACCTCTCTGATGTCCCTGAGTAAGACAGCACAGTCCCCAGCTCTGTTGACCGCTGCTTACAGGAACAAAGGATTAGAAAGGGCATCTCATGTCATCAAATCCAGCTTCTTACTCTTCAAATCTATTTTGCTATAATAACCTCATGCAAGACTCTTTGGGGCTCATGATCTCTTATATAAGCTCCTACAAATAATCTTTCAAGACCATCATCTCTTGTATATCCTCATCCATCCTGACCCTGTGGTGGGACTCTACCTAATGCCAAGGAATTACACACCAGTGATTTGGGACCATCACCCCAAAAATGGCCCCAGCCTCACATGCTGGGGAATGAATGGGGTGTTTCTTGCCATGTCTGCTCCAATTTTACGCATCTCTTGGTGGTCCATCCTAGTAAAAGGCCTGTAATAGGTGCTATGACAGACCTGGAAGGTGTTCCTGAAGCAGAGAAAGAGAAATGCTGGGAGCCTGGCAACTGCAGCCGACTGCAGCTGCAGAAGCTGTGTGTGAAATCCCTGCACAAACTCACAGTTATTGCAGCAGGAACTGGAGGCTTGCAGCAGCCCCAGCTGCTGACACAAATGGGGCATTTGGGTTTATCCCTACAATATCTCTGCTTTTGTGTGGAGACTGATATCCTGGAAAACAGCAGAGCCTCAAGTACACTCAGTCCAACATATTTCCAATGTCCATCAACCCCTTCCTTTCTCAAGTAACTACTTACTGGAGGAGTTATTAATGCCTTTCCACCTACACAGCCTAGATACTGGCACTTACACAAAGGCAGTGTTCAAGCTTTGAGGTCATGTTCGAGTTGCTGGTTTGAATGTCTCCTGGGCAGTTCTATTAAGCAGTAGCTACAGCATTAGGATACCACGATACAAACCTGTGCTAATAATTGAGCATGAAACGGGCTTTTGGCTTGGTATCTCCAGTTTTGTACCTTCACTTCAGAACATGTTTAGAGCTGGCTTCAATACTGGGAAAATTATTTCAGTTTATTAAACACAAAGCTGTTACCCAAGTGTTAGACGAGGGCATGGCCCCTGAACTCGCTCCCCGGGGCTGCACACAAGGCTCGGCGCTTACTGCTGCTGTGGCTGCAATTCCCCAGCCACCCACTTTGTTTGATTGTCTTTTCTCACTGAAACATATGTTTCCCATTCCGATGGCATTCTGAGCAACAGTTTCCATTGTGAGCCCCTCCTGACTGACAGCTCGATGGCAGCCTGTGAATCGCCTGGCACGTGTTTGTGAATCTGCTTCAAGGAGGGGCTGGCTGCTCAGCGAGTGCATCCTCTGGCAGCTTTGGGGGCAAGAGATTAGCACCATTTTAGCACAGGTTTGGGTATAAAAATACCTAGCCATAGTTCATATCGTCCTTATTTGAAGCTCAGCATTGTCATGCACCTCAGCTCTTTTACCCCAGGCCCTGGGACACAATGTCCATCAGTTGTGCTTGGCTTTCCCCGTTTTCCTCTCACACAGCGTGACACACAAAGTCTAATGCTGAATCAAGATCACACTGACAATATTTGGTTTTGACAGGTAGCCCAGGTAGGCATTCAGGCTGCTGGATGTGCAGGTTAAGAGAACATTTGGCTCTGTGTCAGCTTTCTTCACCAACAGTAGTATACTCGTTTGCTGCTTTGCTTTATGCTGCACAACCTTGTCTGTGTCTCTGGCCCTGATGTTTCTACTGTAGCTATAATTACAGGATCCAAGCAGTGCTGTATGGGATTCATGGACTTGAAAGCTGAATTAAATGGATGTCTATAGGGAAATGAAAGTCCAGAGAACAAGGTGTATAACTTTCAGCACAGTACTACTTCCAGAGCCCTGGAATAGGTGTGAGTGGGACATTATTGCCTCCTATAAAAGGATGACATTTCATTTGTAACTCTAACTCTTGTAGCATTGTTTGCATAAGAAATAATTACATGTTTCAATCAGAAAAATAATCAACCTCCACACTGAGGCTGCTGTGCATTAACCCACCACATTTATTTGGGGAAGCCTTGTGCCCTGAGCTTTCTAGCCTGGGTGTCACTGCTCTACACAGTCACCGCACCACTTCTGCCTGTTTGCACCTTCCTTTCAAGAGGTAATGTATTTCCTATGTAAAAACTTTCTCCCTGCTGCAGAGTTGGAGCTTCTGGATACTTCACACTCAAAAAATACCAGCAAAGGCCAGGTTATGTTTGTTGAATTTCTGTTGATAATTAACTTTCCTTGCATCCCATTGAAATGACAAAATATTACTTTATGTGTACTTACTGCAGAAAAAAGAGAATTTAGTGTGAAAAAGCATAGACCCTATGATCTGATCCATCTTCTCTTTGCTATTTCCAACTACTTAAAGCATAATGTCAAACTGAAATGCACACTTGGAGTGCTGCATTCTCTTCTGACAGACTGTTATGATGTTTTTCAAGGTGACCTTCATAAAACAAGCTTCTTTTGATGCTTATACTTCACTTTCGGGTCATAATAATTTCACACAGACAAGCAAACTGCCATCTCCTGCTTTCTAATTAATGCTTCTTGGAGACTTCTGTGCGGGGGATATAATTAAGAGCACTTAGGTCTGAAGTGCAGAGAAATCTATAGCAGATTACTAGGATGTGTGTTTACTTCAGGATTATACACAAACAGCTCCTAGACCATGCCCTCTGGGAATTCCCCAGGCCCTGGCACCACCCTGACTCAAACTGCATAGTCATTCTTCTGTGCTTTTAAGCAGCTTAAAGTACCAAAAATAATAAGAGTTTTTTTTCTTACAACCAAACAAGCAAAGAAGGGTGTTGCAAGTCATTTTGTCATACTTGCCTACATTTAAGGAAAGTGATGAGATTACTCTGGTGTTCAGTCTCCTGCATGCAGCATGGATTGTCACACTCCAGAGGTGCTGGAGCAAAATCAGATGCAAGTCAAATTGCCAGTTTAAATTCCCCCTGGCCAGCTGTTGTTATCAATGGTAATTTCCCTGCTGAAGTCAATAGAACAGAATTTTTCTATACATGTGGAGATCTTAGTGCAGAACAGGCAGCTGTGAGGCAGGATGAGTGCTCTCAAAGAATGAGTGGGGAAAAAAGAAATTATACCCTCTGAAAAAGCTGGAAAGACTGTATTATCCAAAAACATTGCCAGACTGGGGACAAGGGGGAGAATTGACATCAGTAATCCTGCCAGATGTGCAGGACACATCATTTGGAGAGGTTTTTACATGGATCTGGCATGTTGCACGACACAAAATATTCAGGTGGTTAAGCAATTAAAAGCTATCGAATATTTGTAACTCCAAAAGCACTTGGCAACAGATTACCACTGTCAACTTCTTTATGCAAAGGGACATTTTGACATTGTACTTAAGACTAACTACTTTTCTAGTGGCATAAAAGTATCACTTCAGTTATGCATAAAATAGGAAAACTTCTACTGAAACTTGTGCAGCCTGGTTCTTTCTTCAGAAATAACAACAGAGAGTGAAACTGCCTTTGAAGAGAAATATTTTTCACATACTATCTGAAGGTTAGTAACTCTTTTAATCTTTAGCCTTTTTGCTGGCATGTGCAATTTAAAATGCACAAAACAGACTATCAAAACACCCAGCTACACATAGTTAGAAAATTCAAAAGATGCATCTGAAAATAGGCTTGGAAATTAGGATGCTGCATCAAATCCTGCTCTTTGAGTAAGGACTTCTTCCCTGTGGATCCACCTCAAAGAACAACCAGTTGTCAAACACTGCTGACCATAGGGCAGCCAACACTGAATGAGAAACAGCTCCCAGAGAGGTAAAATCTTGGTTCTGCTAAGTGAGAGAGTGACTAACTGGGGAAATTCTGTATGAAATACCCTCCCTCCAGAAAGTTGTTTTCCTTTTCTTGCTCTCTTGCAGAGTCTCATGAAGTTCTCCTGAACTTGAGCTCTGCAGACACATCTCTGTGAGCAGCCCTGCAGAGCCTGCACAGGCAGGGGCTGTTCAAAAAATGACAAATCCTTCTAATGAGATGGGTACAGAGGCACAGGGACACACAGTGAAAGTCCAGAAATACATGCAAAACACAAATTCACTCAGTTTCATCCACTCTAGGCAATTGCACATATGAATAAAATATTTAAAGACAAGCATTTTCTCACGGGTGTAAACTTAGCAAGGCTAAATGAGTTCATTTCTTTAAGCAAGTGGGTGGATATTTTGGGTCATCTGGGGACTGCTGTAGAAGCACTTAACTGTAGTTAGTCAACCAGGCAAGAGGGATCTACACCAGCAAATAAAGTAGGGAGAGAACCAAGAGCTTCTTGCCTTATTCAAGTATTTCTTAGGAAAAAGGAAAGTCCCCTTCAAGTCCTTCTTGATCAGACAGTCTATAAATACAGGGAAAAGGTGCTACTGTACCTAGTCAAGTCATGTAGGAGTTGTGGCAGGTGGTGAAGGACTTGTGATAAATGTAAGGGCAGCTGGAAAAGCTCTAAAACACAGCTCAGCCTGCTGGGGCTAATCTAGCTAAGCTGGGCTTCTTTGAACAAAACAGTGAAGTAGAAAAGTAATGCACAAAGCCTTAAAAACTGCTATTTATTGGCTGCAGAAAACCCACAATCAGCTTTTTCTGACTTTTCCTGCACCACATGAAAATACCTCCAGTCAAGTGTCATTCAGGTAAACCTATAAATGGCAAAATAAATCCTTTGTAGGTAAAATACAAAAATAGCTTCGAAGAAGGATGCATATAACCTTGTTAATTTGCCAAAAGTGTTCAATCTTCATCACTTTAGAAGCAAGGTTAAGGGAGTAGATAAAGGCTGAGAAATGCAGAAGGTGCTCAGTTACACCTTTATCTTGGGTTCAGAGCCTTAAACCTCAGAAACAAAATAATGTCAGGGAGAAGAGATTGACAGTGATGCCTTGTGTTGGGAATCAGGGGTTGGAAGGACTGCCTGTACTAGGCACTCTCACAATAATGATGCCAGGAAGATTTAATTTACCCGTTTGTTCTAGGAAAGGTAATGACCTTAACATTGCAGGAAACTTATCAAGAGGTCATCCATGCAGACACATGCTGATTCATTTTCATAATAAATGGAAATAGATGTCCAGCCACATGAATTTGCTTGCAGGAATGAATTTATACCATCTAACCAGCTTTCTGTTTAGTATCAGAAGAGGTAAATAACATTTTATTGATATGTGAGGATTTAATTTCAACTTATTTGAGAATCTCTAGAAAAAATGCATTTCCAATTCATTTCTGACCAGACCTAAAAAATCCCCCCAAAACCTACCAAATGATTAATGGGAAACAATATGACAATGGAATGGGATGTGCCATTTTCTCCTAAGTACTGTTCATTTGTTGCTGTGCCATAGATGAAGCACCACATAATGCCTCTGTTAGAGAAGAGTGCTTACACATGCATTACCAAGGATATGCTCTTCCTGGCTCAGTAATTCATTTTTGAGAAGCATATTTCTGAGAAGGTGAAAAGTGGGTGTCTAAATGCAACTCCAGCAGCCACTGCAGAAATGTGACTGTGTAGTCCAAGCCCTGGAGGTCCCAGCTGCTGAGGAGAAATTTCCTTCACAGATGGGAATTACATGTGTTACATGGCTTTTTCTGTGCCCGTCCACAGAAGGGTTGGCACAGCTACTTCAGCTGGAGAAGACAAAAGCATGGTCATGATGCAGGAAAAAGTGGAAAGGGAAGTCTGATGAACTCCAAATGGAGTAATTCAAAATGCCATCCAAATGGCAGAGTGGCACAGGAGATGGGAGCTGCCACGTCAGTGCGCCACGCGTGCAACACCAGCTCAGCTCAGGATTCCTGAGGCTGGGCTGCAAGCAGTGAGTCACACACAGAGAAGGGTTATTTATGGCATTTGTTCTTCAGAGGGAAAATATGAAACAGTCAGAAATGACAGAGAAGTGAGAGTGCTGGATGATGGCAAACAGCATATGGGGAGCAGGGGAGAGGGAGCTTTTGGCATCCTCGCTGCAGTGTTACATCCCAGCCTAACTCACATTGATCTCCGGGGCCCAGTTCATTTCTGCTGCAAGAATCTTGCTCCTGGGACTCCAGGTACAAAATGAAAAAGCTCAATTTCTAGAGCACCAATGTTAGGGTTTGCCAAGAGTTTTCCCTTTTCTATTCCTCCCTGCAAATCTTTTTTCTTTTTTTTTTTTTTTTTTCTTTTAAGGCCAGTGGAAAATTTAGCAGAAGAGGAAGTTTTCCAGCAGGTTTAATTTTGGATGTTGGACTGATCAGATAATTTAATACTTGACAGGTGAATTTAGGATTTGTTTATCCACTCTACAGTCTGAATTTTGCTGGGATTTTGTATATGTAGGTGCATATGCATATGTGGTTGTACACAGACACACCAGATTTTAGCTCTTCATAGAGGTACCTGGTCTATTTTCTGTCCTAAAAATAGAGGGAGGATCTGTTAGATTAAAGACTCCTCTTAAGTAAATGCTGATGATTCTGATTTCCAGATAGACTATTTTTTTTTTTTTTTTGCTGTCTGGAAACAAAATTCTCTAGGATGGTGCTGATTTGTTCAAGAAGGAGCATGATATTTCAGCCACTGGAGTGCTGTGTCTCTTTGGAAACAACACAAACCTAAGAGTTTTGGTTTCTTTTGTTCCATTCTAGATATTTTGCCTCTGTCCTCAGGAAGCTTCTGAAGGCTTGAGCAGAGTTTTGGGTGTTGCAGGAGTAAGTCAATGTGCAAATCATTACCTCTAATTTTCCTGAAAATACTTCTTCAGAATTGCTGCTTCAGCTGCCATTTCTTCTTCTGTCCTCCACTTGTCAGGGGAATCTTCTTTGTCATGTCGTTGCAACTTTTTGAGGATAAAGAAGAAAAAAAAATTGTTATTTTTTTTCCCAGTTTTAATGTCAGATTTAGGGCAATCCATCTATTCCATGTGTCTGCAGGACAGATGGAGCTGGTGATGAAGAGAGGAAGGGTGAAGGTAACTGGTTTAGAGTGGTGACAGAGCTCAGCTTTATGGGCTGATGGTCAGATTCCTTGTGAGTCTTTGATGTAAAACTGGTAGGGAAAACAACAGGATAACAAACCCACTCAGGTACTTTGAAAGGCCCATCACACCAGTGGAGTGAGCTGGACATCTTGTCACTATTTCCTGTAAATTCTTCTCTCCAGATTTTCCTGGTCTAGAAACAAAACCTATTATTTTAAGAATAATTATATTAAATTGTTTTCCTGTAAGAAAAAAAGTAGGTAAAACATACAATTTTTGCATCCAACTTGCACAATATACCCCCTAAAATTAGTTCTATCCCATATGCAGTAAGAATTAAATGATATTGTCCTAGACATGATAATTTCTTCCTTTCCCACTCAAGAAGGGAGAAGCTGATGGCCTTGCTCTTTTCCTGAAGAGGGGAGTTCTACATCATGGTAAATACTGGCACTTGAGTGACTATTTGTGCACATGTCCACTCCAAGAACGCCTGACACTTGTCAAGTGAAGGCAGCATTTACACCAGACAGCAGAAACATTTGCTTAACAGATTAAACATTGAGATTCCAGTGGTTCTCTAGGAACAGAGCACAGCACCAATCGTATTAACAGCAGCAGTTCTTCTAAGGAACTTCATAATATCAGCTTGTTGTTAATTTCACAAACGAAGTTGGAAACTAATGAATTTACACCTTTTATTCCAGGACAAATTTTAGTGTAGAAGATGAAGTGGTAAAAAAACAAAGTTGAAGCCATCATGAACCTGCCAAGCAGAGTGCATTACTGTGTATGGGAAGTTTAGCAATAAACTAGGACTGTTAGCACACCTCCAACTCACAGATACTTTTATTTGTGCTATGCTTCTCCTACTTCGAATTTTGCTGCCAGCTACAGTCCTATGTGGTTGTACATTCTGCAGCACAGATTTCCCCCTGCTCAGCAGATGAAGCTGCATTAGAAAGCCATTTCCTTTCATGCCAATACAATGCAGTAGCTGTAGGCAAATTAAAGTGTATTACTGTTCGAGTAGAAGACTAATCTTCATTGTTACATTAGCACCAAGTGTGTTATAAATCCATCTTGTAATAATGCCACAGAATTAGAGAGAAAGATTTAAAAGCCAGGGACTGGTACAGTGTACACATTATCAACACACACCTCTGTGTCCACATGCCTGCTCTCACCCTCTGCACACACCTGTAGGGTGTGTGGGTACCACAGCTGACCTGGCAATGAATTATCAGAAAGAGTCATCCTGGACTTTCCACGGACTGGGAATCTCACACTTCACAAGAAGATGCACCAGGACAAGGCGAGTGGTGGTGAATCAATTGTCTGACTGAGGTGTGAGCAGTTTTCTGTCAAAAAGCAGTGCCTTGATCATTTGACCTAACACTGGCAGGAGACACAGCAGGAAAGAGCCAGAAGGCAAGGGAGAGCAGCCCCTGTTCCTCAAGGTCTCCTTGTTTAACCTGCAAGAATTGCTGCTAGTGACAGGATTTGGCTGCTGTTCTCCCTTGCTCTCTTGTTCCTGCACAACCCAGGTGAGAGCTGACTCCATGTGGAGACTGGGAAAGTGGGGGAGTGACTGGTACGTTGTGAATTTTTTTCCTGTTCAAAGAAATGGAAGTGAATAGTAATAAAGAGGGTTAACCTGCAATGGCTGTTGTTGTCTAAATTAAAACTGTGCAGCTGCAGACCACAGTGACTTCTCAAAGCTGGCAAAGGCAAGGGTTTCTCCTGCTACATAGCAGCTAACCTTTAAAAATAATCAATCTTTGACTTGAGGTTAAAACAGATGTATGGGGAGCAGCAATGAATCCTGAAAGTTGCCTGGAAGCCCAGCCCACCTCAGCAGCCCAGTGCACAGCCCCCAGGACACAGCAGCCCCACCCGGGCACAGGAGGGCTCAGCTCAGCGAGGGCATCTCGCAGCCTCTCTGACTGAAAAGGTGCCTCCACATTTTGTGGACACACTGAGAATGTCAAACAACAGCCTGTGGTGTTAAATCACTGCCACAGCCAATGTGTTCATTGTTCAACTCACTTATAGGTGGGTATTATTTTGGTATAAAATTGCTTCATCTACCCACAAACAGGATCCCAGGACTGTTCTGGGCTCAGACTTCTTACCATGTCAGTCATTTCTGAAGTGCTATAGGCAATTATCACCCCAGTGCCACTCAGTTTGGGATATAACCTAAATAACACTGGAGATATTGGGAAAACCATCTCTGGTGGCTGCCCACCCTTCTCTGCCACCACCTTCCTGCAGCTCCAGCACAAGCCAAACCGTACAGCCAGACACTTTGATGCATAATAGCTAAATTATGGATAACCTTGCCAGCTGAGTGCAGAGGAGGCTGTGAAGTTGATAAGAGGACTAGAGCACCTCCCCTACGAACACAGGCTGAGAATTTTGTGGCTGTTCAGCCTGGAGAAGAGAAGGTTGTGTGGGGACCTCACAGCAACCTTCCACTATCTGCAAGGGGCCCACAGGAGAGGGAGAGGGACTCTATGTCTGGAACTGTAGTGATAGGACAAGGAGTAATGGGTACAAGTTGAAATAGGGGAAATTCAGGTCAGATATTAGGAAGAAAATTTTTACTGTGAGGATGATGAGACACTGGCATAGGTTTCTCAGAGAGGTTGTCTATACCTCAACCCTGGAAGTGTTCAAAGCCACATTGGATGAGGCCTTGAGCAACCTGGTCTAGTGGGAGGTGTTCCTGTCCATGGCGGAAGGGGTTTGGGATTAGATGATCTTTGAGGTCCATTCCAACACCTCAACATTCTGTGGTGTTCTGGATGCTAAACATTATGCAGGTTCAAGATCAACTGTACCAAAAAACAGTCTAAAAAAACCAAAAACCTGTCTTCTATCAAACAGAAGACAAATAAAATAAAAATTGCTGATACCAACTGTAGCTCAGGGATTGCACATGCTACAAATCCATGGAGGCTGAAAAGCACAATGCAGGTCCATCTGTGCACCTTCCTGGTTCTTCAAATCTCCTGGCATCTGCTAGGGATCCCTAGTGGTGACAAGGTATTGTGATCATGGATGGGTTTGGTCTCACCTGGTTATTTAGTGTGTTCTTATGTAAAGCACTTTTCAACCAGGTTGAGTTCTCCCTGTGAGGGCCTCTGTAAGCAAAAGCTACTTTGTGTAAACATTTTTGCTTGTTTTAATAAAAAGAGGCTAAGAGAGTCTCCATAGTATTTTGCCAAAGTTGTAAAGCTACTTTCAGGAGAGAAGAACATAGATATTTCAGTTATAAATTGTACTGATTTAGAATTCAGGTGGGAAACAAACATAACAGTTGATACTTCTTTCTTAGGGAGTTCTGTGCCTTGGAGTGTGTTCATATTCACACACACATCCTAGTCCCAGCTGTGAATCTTTGCAAACATCTGACTCGTGACTGAGAGTTTGGATTAAACAGGGGAAGCAACGCTCTCTTGCACCTAGAGAACACTCAAACTAAAGGAAAAAAAGTTCCTTTATTTGCCAGATATCCATCTGTAAAAACTAGGGACTTGCCCTTGTTTTCTACCCCTGACAGACAGTAAAAACTGGACAACTTGAGCTGACATCCTTACTTAGACACATCCAAACAGAGATTAGCTTGAAATCTGTGATACTTTCTTTCTGTAGAACAATTCTACTTCTGCGAACTCAGCACACAAGTCAAGGTGAGTCTATAAAACCTTTTCTAGGTAGGGCTCCGAGCTAGTTACTGTTTCAAAGCAGCTGCTACTTGGCCTGTTTTCATAAGAGAAAGGTGATGCAAAAGCATCACACCAGGTGGACAAGGTGTTTTACTGCAAAAGTCAGAAAGCCCCAAATCTTCTGAAGCCAAAGCTGTTGTTTGTAGACACTCACTACAGGAGTGTCTCCACATCCCAAGCATTAACAGGAAGGTGAGCAACCCCATCAGCACAGCTCAGATAACTCCAAAAGGAGAGAACAGGATGAGAGAGCATGAACAGCTCTCTTAGACAATCCCCATTATGCTAAATTTTTCTTTTAATATTCTGAACAAGCACCGAGACACACATTAGTCAATTCTCTAATCGCAGTTGCCCAGCAAATTGCACACTGTATCTGCTCAACATTCTTCAAGCACCGAGACTCTTCTTTATGACTCCAAACATCTTCTTGCCTTGCAGTACAAATAAATGCACTATTTCTAAGATATGCCCTTCTTCAAGCAGATTATTACTGATGTCTGACTTCTTGGGCTTCCTGATAAATTATCCTCTTCTTTCACCTCAAGCAGAAAATGCTCTTCCACCGATAATCTATGACTGTCAGTCTTGATTACATGTAAACAGTGGAGCTCTTTGAATATTTCTGCTTGTGAAAAGTGTTCATTTTCTCACTCATGTCTCCCAGTGTGAGATGCTGGCAGACCTGACAGCTGTGCTTTATGTTATTTTATTAAAGTTGCTAGTGCTGCAGAATGGTCTATGTTTTTATCACTGCAATTCTTAGGGGAAACACAATATTGTTTTATAGCACATTCACATTGGGGGACCTCTCCTTCTTGCCCTTTGTGGAGGAGCCCAGAATTCTCAACACAGCACACTACAGGGGACCTGGGTCTAGGACTGGCTGTTGTTTGAAGCATTATGTATATTATGGTTTTTTCCTACTTATGCCATAACACCATCGGAAAAGCAACTTGTGTAAATACAGAACACTAGCCAAAACTATTGGGAAAAAGCTTTTACGGTAGTTAGAACTATTCTCACTCCCCATGAATATTTATAGTTGATAGTTAAGAGTTTATAACCTCCAATGCATTTAACTAAAAGAAAAATTATAGTGATGGAGAGTAATTACACAAAACTGCAGCAACATAACAAAACTCAGCTGCTTCACCAATTATAAAATATAATATTATCAAAATCAGCAGCTAACAAAAAAGAGAATGTATTTTTGCCCATGGCTTGAATCAGAGGTTAAGGATTACCCAGCTGCTGGTGTTCATTATTACCAATACACCTTGGGATACCCAGGCATCTTTTCCATACTTCAATCCTACACTGTGGTGAAATATTCAGAGTGATATCTCAACATCAGATTAACACATGAACCACGAGGAGGCTGAAAATCTAATTCCTTCTTGCCAGTAGCAACCCTTTTCCAGAGGCTGGAGACAAAGTTGATGCCAGGGCTGCTACACATTGCTTCTCCCTCCTCCCTTGTGGCTGCAGAGCTGTGTGACCAACACACTGCCCAGAACATCCCTGCATCTGGGGTGGGGCTTCACCACGAGCACCCCAACCCATGGGAGAAATACTCCAGGGCTGAGCTGGCTATGACTCCTCTGCCTCTGGTGGTACTAAAGGCCTCCTGGTCCTGGTGATGCCTTCCAGCCATCTAAGCCTCCTCTGGTGCTGCTTTTACATCACCTTCACTCCTGAATTGCTTCCTTTGCCCCCTTCTCCCTGGTCTTGTTCTCCTTGCTCCTTTCTTCCAGTGCTTGCTTTCCTTGCACTGCTCTCTGTATTTAGCTTATAACCTCTTAGTAAAGCTTCATTTCCACCCCACCCCACAATGTGATTAAATGCAGCATTTACTGCTATTATCTGTATCTCCTGCTATGTTGCAGCCTTTCCTCACTCTCTGCTGTCTTGCTGAAAGGAGCGAGAGCTTTTTTGTCCTCCTCTGCCTGTCCAAGCCTTCTGCCTACATCCCATTTGCCTTCAGTCCTGGCTCAAGTCTCGACTTGACCAGGAATGTAAAATGAAAGAACAATGGATGGAACACAGCAGTTTCACAAAGCAGCTTCTCAGGGATGCTGGAACCACATGGCCTTATACATCCAGTTTTACCTTGCTGGGGGAAGTCCTTGCAGGAGCTCCCAGCCCTGGGCTTGTCCCAGCTGAGCATCCCCCCTGCTCAGGGCCCAGGAAAGGCAAAATCAAGGCAGAGAACAAGCACAGCAGGCTCCCCCTTGAGCACCCAAGAGCTACCAGACATTGTGCTAACGCAGTGCTGGAGGCCTGTCTGCCCCCATCAGCTGCTGTGGGACCAGGAGCCCTGTCCAAGCCCCTTTTGCCACTGCTCCCCGTCACAGCCCGAGCAGCTCAGGCAGTTCAGTGCTTTCCACATCTCTGGGCCCGTCTCCATATTTAATTACAGCTACAAAACTGCTGTAATTTAATTGCTCTAATTTACAGTGAACACTGCAGAAAAAACCCACATCCTATAATTTTCTCATCTGCTGACTTTGCTTATGATTCTATATCATCCAGATATCTGTGTTTGCATGAATCAGAAATCCCTGATTTTGGGGTGGTTTTACTTGCTGCATTAAATCTGAATTATTTAAGGAGATGGGAAAAAAGCCTAAATTATCTCCATTTTATATGAGACAATTTTTTTACTATCTACTGGAAAATCCTTCTCCAATTGTTTTACTGCTTCTGCATGAAATATGCTGCTACCTCACAGCTGCTGATATTATTGCTGCAAAGCATATATTCCATTGGAAATCTCAGTTTATCAAAGCTGTGTTTTAGAGAGTGGTGTTTTTTTCCCCTCCTGCCAACTCTTTGTCATAGTGACTGCAAATATTTTTTCATTTTTATTGTTGTGCTTTGGGGACAGACTTGAACCTCAGACTTCACACGGACATATGAATGACTGCACCCTTTTTAGCAAAGCACTTAGATGAAGAGAATTTTGTGAAAACACATAAAGGTTAAGGAAAATGCTTAAACGTGTTTAAGTGCTTTGCTAAAATAAACTCTGCAAACCCTAGTTTCAAACAATTCTGATAAGAAAAAGGAATAAATATAAAAGGCTTCTTAAGAAATTTGCTTTTAAAAATATAAAAGACAAGAAAGCCCACAAGAAGAATGCCAGTTGTACAGAAAACACGTTTGCCATTCAGTGAAATATGTAGATTGCACTCTGAAGAGCTCAAATCTTGTCAGACTTCCAGTTTGGCTCCAACTGAGATAAAATTCTTGGAAAGTGAGCACATTATAAAGGAGATACTTGAAGGAATATCCACTGGGGTAAGAAGTCCTGCCAAAGACTTGGGGAACTGCTATTTACAACCTGATATGAATCCAGGCAAGAATCTATAAAAGTGTTTGGATACAATTTCACCATGCCCATTATCCTCCTAGCTAGCAGATAATGTTAGCAATACCTCTGTAGTCTTCCTCAACTGGGAAGAAAAGGTGGATTATTGTGGGGAGCTTCCTAATGGCCTTGGCTACAGAGGGCTGTCTACACAAGAGAATTGTGTTGCATAGAGACCTGGTTAAGAAATGGCAATGTCATCAGTGTGGAAATGTTGGAGGAAACCTTATCCTGTGTGCACAGCCTGCCATGCAACATTACTCATTTGGAAAAAGGCTATTTTTAATCAAGGAAAAGCACTTTAATCAAGGATAGAGTCAGTGATTCAAAAATTTCATGCAGGTGCATGTATTACTTGACTGAAAGCCTCTTCCCAAAAGGTCAAAGCTGCAGAGAGATGTGCATGTCCCACTCCAAAAGCAGAGATAACCTCGAGGTGCCTGTATCAGCCTGATGGATTCTGGCTCCTGCTGCAGCAAGTTTCAAAGTCAGAACTTCCCCTACTAATCTTCTTAACTTTAGACAAATATTTGCCATACCCTGAGCACACTCACTGAGATTCACCACATGCCAAGGAAAACACACGTGTGTTAAGGAGGTTGATTTGGTTTATTTGCTTTCTTTGTCTTTTTGTGACAGCACAAAGGATGTCAGCAGCAGGTGCCATGGCATTGGCACAGAGCCAGTTCAGCACTCAGGGCACAGGAGCATGCCCCATCTCCTGGGGGAAATTTCATTGTCCTCATCATGTCTCTGGGACTTGCAGGAAGAGTCCACAGTGGCCAGAGTGGATTTCTTCCTCTCTGAGGAATTAGCTTGTTCCTATTAAAAAAAATCCTTACCCTCACCAACACTTTCTGAAATTAAGATGAAAACATTCCATCGATGTGTTCTGGAGTAACTCATACTCTGAGTCACTCCCTCCACTGACTGCCGAAGGATTTCAAGGAGACTTCAGTGTCTAAAATGACACATAGCACGTATTTGAGGTGAACCACTGGTGTTTCAAAGCCTGCTTTTGTGTGTGCTTCTCAGGGGAGCCCTCAGTCACCAACAATCCTTCCCAGGATGATCCTGTCTGCTTTCCCCACAGTGTTCAGGATCACAGCACTCCTGGAACAGCTACATCCCTGGGACAGCCTTTTCCCCCAGGCATCCCTCAAATACTTCTTTAGCTTTCAGCCTTGCACGTGCAAGGCTACTTCACCACTGAGATTGCCTCCCTGGGATTTAGGCAGCCAATACCCTCTAGTAAGTAGGTACTAAAATAGGTTGAGGAATAAATTGCTCTCATTTAACATTCACTCAAAAAAATACGGCTGCATTTATTATGCAGCATATTGTTTTATATACTGTTTTGTTATAATAAGTCATGTTTAAAATGTCATGACATTTAAATCAACAGCAGTAAGAGGGAAATGCTGAAAAAGAGCAAGATGTTCAAAAGGAATTTGAAAAATCCTGGTGAGATGTTATGGGCCAAAACCCCTCATTACAGTAAAAATAAAGCCACAAAAGAGCTTAAAACTCATCTGTGAGAAACCTGTTGTAGAGAAACCCAACCTGCCCAGGTCTCTGTCTTCCTGTGGTGTCCCCAGGTCGGTGGCAGCTGGGTGGTGGGGGCTGGCAGTGGCCAAGGGGCTTGGGCACCTGCAGCAAAGCCCTCTTGGTGCTCTGCATCCCCTTGCAGGTTTATCCCTTCTCTGTGCTGCCCTTTGCTGCTGAGCTCCTGCAATAATCTGGAAAGCTCTACTGCACACACCCTTGGAACTTATAATGCCATTTGGCTCAGTGAGGAGCTGGGCTTCAATGCCTGTGCTAAGTCATATAAATGAACTTTACAAATAATATAAAAGCCTCCTTTAATGTGGCTTCATAGGCTTTGAGGAGACACAGGGCCTACCATGTCTACCACTGATGAGCCATGTGCATAATGACAGATTTTCACCAGAAGAACTTTTAATGTTGAGAAAGAAAATAGCATGGATCAAAGGAGCTACTCTGTTCCTGCAGACTCACTGCTCTTCTTTTCCATCAGGTCTGGACCCATATGCCAGCATCCCTCACTGCTGCCTCCATGCTCCCTCATCCCCCTCCAAGGGAAAAAACAACAACAACTGCAACAACAAAACAGATGGTGATGCAACAGAACATTAAACCTGAGCCCAGTACCTGAGCTGTAGCATGAATTTTTCACTGAGGCATGGGGTAGAAAAGACAACAAAATGACCTTTTCTACCATCTTAGGGGATATCTAACCTTGTAATTGTTATAGACACACTGAAGACACATAAGAGAGAGACAAAGACTATTTAAAAGAGGTTGTGTATATTTTTAAAAACTACTATCTCAATGTTCCCATTACAACTTGCCAATATGAATGACATTTACTTTTGCTCTGAGAAATGAAAGAAACTCTAAAAGACAGACTGCATTAAGAATCTATTGATATTCCACTGACCTAGTGGCATAAGAGCCAAACAAGTTTTGTCAAGGGCAAATGCCCCAGAGTCTGTAAATTCATCTCTTAAAGTAGCAGCAGTAAAAGGAAAGAAAATCTTCAATGTCTAGAGCAGTTTTTAAACCCAGTGTAAGCTCACACATCTTGATGATCCAGTGGCAGTGGATGGCACCAGACCCATATATGGGAGCAGAATTGGACATTTCAGATGGTGAAACACCTCTTCCAGTTTTTCCAGCCTATTAACATTACTGTAAAACTTACACAGAAAGTTCTCTTAAGAGACATCACATGAGGTTTTGCCCAAATAATTTTTTCCCCTATTGTACAAACTTCCCAAAGATATATTACCCACAGCAAACATGGTTCTAGACTCTGTTTGGAATGGATGGATGCAGGAAGTGTAAGAAGGAAAGTGAGGAACAGTTTGACATTTTTCAAGGAGATTCCTTCACCTCTCAGATGCACATCTGAACATGTAAAAAAAATCAAATGATAAAAAACAGTCACAGATAAGGGGCTCAACACAGCAGCCTTTATTTACTTGGTGACACTCAGGCTTTTCAGGGAATGGAGTGGAGCAGGCTGCCTTCATTGTGAGGAGGAATCTATTCATTCCTCTTCCAAGCTGCAGTGTTGGCCTCCTGTTCAAATTTCTTTGCTGGGGAATAAGACCACAGTTGTACCCACATAATGCCATAATGCAGAAGAATAAGAATGGCATAATAGCCAGGGAACAGAATATTCTGAAATTAATTTAAGTGAAGAGACTGTGAATTTGGGGAGAATTAATTTTAGCTAGATGGATGTGACAGTTAATTAAGGCTGATAGCTTCTACCAGTAAAAAGGTGTTTTTGATGAAATTATATTGAAAATATTATTAAACTGCCTAAGAAAAAACAGTTGTCCATGATACAACCTCCCAGACATCCCATATTTCTATAGAGAAATCATAAACTGATAGCATTTGCATAACAATTATTATTTAATATGTAGACTTCAGTATCATTGCTTTTGGACAGAATTAATATTAAAACCTTTGAGCACAGATATTTCCGAAATATTCATCTGAAAAAGTCAGAGGAACTTTCTTAGTTTGCAATATTTTTGCAGGTTCTGTTGTGTGATGACACCATGGCAGCAAATCACCACCTTCTCTTTGCATAATCCAGAGGACATGCTCCAGAAAATCCCACACTGCTTGGATGGGGGGAGCACATGACCAAGCAGGATGGAGGGTAGGAAAGGTACAAAGACAACCTAAAGCAACCCAAATGCTCCCAATTTCAAGAGACAAAAAGTAATTTTGTATGCTTTCAGTTCAATCAGTTTGTTCATGCCTTAGGAAACAATGAGATCAACGGAAATGAAAGCAATTTCCAGCACATATGAATAAAACACGTGGCTCAGCTGAGAAGAACTTGTACATTGTTCCAGAAGTGCAGTCAAAGACCTGTGGATTAAATGCTGTAAGAATGGATCATGCATGGACTTGCTTCATCTGAATTTACCAGACTAGGAATTTGCAGGTTTCTCACTGCTCCTTCAGGATGAATTTGATTGGGGAATCAGTTGTACACTCACACACTTTGCAGAGAACTTGCAAAATAATTTTATTTATGTAGACACATTTTGAAGTTGCAATCAGAACTTCTTTCACAGGTCTGCTGCTACATTTCTCTCCTTTCTTTAGGTCTTTTTTCTTTAAACTGTTCTTCAAGCAAAAGTTACAAAAAAAAAAAAAAAAGTTCTCAGTGTGTTTCAGGGTTTTCCTGTGCACATACTGAGGGGTACAAAGGCACATAAGTTCTCCCCATTCATCCTGACCCATAAGCATTATTACACTTAATTGCAGAAGACACAGTCTTCACAGCTTTATTTCTCATATGACATCTTGTGAATTGCTTTTAAGAAGAGCCATTTACACAACTTCTATATATATGTAAACTAGTACTCTAATGTCACATTCTTGTTTGCACATACCCTTGTATTCATGTCAGCTAGCCCTAATGCAAAAGCAAGTGGCCCTTCATGTATTTCAGTTAGGAAACAGTAGCATGGATTTTCATAAAACAAAAGTTTGACTGATACTATGCAAAATCTGTTCCACTGAAAAATTGGCATCTCGCCCATCATCTTCCACAAAGTTCAGTATCTTTGTCGGTGCTCATCTACTTGACTTCTTAATTGTCTGTGTTCACTAGCTGTATCAAATGGAGTTTTCTTTTTGCTTTTGCTCACTACATATTACATCTTTTAATTGGTATATATAATTACTTACCACAATCTGCCATGCCAGATTTTCTAAGCATTAGTCTAATTAACTTAAGCTTGATAATTATGTTTCAGATATAACAGTACACACAGAACTTGCAGATTATGCTGTTGGTTTAGCTGCTTCTGATAACACTTTTCTCCTATTCTTACTTATTCCTTTTGCTTTTTCTCTTTCTGTACACGGTGGGAGCACAAACGAAAAGAGGGACTGCTTTTCTCTTTAAATGACTCCAAGGTTCTCCAAAAGCAAAAGCTGGCTGTTTTAAATAATAAGCCATCAAAAGTAAGTCAACACAAATGAGAATAGATCCATAATGCAAGGATTTCCTGTTTTTATAAGAATAAAAGATAAATAAGTCACTGAAGAAATAAACTTCAGCTTCTGATAATGGAAATTGTAGGGGATCTAAGCACAAACCTACAGCACTTATTGGCCAATTATGAAAGTACTCAGACTTTCCAGAGGTCTCCAGCCTGAGCCACTCTAATTATCTGCCTGTTGGCGACAGCCTGCCGCCAGGGAGGCAATAAATAAGAGATAACGTGCATGGGGCCTGGCACACACACCTCTCCAGCACAGAAACATCATCCTTCACAGAGCACTGCAGCCCATCTGGGCAAATGAAATATGCAAGCCTGAGACCCCAGGTAAGAGTAAATAGATGCAGAGGACACTTATGTCACAGTCATAAATAAAGGGAAGAGAAAAGAAAATCTGTGACAGGCTATGGATTTGTATTTGGCTTTCTGGTGTAAATCAGTATTTCTGTTTGCTCCTGACAACTCACCTTGGTATTCTGCTTTTACAGTGGAGAATGTATCCTGCATTATTTGATTTGTCTTCCTGGATGAAGGCATGGATGCCGTGTCCCACCACATTGAACAGCCTCTGCCCAGTGGGACAGAGCCAGAAAGATCAGACCTCCTCTCCCTTTTTCCAGAGACCATGGATCTGTCCTGTTGACTGGAGTGCAACAAGCCATGTTCAGCTCCCAAGGGCACCCAGACCACAGTTTGGGTACTTAGGCTGCAAACCCACTCATGTTGATGCCAAGAGCCCATTTGTTAGAATTTTGGGTGCAGTGGTGCATGAGTGCTATCAAGCCCACACAGAGAAACACTCCAAAGATTTTGCATTTACTCTGGAGTCTTTGGTGAGGATTTAATCAGCTATAAAACACTGAAAGGCGGCTCAGCCTCTCCTGTATTTTAACAGACTCCATGGACAGAGATGGGGACAGGCAGCTCTTGTTGAAGTTCCCCTCATTCAAGCCCTTATTTTCAGATGATTGAAGGGCTGTCACTCTTGACAGAAAATATTATCAGCAGTCAAGGAATTAATCAGGGTGGCAAGTACATAAATAAGCATAGCACAGATCTGAATATTGGTAATTAGCATTTGATTCAATCAGATTAAAGTGTTAGACCACTGTAGCAGTGATTCCTTATAGAAAACTATTTAACATTCCAATTATCTTTAATGAATTAACCTCAAAGTATGGCTGAGGTGCAACACCCTAAGAATCCCTTTGCTCATCTACAGTCCACTTGCAACTAATTTCTCTTCACAAGCCTACCTCAATTAACATTTTTCTGTATTTCACACATCAGTAACTGCAGTACTGAAATATGCACTCCTTTCCCAAATTTAATAGCTGAGATACTTTTTTCTTTCATTCTACAAATGAAGGAAAATAATTTCCTGCTAGTATCTCAAACCAATTAAAATTCTTTTAATATTGCCTTTGCATCTCTTCGATACATATATGAACCAAAAAGTCTTACGTTTTTCACATGATAATTACTTGGAATTGATCTGCTATGCAGCACTCCAAAGACAAAGGGATTTACACATTTTAAAGTTTAGTTTACATTTTCCATCTCCAGAGTTTTTAAAGAATGCTTTTTGGTTGAAGGTGAAAACTCAAGTAAAGAAAACTCACTCTATACAAATACATAGTTTTAATTTAAAAAGAAAAAATATTGTAAAAAGTTCAGATTTATTGATAGGCCTGGAAGAACACACTGTCTTTTTGGCCAGTACGGAACTACAATTATACAAATAGAATTGTAAAATAAAGAAAACTCTTGTATAATACACCTTGTGCTTTCCATAGCACTGGTAGAAGGACAAATCTCTAACTGGAGTCTCACAGAGTTATCAAATGCCTCTCAGATAGGTTGGGGCTGGTTGGTGGCTTCCCTATCTGCACAGCAGGGAAACTGCTGGACCTCATGGCTCTGTCCTCCTGCTTTCCTTGGTTTTCCCTGTGAATTGCATAAAAAGACACAGTGCCATTCCATATCATTCCCAGTTTAATGGGGAAACATGGCAAGGAAGCTCTTGCTTTGCAGCAGGGTTGTGGTAAAAGGAGCAGCATTCTAGAACAGATTATAAATCTGACGTTATTTTCCTTTTCACTCCATGTTTGCAGCATTATTTTAGCATTAAGAAAAATGAACACACATATAGGATAACAGCATCCACGCAGCAATATGGCATAGCTGTTATTCTTCTTACTGGCATCCAATTTAATTTTATCATCAAATACCACACAGCACTAGTTCCTATGTTCTATTCCGTACTGATTTTAACCTCAGTGTAGAGCTAAGCATTTTGTGCTGTGCATATCATCTGGAGCTCACTGTGAGGAACAGCATTACCACCAGAGAGACATGTGGGGATACAGTACATGGCTTCTTAGATCAGGGCTGTTGGATTTTCCTTCTCCAGCTGAAGCACCCACGTGATGCCACAGAGCTTCACTGCCATTCCTTCTCAGAGCTACTGAGTACTGCTATAATTAAGTTATGGAGATAAGACACAGACATAATATAGCTTGCCCATATAGATACAGAGAGTTTGTTTTGTATATTAATTTTTATAATAAATAGGGGCATGCATGGCCTATTTGGTTACATGAGCAAATCCGTGCCCTGAAAGATGATGTTCTCATTAAGAGAAGCTGCAAGCCCAAATCTTATCTAAAGTGCTGTTTACTTTGCTGGCAGAACAGCCAGCATGCTACAGAGTCTATATCTTTCACTATTGCCACTCAAATTGAGAGCATCCCATAATAAATTCTGAAAGCTTAAGAAAAATGAAATAAACCAGTAAAAGGAGAACATATATTAAAAAATCAATAGCTGCTTAATTTAGCTAACATTATAAACTAACATTTTTAGATTGAGTTTTTTCTTATCATACCATTTCTCTCTGGTATATTATCTACTCTCAGAGAACACTGAATATTGTAACATTTTGCCCTTACCTGAATTTTTACCAGCCCTTGGTTTTTATCACATACAACACTTCGGAAAGTCTAAATAGTAGTTAAAAATAAACTCTCTGCTAACATCCTATTTTCACTACTTCCATTTATAACCAACAGCACACTGCATTTATGCATGAATCTGTTCTTATGTCAAAACCTGTTTCAAGCCTGATTTTACTCATACTCTTTGTCAAGTGTCACTGGGCTCCTGGGATGGCTCTGGTCCCCTCAGCCAAGCTGGGGAGAAATTCTTTACATGACTTGCGCACTTTTATCCCTGAGCAAGTGCCCAGGACCAAACCTTTGTGTGTGCTCTATCTGAGCCAATGCACCCTCCAGACTTCTTCCCACACTTTCTCAAGGCTTTGGTGCCCAGCCAGGGCCATCCTGCTTCCAGGAAAGCACTGGTAGGACTATCAGCTGCCTTAGAGCCAGAGCAAGCCCAAAGGGTAGCAATTCACTGCCTCCTATCACAGCTTACTGGCACAATCTGAGCTGATAATTTCATATTTATTTCCTTAAAAGCTTGCTGCAGATGACAGTGCCCAGCAACTGGAGACATTTCAGGAGATAGCCTTGAGAACATTAGGAAAGCTATAAATTCTCTGTTATGGATTATTTCTGTGGCACAGATCACGTCAAGGGTTTTGATCCTTTCAACTCATCTCTGGGGATTTGGAACATCAGTAAAAATTTGGATAAATCTGCTATTGCAAAAAAACAAAAACCAAAAACCTCCCAGTTCACACCTAAAAAGCCTCCTGAAAATTAACATTGTGAAGCACCTCATGTTCATTCTTTAATAAAGAGAGTNACCTTCCAGTTCACACCTAAAAAGCCTCCTGAAAATTAACATTGCGAAGCACCTCATGTTCATTCTTTAATAAAGAGAGTGAGAAAGGCTGAGAATAAGCTAAAGAAAGCAAAATAGTGTGTGCCAATTTGCTGCTTACGCCATGAAGACAGATCTTGTGCTGATTTTGGCACCAGTAGGGAAAGGCTATTATCTCCAACTCTTCTAATAAGGTCCTAGGAAGGAAGGACATTCTCTCTAGATAAATTTGTCAGTAAATCTGAAGCTGATCCACGTCCCCATTCAGCAGGGCATTTAAGTTCTCTCTCAATGTTGAGCATATGCTTAAGAGCTGTTTGAACTCACTTAAGCTGATCACTTGCTTAAATACTAAAATGGGATTGCACTCAATGCCAGTAGGCACATCTATAATTAAAAAAAAACCCTTCTGAGCCTAACAAGCATAGCTGGCTGTGTTACTCATTGTCCACATTTGAGGTAAGGACTCCTGCTTTAATTAAAATGATTGAGTGAAGACATCTGAATGCTCACATATTACAGCAGTGAGCACAGCACAGAGAAAGAAATTAAGTCATTGTGTGAGTCAGAAAACTGCTGGATTAAAACTAGGGAAAAATATGAGAAATGAGATTGAATTCTTCATAAAAATGTTATTTGCTAGTTCAAACCCAAACATTCTGACAAATTTAGGAAAATAACCTTTCCTTCATTCTTAGTGTCTCTTCTCTTGCACCTTCAGAAGCTTCTCTCATTACCACACTTCGCCCCTGTCATGTTTCAATTGTTGCTAATGAACATTGGATCTTTTTTATAAAAAATATAGGAATTATGCATGGTGCTTAAGGGGTAAAAAGAGCCCCAGCAAGGAAGGACCACATCCTGCAGTGTTTACTCATAAGCATTTCAATAGCATGCCCTTTGACCCACAGTGATAATTGGGGTCTGCAGGTCTTCCATAATTGTTTCCCTCAGCACAGGGAAATGAGAGGTTTAACACAACAATCTGGAAAACTGTAACAATCAGTGTTGATAAAAACAGCACAGAAAGGGAGGAGCCTCCATTCATTCAAACAAGACAGCTTTGTATACAAGCTGAGTATTGTGATTAACACAGGATAAATTAATGGATCATAATTGGCCCTCACACAATTACATTAATTTTGTGAAAAATAAGGTGAATATTACTGATTCTAATATTCCATCTCACTTTGGAGCTGAAAAGAGGCAGTGTAAGAACAAAAGGGGTGAAACAGGCTGCAGTGGAAGTGAGGAGAGTGCACCTTCCTGCTCCAGACACTCAGCGTCAGTCACAACCACGCTGAGGCCAGCACACTTGTCAGGACTATAACCTGCTGCTCTTGGAGGAGACCCACACCCTCCCGGCCATCCTTCCCTTCCTTTGTGTAGTTTTCCATCCTCCATTATGTTTTTCATTTTCTCTCACTTTCAGCTTTATCTGATGCTGTGCAGCACCCACACGGCTGAAGGAGGTACCTAATCCAACAATGGTGAGAGGACAACCACGAGGGATTTGCAATGCAGGAAGCAAGAACTGAGAGCCACCATTTCCTAACCAAGTTATGGTGTCCACAGCATTGTTTCTTCCAACAGGCTGTTTCAAAAAGCATATTCAGGTTAAACCCCATTCACCATTTAACACTGATGTCAGAATGACACGTGGAGCTAATTTGATGCATTTGTCTGGGAGAGAAGGTGTATTGCTTCCATTTCTATCTGCCACTGCAAAGCTGCCATGCAAACTGAGATGAAAAATTCCTGCTGTTTCTGCATGCCTACAAAGCTCCCAATATCCATAGGTCTTTTCTTTGAGGACACATTTTTAGCACGGATTGAATGAGAGAAATGACACATTTGCGTATTTCCCCCAGCAAGCATTAGATCAGCCCTTGGCTGCCTTAGCAAGGAGTGAGATCATGATGGGGCTGAGGGAAAGCAAACAAAGCCCATCCTGCCAGGCAGCTGCCACTGCTCACGCTGGAGCTGCTGGAAACGGGAGACCGGGGCACGTCTTGCTGTTGGTTCTTCTGCATTATCCAGGATAAGCCCTGGAGCCAGCGTGGGGACTCTGGATTTGCAGAGCTGTAATGGGGCTCTGACCCAACGTCACTACAGGGGAGTCAGGCCCCAGCGGCAGCAGAATTTGACCCAACCCTGCTGCATTCAGTGGAAAAACATCCATTGGCTTCACTGGGAGCTCGCTCAGTGCTGCAGCGCCAGCAGGGAAACAAAGCTCAAAAGGTCACACAGAGAAAACATAAAGGGGAAATTGTTTCAAGACACAAGGAACTGCTTCAAATTTTTTTTCTTTTTTTTGTTCAAGTTGGTCTATCAGTTTGATTTTCAGCAGAGCACTGTGCCTTTCCATGCAGCCTCCCCTAACTAACTAGGCAGGAGCATGATCGGCTTGAAAGAAAATCATGGGTTTGTCTGCAGACAACTCAATATTTCATTGCATCAGGCTCTGTTCTCATACTATTTTTTATTGATCAGAATACCTCAGGCTATTAAGTTTATTAATTAAATGATAATTTTTTTTTCCTGGTGAGTATACAAGGAGATAAATGTCTTACAAATAAACTTAGGGCTTGCAGGCTGAGTCATGTGGTGATTTAGAAGCCATTTATCTTTTTCTCTCCCCCTCAGCAAAAAGTAATCATTGCCACAATACTCTGCAAGTCTAATGTGGCTGTGAAATGTGCAACATAAAGAGATATTTTTCATTTCCAGCACAATTATACCAAGCTTTTATGTTATAATAATTTGTAATTGCAATGCTAACAAGAGGATATGGATAACTGCTAATTCATTTAAGCACAAACTACCACCCTGGTAAAGTAGGGAGGGATCTGACCCCATTGGCTGAACCCAAGCTCTGTAGCTAGTAGCTGAACTAGTTTGGTCTAGGTTTTGAAGGAAACATTGCAAATCAGCCTAACACAAGAAAAGCCACATTCCACTATGTTTGCAATGTTGCTCAACCAGTTTGAAATGTTGCTTAGCAGAAAGAGGCAAAGGCAGTGTTCACAGAAACATATTTTAAAATAAATGGCACATCAATACAAGGAAAGCATCTGATTTTTCATCCTCCTTTCTGGAAGCAAGCAGCTGCCCCACAGGTGGTTAAGGTACATCTGCAACTCCCTGGGGGGAACCATGGATGCTGTTCCAATAACAGTAAGCTCCAGAGACCTTACTGACATTTTCCAGCTAGAAAGTAGGGCATGGTGTTAGCAGCAGGCACATGTACACCACACACAAGTCCTTTGGCCTTAAGCACAGACACCACATCCTCCACAAATCCACAGCCATCACACAGGTCAGGCTGCTCCATGCACTCTAAACCAGGCTGCTTCCATTGAAACACCTCAGGGGTATTTCTGCAACATCCCATCCTGCTCTCCAGAGCTGTTTATTTACTATTCCAAGTCAACATCTGATACAGATTAAAAGAACTATAAAGTGTTTAAAGAAATCAAGACCATGCACGTCCTGTGACAGCATCACCGAGAAGCAGTGATGCTGCACTGAGTGCTAGTTTGTCAACCTTTGCTACTTACACAATTCACAGCCAATTTAATTAAAAATATAACAGATCTGAAAGCTGCTAAAATGCTTGCAATGACTATCAGTCATTTGATAATGGTATGAAAGAGCCATTAGAAGTGAACTGTAAGCAAACTTTTGCAAGATTGAATAACAAGGGCATTACAGTTCCAGCCATTAATGTCATGATTTTAAAAAAATTAGCTGTCCATCTTGCCTTAAAAACTAAGCATTTTTATCTCACACTCATTTACAATCAAAATATGCTTATAAAAGGTACAGTAAATTTCATGTTTATGAGCTGCACATTTTGCATTCTGAACACTAAAACAGCCTCCACTGACTCACTTCATCGTTTAGTTGATTTAATACAAAAGCTTTTTCCTCCCCTTTTCTGCTTGTTGCTAAGATGAATACTCTGTATTCATTAGTAATCAAACACAATGGCAAATGTAATATTGTTGCACAGATGAACTCTTTTTATTACCACCACTCTCATGTTTAAATTATTTTCTTTAAATAGTTGTCTCTTGTTATTCTAGTTCAGTTTATGAAGGAAGTTCTGACAATAGCTTGGACAAAGGATGAGAAATTAAATAAGTGAAAAAAACCCCAGAATCAACAGATACTAGTTACATCATTAAAACAGACATGTTTAGCCATATCCACAAGCCTGTGGCATAGTCCTGGGAGGACCAGCAGTAGGATTCCCTAAGCACAAACCATGCTCAGCTGCTTTTGTCCTCTGAACACTTAAATACTGATTGCCTTAACTTTGGGGCATGGATTGGTCCCAGCAAACCTTCTCAGCCCTGCCAGCAGAAGGTACTCACTGGATCAAAGTCAAGCACCCACAAGCTGTGCAATCCTGAGGGTGCTGGAAGACCTCAGAGGTTTGAAGAGGTGGAGGCTTTCAGCCCCAGGAATGCACAACTGGGAGGCCAGAACAACATTAGTGCTGCTATTTGACTCATGAGATTTCTGAAAATCAAATTTTGAATTTAATTCTCACTTGAACAAACAAAGCCACGGGTATTTGTTTTATGAGGTACATTTCTCAAATCTGTTTTCTAACTTGAGGAATTCAGATTACCTGCAAAGAGAGGCAGGCAGGTTCAGAGTAGCTCAGGTGTTGTGCCCACAGCAAACTCCACACAGAAGTGCAGATGTAAAAGGCAGCCTGCACTCCTGGGAGCCAGGACAGTCAGATGCAGAGTTCCCCTGGTGAAAGCTCCAATTTTCAAAATTGTCAAAAAAATGAACCAAAGGAAAAAAGAAGAAAGCAGTGGCTTCCTTTGATCCCCAAGCTCCAAGAACAGAGATTTTTAACAATACTGCATTACCTAAAAAATATATATGTACACACAAACACATACACAAATATGTATTAAAATATATTACATTTAAATATATATTAAGATATTATATATATGAAAATCAAAAATTAATAAACCTTGTGCTTGACCCCTATTCATACAACTTTGTTTTGAAATTAGTTTTATACATCTTATCACATAATAATTTTTCTGTTTAAAACTAGGCCAAATGATTTGCTTTGTTGAAGTATTGCAAAGTTAGAGTATTTATATGTATAGCAGCAGATGCTGCTGTCTCTCTCACAATATAATACAACTTTATAACTTATACTGCCTTTCATACCAACTGCATTCCCAGATGGACAGCATTAAATATAAGGAAGAAGTGCATTCAGGCAATACACAGTAGATGTGTGTATTGTGATACAGGGATGTAAAGTGTTGTAAAGACACTGTATGATGAATAAATTAAGGCATTGAGCAACAAGGCCAATAAAAGAGTAAAGGGAAAAAAACCAAACTGAGACATATGCAGATGAGAGAAATCAACTTAAAAAAAAAAAGAGAGAAAAGTTGAAAAGACGGAGAGTTGATGAGGCAGAAAGATACACAGAGGCTGCTCCAGATGGTAGAAACAACAGCAGAGGTTCCTAAACTAGTGTGGCAAGACTGTGTACAAAGGAACATGGGGTGGTTGCAGAGTCTGCAAAAAGACAAGCAAAGGCTGCATGCATTGCTGAGATAACGCACTGCTTTCAGAAATAAGGAGGGACCCTGACAACACTGCAGATTTTGTTCTCAGCATGGTCAGATTGCTCAAAGGCACCTGACACTATGGCTGTGCAAGGGTCCTTTAGCTCTGGTGCTTGAGGAGCCTCTGTCGCCCTGTCAGGGCAGTGTGCAGGCACAGGGTTGGAAGGGAACTTGTTATCACACAGTCTGATTAGTGACTGGGACAGACAGACATCTCCATGAACCACACAATGCGTACACATGCACACAAGGAATCACTTACCTACCACACAAACGTGGTATCAAAGTTTGCCCAAATGTGCAGCTGACCTGACCTCCCTGTAGTACAAACCAGGTATAACTTGTATGTTACATTTACCTCATGGGATCCATGTATTTCACATACAGTGTAGAGAAGTCAATCCCTAAAAATATCCTGCTACCTGAGGAGCTTTTAGCACAGACTGAAATGAAGCATGAGTATCACCATATTGTTTCATATTTTGAAAAGTCAAACATGACTGCGCTATGCCACACTGTTTTAAAAATATTAATAAACAAACACTAAACAATCTCAAATTTAGCTCTTAGGCCTGAAGCTATGATGCACGAGTGGCAAAGTGGCATAGATGTGTTGGCCAGAAATTACTCAGCTCTAACTAAGTGGCAAGAGTGTTACTTGAAATCACCAAGCATACGCATCCGTGCATCCCCTTCACTCTCAAGTTGTCAGTGTGAGAACAGTGCTGAAAATAAACATCCCTCCATCGACCTCCACTAACAAGTCTCCACAACCTTTAGGCTTTCAGACTAGCAAGGTCTGGTGCTCACACATAGCTTCCAGAGTGGCATTTTCAAGCAGAGAACGACAGCAGTGCCACATTCAAACCTTGTTCTTTTCCATATCCATCTTTGTTTCCTTGCCCATCATCTCTAGACTCTGCCAGCCCACTCCCAAGAAGATCCTGGTATATCAAAATAGGATTTTGCTACAGTGCATGTACATGTAGTCCTGCTCACCTCAGAACACCCAAATGTATAAATGCTGTGCTTAACATTCATCAGACAGATCCAATAAAGCTGCAAATGAAAAGAAATTGAAGCGACTATGTGCCCAGGAATAAAGCTAAATTAAGTAGCAAGTGTTTAAGAGATCAAGACCTAAACCACCAGTTCCTACAGCATGGAATCAGTCACTCTGGCACATCTGGGCATTCAGTGGCCAGAAATGAGCTTGATTCTTATGCAGAAACCCAGTAAATAACCTACAGGTAATTTAAAAGCCCCCAAGAGGGCACTCAGAAAAAGCCCTAGTCACTTACTGAATTACTGGTGGGACTCTGCATGGTGGCTAAACATCCATCTCTCTGGTGTCAGCTGTGGAAGGCAGTAAATGTAATCTATCCCGTGTACCCAAACAAAACAGCATGCAAAGAATTGGTAGCAATACAGATTCACTTTGCTGGCTACCTCTTGTTTTATGCTCAGATTCAAAGATGATGGGTCATTACAAAGGACATGCACTACACAAATGCTCTAGGAAGTGCTACTGGCTCACATTTATATGAACATGACAGTCCAGAATATGAAATGCAATGTGGATGGATGCACTGAAAAACAACAAATCAAACACAAATAATCAGTCTTCATGTTGAACACAAGACAGTGCTGTTTTATATGGAATAGCCCTTGGAAAAGAGGTCAGATTGTTCATCTATAACCTACCTTAGCATTTAAATCACTTTCAATTAACTATTAACACTCATTATCATTAATTTGTTTTGCTTTTAAAGTAAAATTCTCCTTAGTGGACCACTGGATTGACTATTTAATGGCACACTGCTTTAAAGAGCATGCAAATGTCAGGCATATCCAGTGCCTGTGCAACAGAAGTACAGAACATCCCCATGACCAGAAGAATTGTATGTTTTCATAATGAATTTAGAATACTGTCAGTCTCAAACCCTTGCTTGGAACATCCTGCTGAGATGCCAGCTGAGATCCCCAGACTGAGCAGGGGCTTGGGCAGTCAGAGCAGACCAGATCTGAAGTCTTTGAAAAGGATTAGGTCTTCCTTGGAGCCATGGGCAGGAACACAGTGCAATTCCTTAGGAAACCAGAGCAACCTCTGTCCAAAACTACAGAAAAAACAATGTCTGTCAAAAACAGAAGCAAGATGCAAACAACTATGGCTAAGTGCATGCACAGTTTGGTAAAAAAAAATCGACCACCACAAGTAATCCATTGTAGGTAACCTAGCTGCATTTATTCAATCTGATTGAGCAGAAAAAGCATTATTAAAAGAATTAACACAATCCTATCCTGAGATTTATTTGTATGGAACCGACTTGTGGGTGAGATCATGTAAGAATTGATTTTTCTGCCTGACTTAAAAAATAAGGTTATGGACAGACAAAAAATCATTTTCTGAGGTGTCCAGAAAGTCTTAAGGAAAACTAAATCATACCTAAAATTCACCCACTGCATGTATATATGTTATCAAGGGGTGGTAAAAGTTGTTGCAATGGATAAATTATTAAACAGTTTTTTTAAACTTTATTTTTAAAAGTATATCACATATTTTGAAGACACTTGGACTAACATTAATTCATTTACTAACTAGGTCAATAAAAATTGCTGTAGCCAAGAGCTCTATTAAAAGTCCATAATGTTATCTTAATGGAGGAAAACTAATAGAGTTCTTTTGGAAGTTTTCCATAAAATTAATATTGTAGAATTTCAGTGGATGTCTTAAATAGTTTAAATAGACATTTTTATTAACAGACCTAATAACAGAATTAAAACAAATTAAAATTATTACTTTCTCTAAGAGGAAGTATTTACATCCCAAGCATCTTAATGGAATTTATTCTTGAAAGAATTTAGAAACAATGCTCATTATTCAACATTGTGAAGTGGGAATTGGCTATTTGGCATCCACACACAGAAGATCTGCCAATTTGCAACTACTGTAGCACTTACTTGGAGCCTCTCAGTCTAAACCACTTTGCATGGCAGCTATCCAGAACCTCGACCTGCAACACAATCCACCTCCTTGTCAAGAGCCTTTCTTGTTGGAAAGCATTGAACTCATCCAGAAACCAGGCAACAAAAAAATAATAATTAAAAAAAATAGAAACCTGGGTAATACATGAGGCAAATAACTAAGAAAGTTATTGTATCAATCATCTGTTCATTCCCTCTTTCCCTGATCTTTTCACCACTTAAAATTATCCCTTTGGTTTATCCCAGGTTATCCTGTATTCCTTGTGTCTGTGGCTACCTGCTTTTTGATGGTCTGTGCACATTTTCAGCTGAATGAATTATTTATATTACAATTGCACTTACTACCTGAAGGGTTAAAGCACCCACCAGGCAATGCAGGTGAGCTGTGTGAGCCTTAGAGGATTTTTGAGGTTTAAGACACTGGCAGCATCCACGGTGCTGGAAATGACACATCCCACAACACCAAGCACAGCACTGGAGGCAAGTTTTGGCAGAGGGATGGTGCAAGAAGTGCTGTGCACCTTGTACAGCTGGAAGAAACCTAGGGTCAGGGGCAAAGCTGATCTGGTCACCATCCTTAACTCCAGCTGGTGGGCAGAAAGCACTAATTATAGAGCTACTGTGGCCAAAAGCAGCAATGCAGCCTACACCTGGAACTAAAACACACAGAATCACAGAAAAATTTTGCTTTGAGCTCACACAGGCATTTCTCAAGGAGTTCATCAAGAAAAGGGAAGCCCTGACCTGACAAAAGGTTACTGAAGCAAGCTTACTTCCTATTGAACTCAGCAGACTTCCTATTCTGTTCCTAAATGAACAAGCTCACGAATTTCTGATGAAATCACTATATTTAATACCCAAATACTGTACACAGGCAATTGAGATTAATGCTTTTGGAGTCCTATCCACCTCTGAACAGTTTCTCTGGTCTTGGGTTAGAAGACTCCATTTTCCTGACATGCCAGAGTTGATTACAAAAGGCATCACCAGTACCAGTTTTGGACAGCAGAGTAATGTATGCACAAAGTGATCAAAAATTCATGTTCCACCCACAATTTCCTCCCCCTTGCCATCAGACACGGGCAAGGGAAGGCCACGATGAGAGCAAGCACAGCCTGCATGAGACCAGCACAGCTCCCAGGCTGGGCACCTTCATTGTAAGTTTTGACCAAGAGCAAGTGGTGTCACCCAAGCACTGCCTCACTGCTATGGAACCAGTGCATTGCACAGAAGTTTTTTGTCATTGTGTAATCGGCAGGGACAACCAGACTTTGCTTCTTGTTATCAATGTTGGGTTGGAACAGACACAGGGAGGTAGAATTGCCAGAGAGTTAAAGCCCTTCCACAGAAATTGGCAGCATTGTGATATTCAGAGAACGGGCCAGAACACTGAAAATATTTCAACCATTACCTTACCAGGTACATTAAAGGACCAGATCCAATGGCCATAAAAGTTCCAGGAAACTTTTTGTAGTCTATAACGAGGTTTGTATCAGGCTGCAGGTCCCAGTCAGCCTTCCCTAGTTTTGGTATTCATGTTTGCTAAAATTACAAAATGTCCTTTCATTCCAGAGAATCTTATCAGAAAATTGATCTCTTTATATATAAAGTCTTCAGCCAAGGTAAAGTCCTTTCAGAAGTTTTATGGTTTCCTATCATTATTTTCAAAATCCTCTGGAAATGGGAAAATATGCTGATACTGTTTCGATGTTAAAAAGAATGGTTAAATAAAACAGAAATATAGTTCTCAAGTGTTTGCAAATATCCAGCCCTTTATAATTTATTTTGGTAAAAATGGCAAAGGTTAACAGCAAACAAGTAAAAAAAAATTCAGAATTAATTCAGAATGACACAATTATTTACAGAAGTACCTATCTGAACATTATCTCATTTTCTTATTTATAGGAACTCCAACTGTGCTCTCTCTATGTATTTAAATTAAATTATCTAATGCAAATGTTATATATGAACAGCTCAGCAAGACACTGTATTGTACCAACACACCTTATTCCATGTAAAAGCAGATTGTTAGTTCTGGGATTGTAAACGTGTCAGACAATAATTTTATTGCTTTGCAGGTAGCAGAACCCCCAATGTTCTTGTTCCCAAGTGGTGATTGAGTGATAGCTTTTAATATTGTCTAATGATCACAAACATGTGGAGTCTTGTGTTAACATCTGGTTTATGGGTAAAGTCGCACACAAAAATACTCACAAAACAAATAACCCCCTGCCCTCCAAAAGCTAGAATTAATAGAACAGGCACATGTTCTTTTATTACTGAAGAAGTAATAGCAGGGCATGCTGCAAGCATTTATAGGTATGGTTTATGTAGTGCAACTAACTGAACAAATCACTTTGTTCAAAAATTTCTTAGAAGTCACAAGCTCTAAGGAGGGGAAACAGTTTGTCAGGAACATTGGAGGAAGAAACAACCACAGAATCAAATCTCATAATTCTGAGCATGGCAAAGCTTTCACTGCAGACAAGGAGAACTTTGCCTGAGGGCAGCCTTAGACAGCAAAGTGTGATGTCCAGGCAAAGTCAAGAACTCCTGAAGGTAAAACTAAAAACCCAGTGTCAGTTGTTCCATCTTTATGGCTCATTTTTTCATCAATGAGCATCACAAAACAAATAAAGCCTCGAAGACTATTAGAAATCACCTTAGTTGGTCACAGCTACTACAATTTTACTTACAGATCTCCTTCTACAAAACTGTGTTAAACAGGCTCCACTGTGGGCTTTCCAGCCTTTTCACATTTAATTCAGTATCTCAGAAATTGAACCACCTTACATTTTTTTTTACTTAAACTGTTTTACTTTGTTCCAGCCCAAATTTTCTTCTGTTTGGACTTGTTCTTAGGTACCTAGATCTTTCCAGATCTTTCCAGTTCACAGCCCAGAGCCCCATTACTGGTATGACTTCCACTGAAGTCACTGTGCCTGCAAGGCAGAGCAGCAGCTCTGCTCAGGGCTGAGTGCATGAAAACAAGTCTCACACACCTCCAGCACATCCTCTCACAAACCTCAGGCCAATTTGCACCTCTTGCTGAGCTCTTCTGGAAGGGACAGGAAATAGCCCTGGGGGAGCAGAAACTGCTGCACTGCAGAGATGCAGAGGACGTAAAGGAATTTATTGTGATGGTTTAATGACATCATGGCCATTTTGCAGGCATTTAGACTGAACCATCTTGTGTTCAGGAAGCTTGTGAAATCCAGCCTGCAAATCTACTGCTCTGTAGCACTGAGATACAGAAAATGAAATCCTCTGAGCAGAGGGTATGCACAAGGCCTGTTCATTACACACCTCCCGCATGCACCAGAGGTCTCACCTCAGCACCACTCTCACACCTGGGGGACAGCTGCACTGTAAGGACCCACCAAAGCCAGTTGAAGCACCACTGCAGACTTGGCTACGTGCTGTAGAAACCTACAGGCTCTCCCAGTCCTGTAAGCGTCTCTTTCACACAACTTTCAGAAGAAAAATGTAGTGTGATGAATGCTCTGGATAACACAGAGAGCAATTGTCAGCATCATTGAACCTGTCACCGTCTGCCCCTTTACCTGGAACAGCAGGGCACAACTGCCCTGCCACCTTGGCAGCAAACAGCCCTTACTGTGCACTGTGTTCCACAGAGGGTGCATTTTTCAAAATCCAAAAACTCCATAGCTGAGATTTGGATGAGACTCAGAATCTCTGTCCTCTAGACCCTAACATATGCATATATTCCCTTTCACGCTCTCACCCCTGCAATTAATTGAAGAGCCATATATTTTAACAAACCGGTTAATTGAACACAGCTAAGTTGCAAAATTTAAGAAATTTGCCACATTTACATACATAGTAATGAGATCAATTACTTTCAGCTCATGTCGACATATTGAGAACTAATGAGGTACTTAAAACGTGTATGGAGAAAGTCTACTTTCTATTTCCATGCTGTAACTTAGAGCTTGTTAGGGATTTAGCTCTTTATCAGTTTGAGCTATGGCACTTACATTGATAGAAGGCCTGTTAGCTGTGGCTCCCGACTGCATTAAAAAGTCCTTTAATGCAGTTTTGTAGTGGCATACATCTCATTACAGTGCAAAAATGGGCAAACACTGAAGACCACGTTGTTGGAAAATACTTTGTCTGAGAACACAGCAAGCAGAAAGCTTATCCTTTGAAGGATAACATCCACCTCACTCATAATTTAGATAAGTAATCCACAGACCTTTATAATGAGAAATCCTTTATCATCATTTAAATCTATTGCAAAAGACCCACAAAGGTAAAGTGCCAAATTCTGGGACTGTTATCTTTATGGGTCACTTACAACAACAAAACACTCTTTCTCCCAACACAAAACACAGTGGTAATTTATTTCTTCAAAGAAATTGCACCGAGAGAACATCTACAACACAGTACACTTCATACACTGAGCTCTAGGTTATTACATAGGAAGCCAATTTTCAGGCAGTGGTTTCAACATCTGAGCACAGCCTTGGATACAGCTCCAGGCACATCCGAAGTTTCTCATTAAGTTAGACATGCAATGAAAATGTTGGAAGTTGTTTTAAGGGTGAGGAGAAAATGGACACAGATATTATAAAGGTACAAGAAAGAACAGAAAGAAGCAGAGAAACCTTTGACTCCGGCATGAGGAGTTACAGGTGAAGTCAGCCCAGGAGAGTCTCAGCAGTCCCCATGGATGCTTCCTGCACAAGTATGGCCAAGCCACAGCAAAGCTTTAAATCTTGCTATCTAGCAGATAAAACCAGCTTCTTTTTAACCAGAGTTCTGATGATGTTTTCTACCTATCAAGCCCTCTAGACATTTTATTGATTTATTTCCTTGGCCCAGATATTAAATGACACCCTATGTAAACAACTGCCCTCAACCATTGGGCTGAGGTCAGTGCAGTGCCTTTCCCCAGGGGACAGGAACTCCTTATCCATGGAGGGAATGTTCCTGTAGAGGTATCTCAGCTTGGCTCCCTGGGGTAATTCAGGTTATCAGGGACACCTCTGCAGCATGACTGTGAGCTTCAGGCTTCCAGGAGATGCACAGAATAGCTTTTTGTAGCTCTCTGTCTGAAGTCTCCCTTTCCCTCCTTCAGTTAAAATGTCTCAACAGCTTAATTTTACTCCTGCATTTGTTGTCTTTTGAAATGTCCATTTACAACATGGCAACATCCCCCAGAACAGCACCCCTTCAAATGCCAGCAGAATCTTGGGTGTGAGGCTCAGGACAGGAGCCCCAGGAATCACCTGCACTTTGAGCAGAGACTTTCAGAACTGACCTTCAGCTGCTGGGGTGGGGAGAGGTGGGGAAGGAGAGAAATCACCTACCCAGCCAGGGCCAAGTGAAACAACCCCCAGACAGCAGGGGAGCAGCAGCAAAACCTGAAGCTGCCAAAGGAGGAGTTAAACAGCTGTCCCAGGACCCAGCTGTGACACCAGCTGCAGCACAAACTTGATCACCCAGCCTGAGTGAAAATGTGACCCTCTGGTACCAGGTCTGTTACGAGATCACAAAGCAGCTCATCCCCTGATGCACTCCAACCATGGTGTGTCCCAGGGCTGGTGCTCCCCAGCTGTGCCACAACTGCCCTTGGGTTTCACCACTCACCTGGAGAAGGAACAGCCTCTGCCCCTATCAGGCCAAATCAGCTCCGTAGGGTTCTGTGGGGTGAGAGCTGAGCATCAGGCAGGGCTCCCAGTTCCCAGGGGGGATGTGGGTGCACCAGCTCCTCCTGCCCACGGGAGATGAGACATCCATGGGCTCCACCTGGCTGTGGTTCTCCTTACTCTCAGTATGCACATGCTGAGCATGTGCAGCATGTTCAGCCTGAATATACTGCTTTCTGTACCACTGATCATACATTTGCTTGTCATTACAGTGCCTATAAGTAAATACAGAGAAATAAATAAGAATACTTAGCACTTTAAGCCCATTAAAGCATTGGCAAAGTTTCACATGAGATGGTCTTTAAAGCTTGATGTATGGCAATAAAATTAGTTCAGAAAGAGACAGCTGCATAAAAACAATGTATGCCTTCACATAAAACTGTGAAAAATATTTTGACTGGCACAGATTTTAAGGTAGGCTTATTTATTGGAGTTGTGCTTCAGTAATTTACAAAATCCAGAACAAGAGGAGCATCTGATGCTTGCAGAGGGGCAATTCCAATGAGAACTCATTGCAGCTGATGAGTCTGAAATCACATGAGGCTGATATCAAAGATTTGTGCCCAATATTGGGAAATTATCACACTTTACAGAAACTGAGAGCTAATGAAGTAAAATTAAAAATAAGTGGAGTAGTGGGCTGAAAGGATTATCTAAAAATATAATATGAAAGGAATATCTGATAACTAAAGAGTAATTATTTTTAAAAAATCTATGAGCATCAAGTTTGAGTTAAAACTAATACATATTTTTTTAAATTGTGCTTCTGGACTACATGTGTCAGAAAAAACTCCATCCAATCTGTGTCTTTGATCCAGTTACCAGTAATAGAAAACATTTTCCCAGAGAGATGCAAAAGAAAAACAGATTCATGAGAGCCTCTACTTCTTATTTATAGCTTCATGCAATTTTTATCTCATATCCTTCTTCCTGTCCTTTAATTGAAAAGCAAAATTTATACCTAAGAGCAACAGTGCAATGAGAGATGGTGCCTGTAGATTGGATTTGAGTCTCTAAAGTGAACAGTTACATGAATGATGCAGTGTTCTAGTTTTGGTGTGCTCTTTGCTATCTGTTAATGATATTGTGAGACAAAGACACAGGACCAGCAGCAGCAGGCTTAAATAGTTCTTTCTTACCCTGGTTTAAAGTGAGGACTACAGTGCACTCAATTCACACAGGCCAAAGAAAAATAGGACATCTTACTCTCTGGAAATTGTAAAATGAGACAGAAAATTCCCATTTTTAAGCAAATATGAAAGGTTTATTTCTTTCGACGTGAACTTGGGCTTAAGAAAATAGATTGCTTTGCCTTTTCATATCAGATAAAAAGTTTCAAATAGTCAATGGCAATTTGTACTGGTTCTCCATTTAGGCCTGGACTACCACCGAGCCTGTCTGGCATAAGCAAGGTCCTATTCATGTATTCTCTGAGTTGTCACAGAATGAATTCTCATTACCAGTTGAAGCCCATGCAGTCACATTAAAGTCCATTTATGTTCTGATATGTACATATGCTTTAATTCAGATTATATTCCTCTAATTGCACAAATTAATTGCTCTCTGATGAATTTTACAACACCTCATTTCTAAGGGTTTCTCCTGAAAGTACAGTGAAAAGGTCAACACCATGATCAAACACCACCCTGTTCAACATGCTTTGAAGATTATAATTATATCTAATTAGAAGTTTTTGCAATTAGCACATATTTTAAGTTTTACATTCTATGAACCAATAAGATCCTTTTGTATTTATTTACCCTGCCAAACACGTGTGCACACATCACCCAACTGCAATTGTTAATGGATTGTTTCAGCTCAGTGGGGACAACGAGATGTCATCATTATTTCCCTTTTTTCTTAGGCAAAGATGCCCTTCTGCCTGAAAGTTTACTCCCAGTGTCTGCAGCCTGACCAGGACTCCTGGGACAGTGAAAGAATACAAATGAGCTGATATTTAATGTCATGTGTATTAGTAGTACTTTATGCCTGTGTGCAATTTTTTCATGGAAAAATGCTAGTGTGAGGAGAAACTCACAAGGTGTTGGGTACTCCTGTGACCACTGTACACAGCCACCGAGCAAAGGAGAGGCATGAAACCAATGCATTTCTCAGTCTGCCAGAAGGCACATTTTTCTCATTCAGAAGGGTACAGATAACAGATTAGTATTCCAGGTACTAGTTGATTTTCAGCTCTTCTCGGAAAGCTACACATGCATTTGCACCCCAGAGAGCGATATAAGAGCAAGACTGTCAAACTTCATCTTTGCTGCAGACTAATTACAAAACCTAGGAGCCTAGTTTGCAAAACTGGGCTTCCTTTGCTGCCTATCCATGCTATTTTATGTATCTTAACAGTATGGGGTTATTTTATTACAGTAACAGATATACTCAGTTCCTGGGTGTCTTCAAAACAGCAAAACAGGACAGTGCCAGCAGCACCATCAGGAGGAAATGCTGGCAATCTGCTAAGCTTTCCTCAAAATAATTACCTGCTGAAATCACAACAACAATTAGTTTGTTGATTTGAATTTTACCCACAATACAAACACGAAAAAGGAAAAAAAAGATTAGAAAAGCAAAAAGCAGTAATGGTGAAATTGAGGCTTGGTTGTCATCCCTTGAGACAAGATCTCACTCTAATGCTCCAACACAAACACACATGGCTGTGATTGAACACCCGTTGCTCTCAGGAACATTTGATTACTTTCCAAACACAAGAAGGAAGCATCATTCCTCAAAACCCTGTCTCCCAGAGTATACCTGGGGCTTTCACATCACCATTAATTTAGGGGAACAACTCACAACGCAGCCTGTCCCACGGCAATTTCATATCCAACTTCATTTAGAGAACAGCTCATCTCAGAGTTTCTCTGCTGAGTATGGCCACACTGCCTGGAGAATTAATGACTAATTTAATGATCAGATTTTAATATTCCTGAGCTACCACCACACCAACCTTTTCACTGGACTGGATTCACCCATTCCCTACAGACCCATTTCCAATCTACTTGTACATACTCAGGCACGTTCTGTGCTGATTTGCTCACTGGCTTGGATGTAGTATCTCTTTGGAGCACAAAGACCTAATTACAAATATAAATAACAATGAAAAGTCTTTTATTTCTCAAGACAAGTTTTCTTTGAACCTTCATACATTTAGCATATATGTGGCTTCCATATCTCAGCTTGAAGAATTACAAACTTATTGCTGAGTGTTGGCAGAACTCTTCAGATTTGTTTGTATTCCTTACACGCACATCCAACAGAAAGAAATCTCCTTTTGTAGTATCTACCTTCCTTCACCAGTGATGTCAATATAACAATCTCACCATCAAGCCAAAGATGAGTCAGGTCTCTCATTAGAATTGTTTCATTAATTCCTTCCTTATTCTCCCGGAAAATTCAAGGAAAAGTGAAATTTCACCCATTGCTCAGCTTCAACCAATTGTGACACAAGTTCTAATTGACCTTGATATTTGAGAACTTCACAAGATGGCAAATTACTAAGAGGACCTGTAAGTCAACCAGGTTAAGAGAAGTCGAATACTGAATAGCAAGAAGGGCAACAGATCCAACAGTATGTAAATTAGGAATTGTATTTAAGCCAACATATTGCATTATGCATGAAAAGGTGAGTAATAGCAAATAGTTTTTAAAATCTGTCTACAATTAATGAATCCTAAATAGCTTTATTAATGTAGGTCAAATTCCATCTTCTTGTGGGAATTTGACATTTACTAATATGCCCCTCTATGAATTATTCAAAGATATTTAGTATATATACAAAATTGTATTGAGTATGCTCTTCACAAAGGCTGCATAATATTTGTATTACAAAATCTGTAGGGACTACTTAATTTCTAATCCAGCAATCATTAATTAAATAATATTTAAATTATACCCTAATATATCTAAATCCAAATGTTATGCAAAAGTCTGCAAAATGTTGTTTTATTTGTAGCCCACAGCAGAATGTCATCACCCATCACAGAGCAGGTATTCAAATTCTGGGCTTTGTTCTTGTAAAATATAAACCTAGTATCAATTCCCATTGTGAAGAAAAACTGTGATTAGTAATTAAATTACAGTGCATTAAATTTACTTAACTTAAGTTCACCAGCTGGGAAAATTCTATGCCTCTGGGCTTAACAATAACTCCTAATCTTGCTGTTGCCTGTACCTAATTTTTAAAGTTGTATTATAATTTTCTTTATTGGAATTTCATTAAAAATGGTAATGTCATTACTCCTGTTAATGCTCAAAACCAACACCATAATCCTGAATTTTAATTAGTAATTATAATTAATCATTATTCATTAATGAAATGTTTAGTTGCTAATTGTCTTTGAGCACCCCAGTCCCTAGGCTTATATGCATTTCACAACACATTTAATTTCTCACAGTTTGTGTTTAAGTGGAACCATCAACCTGTCCCACTTTTACCACTTCTGTGTGGTGCAGTACTTCAGATCTTTTATCCCCTACTTACAAATGGATGGCTCAGAGTCCTGATTAGTGTTTCATTAGGGAGACACAAATGCCTCAGGTGTGCAGCAGGAAAGGCAAAGATACCTGGGAGGTAAAATTAGTTCATCCACGGCTCTCTGCATTCACTTTGCTGTAACTGAATCTGTAGATCTTAATTTTCCACCATCCCATCACCACACAGGTCTGGGTTCATCCACCTGACATTTGGCAACACAGGGGATGGCTGGAATGAGCACCTTGCTGCCTTCAGAGGGACAGTGAGTGCTGGAGGGTCCCAGGGTCTTCCTGGGCAACTGCACCCCTGGCTGCAAGAGCTGGGGGGTCTGGAATTGGGTGGGGGCATCTTGGGTAACTCTGCAGGCACAGTGACGATGTGATGTGCTTTTAGAAAACCTGGCTTCATCCTGGAATGACTGTGGGGAGAAATGTGCCAGTGTGGCACCTGGGATCCACACACCTTGAATCTGGGGAGATAGAATACAATGTGCAAAATTTTGAAATATGTAACTAATGGAAGTATTCTTATAAAAACATGTACCACCTTCCCCTTGGGATTAATTAAAAACAGATACTGGCTAGCCAATGGCTGGAATAACAAACTGTCCTTTGATGTTGTCAGGGGGTTGGAGTGTACAAGAACCAAAGAATTCAAATGAAATTACTTAGTTTATATCTGTGTGCTCTAAGAAAACTAACCTCTCACTGGCTGCACTGAATGTGGGCAAACCACCAGAGGAATGGCTTGAACCACAAGTGCCTCCAGCCCAGGATCCATCTCCATCAGTGAGTGGTATTGGGTCCCAAGGAAAGCATAAGGGAACAGGTTGAACATATGTTGATACTTCCCCAGCCTCCTCTCCCACCCTGAATTTCCTGCATCAGGTTGCTTTAAGTTATTCATAAAAGTCTAGAAATAGTTAATAGTTATTATATGTATACTACAGACACAAATATAATGCATTAGACATGGGCCTAAGTACAACAAAAGAAAGCCTTAGAGATGATGGTGATAATTGTTTTTTGAAGCTGTGGGGCTTTATAACAATTGGCTCCCGGATGAAGATATATCCCTGCTAACACTAATATATTAACCTTTAATTTATAAATGGAACTCTGTGTGGAGTGTAGCCAATTTGATCTGCAAAAGGGGCTGTGAATCTTACAAGGAATGACTGATATTCTGTGTCACCATTTCCTGAGTTAAGGTTCACAGGTTACTGACAACCTCTGCAGCCCTGGCTGGAAACCTTACCTGGCCCACAGAGACATAACATCCTTTGGGTATTTTAAATTTAGTGCTCCTTGATGAGTCTGCATGCTGTCCCTAAGAAATTATGGGGACTGACAAATGCATGCTTGCCCAAAAGACTGGAAAGCCAGAGCTGTGGGTTTATGCTGGCATTGCAGTTATGCCAAGCCAACATTCAAATCCAACACCAGGGTGAAATGGAAATTCAAAAATAGAAATTAACCTGAAGTTATGGTGAAAATCTGATATTTTATTTCTGCACAGGTCTTATTCCAGGAGAAGTAAAACAACAGAAATAAATACCTAATGTTTAAAAATGTATTTTACAAAAATAAAATAGTATTCCCTTAAGTTAAATAAGTTAAGTATCTGCTTATCTTGTAAATACACACAGATACACACAGAACATCCCCAACAGGGGGATAATTCTGCAATTCATTTTTTGCCTATTTTACACTGACTATTCTTTAACATGCTTAATCATTAGCAGTCTGTTAAAATAAAGCACAAACAACATATTTTCTTCTTTTCAGAACATGATTCTAGATATTTGATGGCTACCCATGAGAGGGTCAGCAAAAGCATCTAGGAATATAGAGGGATTTACATATAAAGAAGAACTGGATTTTGAAAGAGTCATACTGTACTCAGGAAGACACCTCCCTCAGCCAGACTTCACTTCCATTGGCACAAGTTGAAGTTGGAGTATTTGTCTTAGGGATGAAGGTTTAGAACACAAATCTCAGCCCCCAAAGCACTCAGGGACAAGAACAGCATGAAGTCCAGTAACAAAAACTAGACTTCCTACTGGTTCACCATCTGGATATTATCTAATTATTAATTAGCAGGCAGAAGATATGAAGGAAGCTCACTGTCCTTAAGGTGTAGTCTCTCCACAGGAATATCTGACAACACACACTTTCAAACCCATGATATTAGCAGACAAGGGCATCTACTTGAGATTTACACCATATTTTCTTGGCTGCACAGAAAATAAACATGCAGAAAGCCAAGAGCATGTTTCTATGCTCTGGTGGCTGAAGGATGACAGAAGAACATTTCTACTTGCTGCACCTCTAAGAGCAACTGGGAAGCTGAGCTCTGGGTAATGTTATGTTATTAATGTAGTACTTGATTCAGTGAGAGAAATTCTTAAAAGATCATTTTGAAGCAGATGGGGGATCAATAGTTTCCTGTACAGTCTGTACTCTCTATAGACCAAATAGTATTCATACATCTGAAGTTTAGCAGATGGTGTTTTTGCATTAATTTTCCAAACTACCAACTGTAGGATACTCTGTTTTCAGAAAACCAGTTGCCTTAAGGCTTGAATTTTTTAAAGTATTTCAAATGTTTTCATGTGTTGTAAGCACACCTCTTTCTCAGGTTCCCTCTCCCAAAGGTGCCGTTCCGATTTTGGATCTCAAAACAACAAACTGGCAACAGGCTCAGGCGTGCAGGTTCACAGAATGTTTGTAACAAACCATGGAATACGACAGCAGCATCTCACTGGAGGGCATTTGCTCCACTCTGGACACAGAGCCATCCCCTCTGCCATCACAGCACTTTGCTGCTTACAAGGGAGCAAACCAAACTGGTGGGTGGAAAGTACAATAAAACCATTCAACATTCTTGCAAGATGCCAAGGACCATTTGCTTCTGTTTCAAATCAGTCCCCAAAGCCCACTCCACACTTGGAGCACCTGTTTTCATCTGTCTGCATTTCTTTCCTGATTTAAATTATTTATGTAAACAAAAAAAAAGTTGAGGAATTAAGAGAACGCATAGTGTCTCTGAATATTTAAAAGAGAATGGATTCTTCTTTTCTGGCCAGCTGTTGCAAGCAACAGTGTTGAAAATTTCACTAGAGGTGTACATATATCAGGGCAGAAAAAGTTGCATGAAGGTCACTGTGTCGTGGATTTTGAGTTCCAAGGAAGCCCCCAAAACTGAGATGCCTTTGATCCACACCAAAGGGGGAGTAAAAGAAAACTTCAAAGAAGAATGAAAATCCTCCTACTTTGCACCTGCTTTAACTGCAGCCAGTGTGTATTATTTATCATCCTCACCTCACTGCTGCATTGCTCTAAGCATGCCGAAGTCATTCAATTTAGCTTTCCAGTTTGGTCAGCCTGCCAGGAAGGAGTAATCTTGCCTTCACCTTCCTCAGCTCTCTTCTGAAGGCAAATATAGTGTGACTGCTAATTTGTTGATTTATACAAGGTTTAATCCACTAGAGTAATAAAATATTAAAGGAATCTTTCTTCAGTAAATTTACAGCTAAATAAAATTGTAGCTCTCAAGACTTGCTAGAAACTAGAGTGACATTTTATTTGCTTGAAATCCATTTTCTGATTCAGTGGGGTGGACTGACATGGGCAGCCTGCTTATTTAAACCACAGTGTGTGCAGGGTGCTTGGGTGGAGCCTTTCTGAGAAAGGAACTGTGTTTTTTTATTTCACAGAGTAATGCAAGTAATGCGTTAATCTCATCTTTTATTGTTACTAGTAAATAATCGTAATGAAAGAGCAGCTACTTTCTGATACAATTGATGCCAAATAATTAAGAGAAAACCCTGAAGTAGCGCTTGCTGACTTTGGTTGAAAATACATATCCAAGCACCCTGGAAAAACTCGAAATAAGATCTTTCCCTTCTCCTCCCAATTAACAACTGAGTCAGTATCCATGTCTGCTGCAAAGTGAAGACAATGATGCAAATACCCAAAAGACGATATAAACGAGATTAGGTTTCTTACAGCACCTCTCTAAACACTATTTCTATCAGTGCATAATTTTGCAATCTCCAACAGTCTTGGCAGCACATGAAGAATAAAAAATGACCCCCTATGTATTTCAGATTGGAGATGTCAGAAAAGGCATAGGAAAAATAATTTAATTTTATAATCATCAATTTAATTTCAAGTGTGATCCTGTTCATTTTTATTTCCATGCTTTCAGGCAATTCCATTTTGCTTTCCTCAGAATCTGTCAGTTTCTGAATCCCCAAACTTCACAGTATTGGAGCAGATCTATTCAAAGTAAATCTGTGTAGTTCAAGATAATCTCTTTGATGGAACAATACCAAAGCAGAAAACAAAAAAAAAAAAGGTCTGCTTTCTCTGGGTTTTTTTAAAAAGGGGATTAAAAATTACCATCTTCAGCTGCTCTTCTAATAGCAAGCCTGCATCAGAAGCAATAATCTCCCTTGCCTCTTCACCACAGAAACAAGAGTGTTTCCTTAAGGATACAGTGCTGTGGGTATAATCTGATTTAAGATGAGATCACTCCAAGCTGTACTGTAAGCTTTCAGAACTCGGTGAAGGTGGAGTGCTTTGCCACACTGCTGCAGGCACAGCAAGCCCCGGCCCTGGCCCTGCACAGCTCAACTGCAGCATTCCCAGGAGTGTCCCTGCCAGAGCCCCAGCCCTGCTGACCACAAGCTTGGCCACGCTGCCGGGGCACACAGAGGCTTCCCACAACCTCAGGCACTAGGGAATATGCAAACACTCTTATCTCTGAGGCAGAATTGGCATTGTCTGATGAAAATGCACCTCATTTCACACTCCACATTTATTTTTTTTAATTGTTATTTCATTTCATTACTGACCTTAGAGATCATCCATTTCCACCTCCTCCCATGGGCAGGGACACCTTCCACTAGACCAGGTGCTCAAAGCCCCATTCAGCCTGGCCTTGAACACTTCAGGGATGGGGCAGTCACAGCTTCTCTGGGCAACCTGTGCCAGTGCCTCACCATCCTCACAGTAAATAATTGCTTCCTTATATCTAATCTAATTCCTCTTGCATTCCCACTTAACCTATCACTCCTAAGCACTTGTAAGAAGTCCCACCTCAGCCCTCTTTAGGTAGGGGAAGGCTGCCAGAAGATCTCCTCAGAGCCTTCTCTTCTCCAGGCTGCACAGCCCCAATTTTCTCACCAGATGTTTGGGGTTCATACAAATGTTTATACACAGTATTTAAAGCTTCTTTTCTTCTATCTTGACATTTTTCTGTACTCTCCCTGTACTCTGCTCCTTCTGTACCCATTACATAGGAAGCAGTGTATCAGCTGGTAAGTCAGCTGCAGGCCTTCTTAGCTGAGTTTCTCACTGCATTTTCTACTGGTTTATCTTTAAAAATCTACAGTCTGCAGGCTGCTCCACTGCCCTTCATGCCAGGTTCAGTTTTCAACATTCACTTCCCTCCCAGACCTTGCCTTTTTCCATAACAAATATTCCTATAATCTCTTACTTCCTTCTCCTAAACATGCACAGGAACTTGCCATAGTTTCTGTAAACCTCAGCATAGCATTAGGGGTAGCTTTGAATTCAGCTGCTGGCTAAATTTTGCCTTTTTGAGCCCAAAGCCCTGGGCTAATGCCCCTCTGCTCTGACACTGATGAGTCATTGCAGTCTGCTGCAAGTCCAAGTAACCCCAATTCCGCCCTTATGTGATCCCATATTCCTCCCAAATCTAAGTCTTTCACTAGTCCTAAACTCATCTGCACTTAATGTAATGCCAGTTCCTCCCCTGGCAGACTCCAGCCCTAGCTCTGCATGCAGGGGATGATAACTTCTATCAGACACCTCACCCCTCCACACAGCTCTGCCACCTGGCAAAGAACTTGCCAACACATATTTTCAGCAGTTCCCAGCTGCTGAGGATCCTGAAACTCTCTGAAAATTTCAGGAATGCAGTTGCAAATCGACATGTCCTCCAAGCACTGCTTCTGCCATCAGTGCTTTCATTGTGCTTTTCATTCAACGATTTAGTTTTTCTCTCAGAGCCTTCCTTTCCTCCTACTGGAGTCACAGCTTGGTCTGACACCATTTCCACCATCTGCCCATCACCTATTTACAAACAGTACTGCAGCAAAAATTGTTGGAACATCCAGCATTTGGGTGTTCTTACAGTGGGATTTATCCACCAAGAGAAAAACTTGATTTATATGTTGCAGACTCTACACCTCCAACTCTGTTTTGGCATTGCCCTCATACATTTAATATTCATTCCCTTCACTCTTATCCTTACAGTTGTTGTGTTTATAAATCCTAATCTCTCTCTCTGGGATGGTGAGGTTGTCTTGCACCTTGTGTGATTCTCTGTCTCTCTCGAGATTTGTACCATTTATTAACTGTTTGCAAAAATGTGAGATTGCAGAAAAGCTTTAACGCAGGGCCACGGATTAATCATGGTTATCAAAGCTCCTTTTTAAAATGGATAGCAACAAAGCACATACACACAGACTGCACTTAAAATTGAAACTGCGTTACAAAATTACTTTTTCCATTTATATATAAATTATGCATCTAAACAGAAGTGTTAATAATTTATTAAGTTGCTCAGCTAACATCAGATCTTAATTAGTCTTTAGTATCTCTGTAAAGCAAAAATACGTTGATTAGAACATGTAAATTTATTATTTGCCTTTTCAGCTCAGTGCCAAATGAAAATTTGGGGTTGGTTTCCTTGGGGACTTTAGGTATCCCATTCACCATACATACTTGATATTTTGTTGTTATTTTCTATTACAGGCAACAAACAGGAAGGAACAAAAAGAAGTATTTGAACAAATTCAGAATTTTACTAGTAACAGTTTTTGGACATGCTTGGGACTTTCACTGTGAAACACGCTCTGAGTGAATAAAGATTTACTGCCATGGAACTGGCTGTAAGGAAATAGTCTGGGGCAAAACAACACAGCTGAATCAGAAGAAGGAGCCCAGGTTCAACAACACTGGGGAAATAACGATGATGGGAAAAAAGGCACCAAGCTAAAAATTGGAAAAGGGTTTTGGAAGTTACTTCCTCTGCCTCCACAAACACAGTTAACACAATAGTCTCATGCTCCTTCTTTGCTTTCTGACCAACAAGAGATGCCTTGGCTACTTGTAGTGGACCCCCTTTTATTTACATATCCCATATTTCTAATTGGCCCTTATTCAGCTTTGAGATTTATTTGAGGGTGGGGAGGGCACTAATTTAAATCCAAATGCACAAGTGTTATGCTTTGAAAGAACCACCCGCATGGTTCAATAAAAAAAGTTGAGAGCAGCCCTGCTCTAATGATTAGAAAGTTTTGCATGGGGCTAATAAATATGAGCACAGAGGCACTGACTGTGTGTCACTGCAGTGCCCCAGCTTGGGAGCTCCAGCCACGCATTGCACAAGGGTCACTTGGCATCCAAAGGGACCAGTGAGGTCTGGAGACTTCTGAAGATGATGGAGCACCTCAACAATGTCATGGATGGGGACAACTGGTCCTGCCACCCTCGGAAACAGCACCACCTGCTGTGACTGGACCTCCCAAGCTGTGACAATGGTGATGTGGAATGTCTCTAATGTTAATGGCTCAGCCAGGTGAGGCACTGCAGTCGGATCCTGCATCCCTGCAGACACAGCCTAGTCCTGGATTCATTTTGCATTTTTGTGTTTGCTCAGCTGGACCAGGTCCTTTCTGCTCCCCCTCCAGGTGGGATTGTGGCTCTGGGAGCCTCAAGTCCATTTTCTGTTTTTGTCTTTGCAGTCAGTCCCGCAGGTTTTGCCCCTTTGGAAGCAGCTTCTCTCACAGCATCCAGGAATAATTACAAGGTTGTTTTTTTTTTTTAACTTTGTACATCTAAGCCATTTCTGTGGATTTGTGAGCTGCGGTCTTCAGTACAAAGTCCTTCCTGGTGAACTGTAAGAGCCTTTGTCTCCCAGCCCTGCTTCACCCACTACTGGTACTGCTGTACTTTCAGAGATTAATGTTTCATCCTCTGCTTTCAGTATTTTTTTCCCCACAAGTTTTGAAAAGACATGACTATGGAAAGTTTCTAGATACTGCTCTGCCAGTCTAAAAGTATATTTCATCTCTTTAGTGCCTGACTTTCTTCCCAAGATGTGAAAATTATAGAAACACCCCACACACCCTCAACAACCGCTTTTCTCTGTCGAAGAATAAGTATGTGTACACAGAAAGACATCTGTGAGGAAATGAGCTGCGCTCATAGTGTGTGAGGATGAAGTTTTCTAAACTAAATTCTCTTTGACAGAAGAAGTCCTGCTTCAGAGAAAAAAAAAATAACAATAACAGTTAAGACAAAGCTGTCAGTATTTCCATGCAAATTATGAAGAGGAAGAGCAGCCATTAGCATCCAAATGAGAGAAAACTGCCAGCCTTCATCATCTAGAGACAAACTTTTCATTTGAAGATTTTAGTAGGTAGTTTCCAAACAAAAAATACATCCCTCTACTAATGTTCACCTTTGTTCCTAATGTCCAGCTTCATAAATAAACTTTCTGAAGCCAAGAGATACCAATCATCCAGTGAGCAGAGTCCTGTGACTTTGCTGAGCTCCCCCATTACAGTGATATTCAGATGCAGTCTAACATTAGAGGACCTCAGCCCTAAGGAAAAAAAAGTACATATTTTCTCCTAAATTACAGCAAAGATATGATATCTGCCTCATCAAACAGCACAGAGATCCGAGAGGCTGAGCTATTGCAGTTAATGAGGCAGTCTCAGAGCAAGTACCCTAACCTAAGAGGTCAGAAATTGAAAATGTGCTGTAATTTGCAAAGTTTTTAATTTAATGTGTCAATTAAAACCCCTCCCTCGCATGTCTCTTGCAGATCAGGGCACTTTGATCCCCTCAGAGGACGCACTCGTGGCACCTCTGTTGTACATGAGCAGGTCCCTCGCGCGGGGCCGGCAATGCCAGCCTGGCAGTGGAAACCTGGATCCGGAGAAAACTCAACTGCAGACACCTTCTTGAAAAACCAATGATTGTCCTTGCCAGTGCTGACAAATGTCTGACTTAAAAGTTCCCTTGGGAGGCTGCTTTGCTTCCTCTCCCAGGCTTAATGGAGGTTATTAACAAAAAGTGCTTTTTGTGGCCCTTTGCTTCCCTGATAGCGCTCATTATCCAAGGGTCAGGGATTTTCCCCCCAGCCCAGAAACAAAGTGTCTGCTACAGCACAATCCTAAAGCAGAAGACAGCGTTTTGGGGATCAGTCTCTAATCTGGGGGGCTTATTTCCTCACTTTCCAAAGGTGAAGGGCTGTGAAGCCCCAGCGTGGCCTTCCCCAGCACTCTGCCAAAGCTGCTCAGCTCCACATGGTGACAAATGTGAGCCCTACGAACATGGGAGTCACAGCATCCACCACTGCCACTTGCAAAGGCCAAGAGATCCAGCACATCTCCAAAACTGCTGCCAGCCTTCACAGCTCAATTATGCATCACCTAATTCTATCATTTGTATCAAATATGTTGCTCCAAAATTTCACTACATGTCCCCTCCTGCCCTTTCTTCATAGGAACAGTGAGTAACTGTCTCCTAGTCACCCTCTCCACTTTGTCCTATGATTTTTAGAGATCTGTTTCCTTCTTTTTCTCCTTTCCAGCCAGAGGACCTTAACCTGCTCAGTCTGCCTTCCCAGGGAAGTCATGCAGCTTCTCCTGAAGCCATTTGGTCTAATGGATTTCACTGAAATTTCCCTAAATTCAAAAAATTCAATGCTGTACCAAAACCAAATGTAATAAATGCCATATGCCCAAAAGGAAGTTTGGTTCACAGAAAACTGTGAGTTCTGGACAGAAAAGGGAAAGAAGATTACAATGGATGCTGCATTTCACCATATCAAAACTTTTTCGGGTTTCTTCTGCAATTTCCCATCTTTGAAGTGTGTCCCAACCACAACACAGTAATTTTCAGTTCTTCTACAGTTCAATTTAGTATCTCCACAGGCCTTTTTTAATTAGGAAGGCTATTTTTTTCAAAAACCATTACATGTTACAAGGTTACAGTGAAATTAACACTTGTGCAACTACAATCTCACCAAAATAAATGCTCTGACCAGAAAGTATGCTTTAGCTAAAGACAGAATCTCATTTGCAATCCTGGTTTGGGACAGACCAGTTATATTTTAAACCACTTCTGATTAAAAGTTCTTGCTAGATTTAGATGATGAAAAAATCATACATTTTTAAAATTAATTTGGAGGGATGGAGCAGCTAAGATTAAAATTTGGGGTCAGACAGCAGACACATACCAAAGACTGCATATAATTTACACCTCCAAATTGTTTTAATAAATATGTAATGCTAAAAGAGGGGTACTGTTACTGGGCATTTAATTTTTATATATATTAAATAAGTTATTTAAATAATTTACTTAAATTTTTAGCAGCTGAGCTATATCTTGTTCACACATTCTTTTAAATCCCAGACTTTTATAAGGAAAACTGGGCCTAAAGATCCTGGAGACATCCACATAAAAAATCTGGGAGAGGAGAAGGTTTGAGGACAACAAGTGAGACATTTGATTTTAGGCATCTAATTCAAGTGACATGGCCCAGCACCCTTCCCCTGTAATCAGGACAAGCTGAGGTCCCTGTGACTCAGGATGGCACTTACCCACCTTGCCCAGATTTTCATGGATTAATGTAAATATAACTCATCACTGGGCCCCGTGAAACACTCAGAGACAAATAAATGAGGAACAAGTATTAGGATGAAACTCAGCCCCTCGCTCATTTGTCCCTCATTTGGTTAATTAGTCTTTTGCTTTGCAGCCATGCTGGCTCTCCCTTCCCACAGGAAACTTGGCGCGAGCTCATCCCACACCGCGCTCCGGAGAAACCGGGGAGCGCAAACTGGAGCCAGATCCTCCAGGCAGGGCCCCTTCCCCGCTGCCACAGGAGTCACTGCAGCTTCAAAATTATCTCAGAAGTGCATTAAGAGAGCTCGTTTTACCTTGGAGCACTATTAGGAGGTTACCATGCCATTGACTTCGTTTGCTGGGGAGAGTGGATTAATTGCCTTTGTTAAGTCACCGTTACTGAGGAAAAAAAAATTACTCTCATTGGGAGTATTTCCCCCAGGCACCAACAAGTTATCTTACAGTCTCTTAACTTGTTCATTTACTGGTAGAAACTTCATAATTTCCCCCCTAATTTATATACACTCATATATATAATATATATATATATTCCAGACCTGTGACAGATATCTTGTCCAATATCTTGCAGCCCATCAGGGTTAGTAACAGGAGCTTTAAGCCATGGAAAACTACAAATCTCATTTTCCCAGTAGGATATGGCTTTATTTCTAGCCTTGAAAGGCCATGAAATGATAGGTTATAAATTGCATGTTTTAATATCTATTTATAGGCACTTCTATGGTGCACATCTATGTATAAAAAAAACTTTCTGATCTCTTAAGTTCTAAAATATATTACTGTCCTCTACTTTCAAGGTCTTTTTGCAAGAAGTCACAGATCTAAAGGAGTAATGGTTTGTAAATGGCAGGGATCTGTATGACATGGATAAATTAATGCCAAAATCCCAAACTGCTGCCTCTGGACACTACACTGTTACAGACATTGTCCACACTGGCATAATTTTCAGATTATTCATCCCTTTAACATCCCAGCAAGCATTTTCTAGCAGGCTGTGCCTCTGCATCTCCAGCAAACCCTGTTTGCTCCAGCTTTGTACACACAGCAGTGACCCATAGTGGGGAGAGCTCCAGATATCAACCAAAACACTGAGCAAACTTTCTTCCTGAAATCAATATTTGTGCTAAGTCTCAGGAGTTTCTCTTGGACTGGGGATCATGCAAGGCAGAGTGGAACTGGAGAAGCAGAAATTGTGTGGGTATTGTCAGAGCTGTGAGGAGCAGGCAGTTCCTCCTGGCAGGAATTGCCTTTGAGTTCCTTCTGGCAGCCCAGGAGTCCTGCTGCCCATGGCTTTCCCTGAGTCCCAAGGCTGGTGTTCCAGGATAAGGAATGTAGAGCCATCGTGCAAGAGACTGGAGCACCAGCCCAGCTGAGCTGCACCTTCCCCCTTCCATTCCCTCGTGCAGCACCACCAGAGCAACCCTGCAACAGAAACCATTGCATTCCCAGAAGCAGGGGCTTCAGGGGGCCACCTCAGCCTTTGCAGGAAGTTTAAAAGTCACCAGAAGTGACACTGGCTCTGATATCAGTTAATAAGAGCTGGGGACAGGGTTCTTCCCTCTTTGACTCACCAGGGCAGTTGTTCTAGACCTGTGTTTGTGACCAAAGCAAGGGGCAGGGGCAGTGCTTGGCGGGACCATGTACAGAAGACAATGACAGATGCAGAGTTGATTTGAGAACTTCAAATGACATCTTTTCCCCCATTTTTTTATGTTGACACAGGCTTGAGCAGAATGCTTAATGCTGGTACACACAGCTACCACAGCACAAGATTTATGATTATTTTCATAACATAGGCCTTGTCAGGGATTTTTGATTTGATTTTGGTTGGATTACCTATTGCAATGCCAATAACGTTTCACAGTTTTTTAGGATGCAATGCAGTCAAGGCTTGTGGAAAGCAGGGACAGACCTGTTTAAATACAATTTGTTAGGATCCTCGATTCTAGGAGCTGCTCTCCAGGGGCAGCAAAGTTTGCAATGCTCTACAAAGGAATTTCTTTATATCTTTTTTTTCAGTAGACAACTACTTCCATTAATTATTTGAATAAGATTTAAGTGAGATGAAAGGCTCTGCTCTGCCTTTGATGTGAACACATAACTATCATTATTATTAATGGGAGCTGGACACACACAGTGGAAAGAATAGATCCCCTCTTATTTTAAGCTAAAGCTTTGCCTGTTTTCTCCACTATTTCACTTAACTCTAATAACTCACCCAAGGTCTGAACATCTGAACAGATGCCTTACTCACGTTGACAGCCACAATACACCCTTGCAGTGGTGGGAAGCATTTGCCAGCTCTCAGCACAGAGGTGGCAGAGCAACTTCCACTGAAGTTTCAGAGTAACATCCTCATGCACTTTGTGGGCATCACATTTTGTCTGGCTGACCCCCTGCCCCACCATATACCCCTTGCTGGAAAGTTTAGGTGTTAATTTGGCTGTTATTTTTGCATTCTAGAATAACAACAACATAAAAAAAACCAACCCAGTCTTTTTCCCCTGGAGACCTCTTTGTTAGAATGAGGTACGAGCTGCCCATCTGAACCTTAGGAAGCATTTATCCCCTCTGAAGACCTTACCCACAGAAGGAAATTGGAATGCAAATATGACAGGAAAATTTGCTGTATGAGAAAACAACTTCAGGAAAAATATTTGGTCTAGAAAGAGATACATTGTAATGGTATAACTATGGCAATGCAAGTATTTTACTACACTATTCCACGCCTGCAGGTGTGGACAGGATTTGGATCTTAGACATGCATGAGACTTTAGGAAAAATTAAAGGGTATAAGGTCTGGAAAAAGGATACTATTGCATAAGTAGGGCTGCCAACTCAGGAGTTTGGTCAAGCCTTAAGCCAGATCCAGCTTCCTCCTAACAAAAATAAATTTTCTCACTGCTTATCTATTCTCCTGGTTTAGATAAGAAGATTGTGCTTCTTACGCTGAAATACCATGTGAGCAAATTAATGAAGCTACCAGGAACTTAACTTTTTCATTTCCAGACTATATCATTTTAACTGTCCTGATTTTATGGTGCATTAATGTTGTTGTTGGCATTTATATGGCATATTAATTTCATTCACTCAGTTATTTTCTCTGCTAAACTTAAAAGGTCATATCCTTTGTGTATACTTTTCTATATGGAAATTTGATTTCTTTAGCATACCAAATAGCAGCTAAATCAACGAAATAATGTATTTTCTATGAAACGAGTAAATAGTATTCAGCTAAAGGACAGTTAATCTACAGGCTTGTTGTGAATGTTTGAGCAATGGAATTAATGTTTTATTCTATTTCCTGCAGCAGAGGAGCTGTGCAGCTCCTGTACACCACACACATTCTGCTAGTGCCAAGACTGCTTATTCCTGAAAGAGAAAAAAATGAGGGAGAGTACACAGTTTTCTATGTGCACAGTTTTATGCATAGCATAGAAATACTTTCCCCAAGAAGATGGCAGCATAGAAGACATCTGATATACTACAGGCTATTAAGTTGTCACTAAGTCTACGCTGTATATCTTCCCTCGAGTACAATTCTTGGATGTTCACCTTTTTTTAAAAAAATGGTTATATTTTACCCCCAAAAAATTTCCTGCAGAAATGAAGATCAATGGGGTGAATGGAGAAGTGTAAATACTGTCTAGTGGAAAAAGCAGTCAATGCATAAGAGTTTTTGACAACAGCTTGGGCAATGCAATGATTTTGCTCAGACATGAGGCCATTTCATCACGAAAAGTTTTTATACCAGGAAAATATTCATTGTGTTAGGGGCCTGCTATACAGTATTTTTCACAAATTTCCTTTGTCCCACAAGCTGACATGTAGGATGCTAGTATGAATTGCAATGATAATGTGCTTTTTGATTCTTAAGTTTCAGAAGATGCATGATCAACAGTGCTCTGCTCATGTGCTTGGGTTTATGTAGGAGCTCTCAAGAGTGCAGAGCCCCTGTGGACTGGGTACTTGGTCCTCAGAGGAATGACCCCTGAAATCCACAGCAGTTGTGTTTGAGGGAAGCAGCAGGGTGCAGGCTGCTGGCAGCTCCCATGGGTTGTCAGACCTGTGAGCACACACACTGTCCAGGCTCAGGGGATGTGTGTGTGCCCCCATTTCTGTAGCTACAGAAATTGCTCTGATATAACACAAGGAGATATTACACCTCAGCTACAAAATGGACAAGAACATGAGAGAAATGCCCAGGACAGCAGCAGCACAGCCAGGGGACAGCATGCAGAGATGTGATGGGACAGTGCCAGCACCTCCTGCTGAGCCAGGGCTGCCTCTGTCCCCCTGTGCTACAGATACCGACACTCCCGGCCCCTCCAGGGTCTGGGAACTGCCCTGCCACAAATAAACAATAACACAACATGTACTAATTACATCACAGTTTAATAACATTACTGATGCTCTGCTGGAAACTGGGCCTAAGAGCTAAGTAAGCTACACAGAGACCTGATCCACCAGCTGCAACAAGGCTTTGCACAATTTAGGTGTCAGGCTTGAGACAACATCTGAAAAACATTTCAGTGACTGAATTTTAGCTTTTCAGTGTCTGAATTTCCACCAGCCATAAAATATCACAGCAGTGCTTAGTGTTTTGCAAAAGGCACTGGGCAGCTGACACTACAACTATTACTGCTATTGCAGTTGTGCCCTGCCCTGTGCAGCTGCTGGGTCTCATTGGGATGTGCCAAGTACAAAAGCCATGAAGAGAGGAGCACCAGGGCTGTTTGTTGTGTGGCCATTCCCCACCACACAGCATTTTTCAGGCAGTTTCAGCCCTCAGCACTGTCACATTGTGAGGGGCAGGTACACATGGAGGGGTGTCTAAGGTATTTGGCACCGTAGCTCGTAACTACTTGAGTTTCCGTTAAGCAAAGGAAAGTACACCGAAGCATCCTTTGGCTCACAGGATGAAGGGCTGGTGAATTCAAGTCTACAAGTTACTTTTTTTCTTTTTTTTTTCTTTTTTTTTTTTTTAGAACACATATTCTTGTCAAAATAGCACCCATTCTGCGAGGCAAAACGTGGGGATGTCAGGAAGGAAAGATTAATATCATGAACTCAGGTTTCCTCAGGTCATATCAGTTTTACTTCTTATGACAGGCTGCTTTTTCTATTTCTGCTAAAATAAAGAGGGAGTTAGGGCTGCAATTAAAACCCAAATACGAATTAGAAAAGCAAATACAAAATAATGACATAGACACAAAAACCTAGGCAAGTACACTGAGCCACAGCATTCCTTCAGTAGCTTGGGCTTTTTTAAAAATATATATCCTTCAGAGAGGGTGGTTCCATGCTATCACAAGAAATATCTTGAAGGGCAGGAAACTGCCAGCAGTGGCAACAGCAATATATGAAATTGCTTCTCAATTCTTCATATCTCCAGTATGCCAGCAACTGTAAATCTAGCAATGTAAAAGCAGTCTGAACCCGCTGGGCTCCAGTTGTGCTTATTGTAGTGTGGAATGGCCAGAAACCAGAAGTGAAAAAATAACCTAGTGACCATGCTTGTGCCAGGTTCCTCCACTTCAAGTAAACAGTGCTCTCAAAAAAAGTTGGGGAAAAGATGATTGTCTGTAATGGATCTGTTTGCTCCTTTTCATTCATTTTGCACTAAAAGTTAATGCTTTGTTATGAGGCCACCTGTTTCTCCATGATGCAGTGATGGATGAGAGGTCTAAAGCCTCCTTGCTGAGGACTGGGGTGTGTGATGGGAATTTTTGGGAGGCAGGGCTCCCTCTGGGGCAAGGCACTTCATGTTACTGGATTGATTTTGGTTTTGCCTCATGTTTTGGCCATGGAGCAGCAATGTGAGGGCTGTCACAGCCCTCTGGAAGCAGCTACCAGAAGCATCTCCCCTTCTTTTCCAATTCATCCAGTCCTCATGCATCCTCCAAGGATGCTCCAGAGGATTACTCCAGCTGAGGAAGAGGAGAAGCAGAAGGCAGAAGAGGGCAGGGAGAGAACAGATTTCTTCTGGCTGCTAAAACAGGTCTGTCACATTTAAGGGAGATGGAAGCCAGGAAGGAGGAACAACACAGCTCTCCCAGCCCACAGCACCCCCTCTCTCCTCCGGGTGCAGCCGTGCTCCAGGGGCTGTGAACAGCACAGGGGATGAACACCCCGGCCTGCTGGGAGCAGGCAAAGCTGGGCTCTAAATACACAGGGACTACCTAGGTCAGCAAGGCACATGCTCTCTACTCACACACATTTAGGGATGGGCTGAAGGCCTGTTGGATGCAATGAGACTTGAGCACAAGAGCTCAAAGCTGCATCAGCAAAGAAAGGCAGGCTCAGGGTCTTGCCCAGGCACCCACTCCGCCCCCAGGCAGCTCTGTCCAGAGCCATCAAACACACCAGTCCCTGCTCTGAAACCCAGCCAGCCAACCCCACATCACAGCTTTCCAGGATTTCAACTTCCTCAAATAAAGAAGAGATGATGAAATTAGAAAGGACATTTCTCTTCACACTCCTGGTGGCTTATCAACATTAGAAACTTAAAATAAATTAATAACACTTAGATTAGTACTACAATGGAAAAATTAATTCAATCTTTATTTTAAAAATATTATTTTTATTCTATTGGTGTCACTGTGATAAGAACAGTGTGGAAGCATAAATCCTTCCCTCCGTGAAGCCAGCGTAATTGCACGCTGCGTGCTAGCTATTCTACCCACATCGGAAATGCATCCTTAAAACATTTCAGCTTAAGCCTTGTCAGTACTAATCCTAATGCCTGATGCTGAGATGTGTATTTTATTACTGTGTATAAATGAAAATGGAAAACCTTCATGGAGGATTACAGGGAGCAGTAATGACCTCCACAGCATTACGGCATGAAGATGTTCCCAGGCGCCAAATGGGATTCTGGGATAAAAGTGACATGTGTCTGCATAACCTTGGCACGCGCTCCTGGTACACATGTACCTACCAGCTGTGGGATTGTAAACATATGTCCTTTCTAGTGAACTGAATTTTCATTTATGAGGAGGCTAAAAACCAGGAGCGAGCAGGGGAGATGGATTTTGGCTGAGGCAGCTACTGGGCTCCAGCTTCCCCCCAGCTAGGGAAAAGACTGCTGCTGTTCCATGCTGTCATGAGAGTGTGGACTTAAGGATGGCAGAAAAAAACAAGAAGAAATGGCAGGAGAATGAAAAAACAGAGAAGAACAAAGCTGGAGGGGTAGAAGAGTGGAGGGGGGAAGGAAGTAAAGAGGGATGAAGCAGGAGGAGAGCAAGCAGCAAAGTGCTGGGGATGGGGGATGAATCTCCCTGCTTTCATGCCCCACTTCTCCAAAGGACTGCCCCTCCTCTGCATTTTTAGGGATGCTCTGGAGAGGAAGTGTGATTAATCCAGCATGTACTGGGTTACTCCAGTCCAGTGATGGCTGTGCTTGGGATTATTCCAAAAGAAGAGGAGGAAGCACATTTGGGGAAAGGGAGACAGGAAAGCACAGAAATAGGCAAGGTTTCTGTCATCTGTGCTCCCTAAAAACAACCCTTGCTCCTTTTACAACAGCAGTGAAATGGAAGTGAGAAGCTTTGAAACCTCGTTTTATTTGGCCCAGTTTTACTCTAATCTACCCTGGGGCCAGAAACACAGCTTTTCAATCTGCCAGAAAGTTGTTCTGCTGACCCTGAAATGTCAAACTGTTATAGGGGACTGAATCCAAAATTGATTACTTCAGAGATCAGACAATAGCCACTTTTAGAGTGATATTTTTTTTTAAGTCTTTCCTATGAACTTTAAAAAAAAAAAAAAANTTTTCTTAGAAATTTAAAAAAAAAAAAAAAAAAAGAGAGAGAGAAAGAGCCACTTTTGAAATAAGAGCAAGTAACCATGAGCACGGAGCTTTCTGGGATACCAGCAGTGGGTCTTTGCAGGGGAGGGGAGGAAGCACAGACTGACCCGATGTCTGCTGCCACAGGGCAGGAGTGAGATCCCGAGGACGGAGCACACAGGGCACGAGTTTAACCCAGCACTGGCACACAAGCTCTGCTCAGGGCTGGATGGCTGCCTTGACTGACTCCCAGCCTGTTTCCATCATGGGCAGACTTGCAGAGAGACAGTGCCTTAGCCCTTCAGCCCACAGCCATTCCCGGTGCTTCGGGGTCCATCCTGTGAGATCCAGGGCTGCAGCGGCCACTGCTGAGCTCATGGGGAGAGCCCCATCCCTCTGCCAAAGCCCCTTATTCCAGCTCCCCTCGAGATATGCCCTCAGGAAGCATTTTGATTCCTGTCTCCAGCTATCAGCCCATCACAAACACACTAATCTATATGTTTATACTGTAGTAAACAAGTGCTCTTGCTAAATCTCAGCAATTACAAGTGCTTCATCCTTTTCTTTAGCCAGCCAGCAATAGAAATACATTTAATTAGTTAACACCCCCTGCCAATTACAACATCTGAGGAAAGTATTGCTGAGATCGTTGGTCCTAATTATTTTAATATTCAGGAGAACCACTTTAACATAACAAGATAATTACTCATGGATAAGGGTTTATGAGAGCTGCAATCCTTTCCTTTATTTTCTACAATGCAAGCCTAGGCCTAGTTAAATTTCTGGACACATTTTCAATTTAAGATTAAAAATTGTAATTTGTGAGAAATCATCAAAGCACCACATGCTGGAAGAAAAATAACTATATTCAATCTCTGTTAACACTATAGCAAAATAAATTCACTGTGTATTACATGCAATTAAAAGTGGAGTCTAAGGGAATTGGTTTGTTTCTGTTTAAAAAGATCTTTTCACATGTACTGAATTGATCAGTTATGAGAAACCCCCTGACAGTTCCTCATGTTAGACAAAATGTGAGTTGCCCTTTACTAATCTAGCCTGCATCCTTTCGTAACCATGTGAATCCTCCTTGCCTGCTCAGAGTCAATGGGAAAGCTGAGCTGCCTTCCCTACTGCACATCCTTGACTCACATTTCTGTTGTTTGCAGTGTGACCATCAACAGAGGAGTTTTCAGCTGAGAAAAAGTTGGTCTTGGTACCTGTTATATTTTAATACTATATCATACCCAAAGAGATATCCCACAAGGGTTTTTCACATGCCAAATCCCAGAAATATATGCATGTATTCATCTAAAAAGAGTTTGGCTGGGGCTGTGGAACAATAAACTGTGTGCTGTTCCCTTCATGCACATTCAGAAATAAGCCTTTCTTCCATGTCCCTAAAGACAGCTTTAATATATAGCCAGTGAAATATTTCAGCGTTTCTGGTTCTGTATTTGTACTCACGGAAGTACAGCCTGTTCACAGTGGAAGCCCATTTTGAAAGGAAATTTTCTTTTAAGAAAGTAATTTGCCCATAACTCCCACATTATGTATTTGCTTGGTCCCTGTACAATGCACAGGTGGGAAAAATGGGAAGATGAGAGATGAGCACCACCATTAAATGTCTCCATTTGCTCTGTGCATAAAGAAAGCACCTGACGGCACAGCTCTTGCTCGTGAGGACAGACTGTACTGAATATTGGGTTATCCCACCCAATCATTTGAAATTACACTCAAGTGATGAATAGCCAGGCACCAACTAAAAATATGAGCTAATCCCGAGTTCTACTCCTTTCACTACTGCCACCACCAAACTTTACAGCTAACCTTAAGTAAAAGAGGTTGGCTGCTAATCAGGTGTTTAAATATTGAGAAATAGAATTTAGAATTTGACAAAGAGAAAAAAAAAAGCCAGCACTACCCATTAATTTTACTCTACAATCAAAATGATTTGAATTTGTTAACTAGAATATTTGCCAATTTTACAGCCAACTACCAGAGCACACACACACAAAAACCCCTTTCAAGTAAATATATAGTAACAGAGAGGGAAAAGAATTCCACTTAATTTAGTGAAGCGAACTTTGCCTTTAGCCCAACAAGTGTGCTTTAATTCAATTGCAAGGATTATAAAAACAATGCATATCTAAACAGTGGTGATAAATTAGTGGAATTAATCCAAATAATAGGCAAATGTTAAGAGCAACATATGTAGAATGAGTGCAAAGTTAGATTAATTTAAAATAAAACCCTGGAGTTATGTAACCAATTACAAAAATTGCATTTAGCAGTAAAAGAGCAATTAAAAAAAAAAAAGCCCTAACCCCAGACATTATGTGCTGGGGACAGGACAGGGCTCATAGAGAACCTGGAGATGAACTGGAAAAGCAATTGAACAGAAAGTTTGTCTGGTTTTACTCTGTTATGGAATCAAAGTGCTCGGATATGGCCTCATAATACACAGATGAAAGGCTCATTTCTCCCCAGATGGGGCTCAGTAATCAGATATAGAAACAGCTATTTTTAATGAAGACCTGCAAAATCATAAAGGCTTAGATGTTGCTGGCTGGAATAAAGCAATGGGTGGCAGACAAGGCAATTCACTAATCTGCCTGGTGGCACAAAACCAAGCCTGATCAACACATTTTTCATAGCAAATCACATTCCTTCAGTAGGGCTGGCCCAGAAAGGCAGCCATGCCAAGCCAGAGGGGAGCCTGGTGCCAATTGGCACTCACGTCCCTCAGGTGGGAAAGCCCAACTGCATTACACAGCCTTGTACATTAAAAGACAGCAAATACCTGCTGTATTTTTCAGTCCATCATCCTGACAAAATGGTCCCACCAGTTCATCCTTTTTCCTGTGTATCTAGTCTAGTCTATTTAAAATCTTTCCAGCTGGGGGTATTCATTGGGTATGCAGGCAGCCATCCCAGTAATTGCCACAAAATTGAACATCTCTTACTTAACCCTTTCTTTTCCATGTACACACTTCATATCCTTTGAATCCAATGTGTTCTGATATACAAAGCCCACACTTTTTTTTTAATGGAGTTTTATATTTTGAAAAATGGTAGCAGAGATTTATTTCTCTTTGTAACACACTAGAATGCCAACCAAAGGCCACCATACCAAAGAAACAAACACCAAACCCCTAATAAAAATCTTAGTGGAACAAACACAGTCTCAAGAAAGACAAATAAATAATTTCAGATGGCACAAATTTGTGTATTTCCACACTGAGTAAACCCCTGCTTAAACTGCTGTCCAAAGCAAGTTGAAGTTTTACATGGAGGGACCTGCAGGTTCTCTGTGGCACCTACAGACACAATTCATGCACTGGGCACCTGAGATTCATCAGTGCTCCCCACCTGCTCTAAAACACATTTAGATATCAACTCTGCAATAAAGATGTGCTGTCAGATTTCTGGCAAAGTGAAGTCAGGCTAGCCTTGCCAGAATAGAAAGGAAAGCAAGAGATCCTGGCAAGGCAAGGATAGAGGTAGAACTCCTATTCTGAGAAAAAAACAAACCCCCAAATCAGAAAAAAAAAACCCAAAAAGCATCACACAAAAATTAAAGACAAACAAACAACAAAACAAAACCCAAAGCAAAAGGAACTTTACATCATTATTGGCAGTGAAAGTATATTCTGTGGGCTTGATTTCCTGACAAGACAATCTGGCATTTGCAGACAAATAATACCACACAGACATGGGCAACTACTCAGCTCATGCTACAGAGTTGCCAGCCCACCACAAAGCAAAAAAGCAAACATAAACCCCACAGTAGTTCCTCAAAACCATTTTCTGTTCTTTGTGGATCCTGGCCAAGTCATATATCTCATGCCCACAACAACCTAACTCTATGTCTCCCAAGGGAAAGTTTTCTCAGGAGTGGAAAATTGGGGGCATAGGAGGGAATCCATTACATCCTCATTTCAGCAGTGCCATGACTGTAATATTCCCGTAATAAAGAAATTAAGAAACACAACTAAGTGTCATAGAAATGTTAAGCACTATTAGCAAGTAGTCAATGTATGGACTTTGTAGACAAAGTGACCTCAAATCCATTAAAACCTAAACTCATGGCCATGAGAGATACAGGACATTACCAAATGTCCATTAGCAAGGGCCAGTGAACTATGCTAAGTGGGCTGTCAAACTTACAATGAGCAAAACTCAATATTTGTCTATAACCTCACTTGAGTTCAGAGTTCTCCTGACCCACCTGGGTAAAAGTCTGGCTTTCAGAGGCTCTGTTCAGGCTTTTCCTGTTTCAGATTAAAACCCCCCTACTGATACTGGATGCCAGAAATAAAAATCAAAAACACACATACAAAAACACTGTTTTGATGATGGCCTATCTTATTGTTGGTAAGATGTTCTGTTTTAACACCTGCTGCTGCTTCCCTGTCAGGTATCTATGAATAAGGCAGAGGATGTGTGAAGGAGGACAAATCACAGAAATATTGCTACTTACAGCTTTGAACTGAAATTATACTTTCAACTCTTGGTAAAACAAATAAATTAAAAAAGAAGTCATAACATTCCAAGCATATTGATGATTAAATGAAACTAGCCTGTACTATGAAATAAAAGTTTGAGTAGCATAAGCAGGGAGGGAGTGCTGTCAGCCAGGGACCCCAGCAAACTGCCTGAGAGCTGAAGTCGAGGAACCTGATCTCAGTTTGCTGTATGGACATTCCAGCAGGGCTACCCTGCCAGAGACCCCAGCTCCCTCTCTTTTTATCTTGTACACACCCTCCAGGTGGGAGGGTGAGGAGAAACACCAGCAGTGCAGGCCTGGATCTGAACTGGGAAACTGAGAGGCACCCAACCAGGGTTCTTACAAGAGCAGTGTTTAATCTACAGAAAACTCTGCAAATGCAGAGGTCCCAGTGAGGAGCCTGCTTACTGGTTCTCTTAAGTCTCTGCGACTTTGATCTCTGCTTCCCAAGGTGGGCTGTGGCTCAGCTTTATGCATATCAAAACTGCCAGTCAATGCAAGTCCTATTTTGGATTATGACAGGATTGAGCCCTCACTGCAAGTCTGTTGCCTGGTTTTCCAGGCCATCAGCAATCAGTTACCCAAAGACACCAGAAGCCACAGATCTTTACTAAATGACAACTTATTTCTTGGTGCATCTCTGGTGCTGGTTTATTTTGGTTTGGTTTTTGTTTTTATGATAGTGAAATGCAAGTGCAACTAAAGCCTTCCTTAACTGAAATTGGAGGACAAATGTGTTTGTTCCTTATAAACCCAAACAAGTTGGCTGACTAAAAAAATGTATTTTACCAACATGTAAAACCTAAATGACTGACCAAAGCTCCTAAGAGAGTCACATGTTGCAATTTGCCACCTCGTAACACACAGTCTGATGATGCATTTGACTGCCAAGAACCAGGAAACGCCCACGGTCTGATAAAACAGAGTCCCCAGGCCCAGGAAATTCCTCTGTGTCAATGGGAGCCAAAGAGAGATGCCAATAGCCCAAGAGAAGCAGTTCTGCCATTTAGATAACAAGGAAAGAGAGGGTTCGGCTATGTTACGTGTACTCAGTGGAGAATTTTTAATTCAAGAGGCCAGCTTAATGCTAATCAAGCTTAATATATTTTCACACTGGTTTAAATAGGAATGGGATTGGACTCCAAACAGCCTGTGTGAGCACATGTGCTCCCAACCACTGAACAGGGGCTGGTGGTCTGCATTCCCATCATCAGGCATTAACCACCCCCATATGCTATCTCAGTCAAAAGTGTTAACCACCTTCAGAGCTCAACATTAACTCCTGTTACAGCCATAAATGAGTTCCCAGCAATAATCTGCTCTGCTTTTTTCTTTTTTTTAATTTTTTTTATTTTAATCTTGCTCTAATTATTAAGGAGCAAAACACTGATGAACAACTCTGATTGCATATTCTAAAAAAAAAAGTACCACCCTCCAGCTGCTCTGCTGGTGAATCCCCTTCTTGCTGCTTGTTGGGATTTACTTTCAGCCCTTTGCATCTGAAACTAATTACTGCAACACCATCCTCAACATTAATTCTCTTCTCCTCTCTGGAATCAGAAGCAATATGGTAAATTCAGAAGAAAATTTTTCATCTCTCTTCCTAAAGGGAAGATCTCAGCTGTTCAATGAAGATAATGGTAAATGAGTCACCAATTTCAGAAGGTGAAGCTTTCCGACACCCCTTTATCAGAAACCATTGTCTGAAATTTCAGCTGGTGATTTAGGAAACTTTTTTTATATGAATGTCACCAAGACCTAGTGAAATCTGTCAGCTTTCTGTGAGATCCTCAAGATGAATTGCAGCAATATCTTGTCAACCAGCTCTCTTAAACTTCCCTATGTATTCTCCTTGCACCTGTTTCACTATTAGCTTTTCTCCCAGAAAATGTTTTGCCCAAGTTTCTTCGGCAATGCTTGCTGGAATTTTGGTATTTTTCTTCCTTTTTAATTAAGCCCCTTCATTTTCAATGAGAAGAAGCACTTATTAAGTGACCAGAGTTTTCAGGCAGTTGCAGTTACTGTATTGCAGTGTTAAGTAGAAAGATTGTGCTGTCAGGCTTGATACATCTGAGATACCCTGCCACAGTTGGCTTCAAGAAGTAAAGTCACCCCTTACCCCACTCCAGAACTTCTGTCTCCCATCACCTCATCAGCCCCATTTCTGCATCTGTCTGGTCTCTGCAGTTTGGTGCAGCTGCACCTCTGATGCTCCTCAATGTCTCCCTGTTAGAGGTCCTCAGCTCACAATTCAGCAAACAGCAAATGTGCTGCTGCCCAGCTGGGCAGGCTCCCCTGGGCCAGGCACCTGAAGAGTGGCTTTGTGGGAGGCACAGCCTTTAGTCCAAGAGATATAGCTACAGCAAACATGTACTTGTATGTTTTCTGCTATTCAACGGGATGCTAAAAATAAAAAGAAATGAAGAATCAGTATTTCATTCAGTTCAGCAAGCAGATGTAACTTGTGCCCTTCCACACAGACTTCCCTATGCTAAATATTAATAATAACAATTAGACTTTCTAGTAGATGACACTGTGCTTTCTCAAATCACTCCAGAACATGAAGACTCACTGCTCGAATTCTCTGGTGCCTGAACTACTGCATTGCTATGCACAATATTAGAAGAATTAAACAACTCAATGCTATACTGTTATGACCAAAATAACAACTGAAGCAGTTCTCCGTTTCTGTGTGCATTCTCTGAATACAATCTGAACCTTTTACAATAATATGTTCACAGCATTTACACCCTGACAATGGACTATAAAGAAAGTTTAAAAAGCAGCAACAAGATAAAACCAAACCCAGCTGAGGATCAGATCTCTCAAGTCATTTAGGTGAAGATGAGAATGAAAAGCTGTATAATTTCAATTAAACTCTTCTCCAAGTACTCTCAAGAACTTCCTAGTCTGTAATTTTTAATCTATCAAGTTAAAATGAAGAACTGTTTGACCCATGTTTTTGTCATCGTATCAATTGAGAGCTTATATTTGGCACTTGCCATTTGAAAGAATGCAGCCAAGTTTTCAATGGATAAAACTGAAAAAGAATAATTGAATGAAAGAAACTTCCATGCAAGTCCTGGAAGAAGGGCTATTTCTGTTGGGTTTAGTCTGATTTGGTCGTGAGTATCACTGCTGCCATGTGCAATCCTTTGCGTGGATAAGCCCTCATTAACACCATGCACAGAGATGGCAAACAGCTCTATTTCTCCAAAGGCAACATCCCACTCTTTCCCTTGCCCCCTTCCCCATATTTGTGGGCTGTCAGATGAGTCACTGGCTCTTTGAGATGACTCTATTACATTAAGGGCTATAATTTCCCCCTGTGTAGCCCACTTGTGTTTTGAGCACAGTTTTCATGCCCACGCTTTGGAACAGGAGAGCTGCGGAGCCGACAGCCAAGCCGAGAAAAAGCTTTGAGTATGAGGATTAGAAGAAATTTGCAACGTTGTGTTTGCAGTGTTTTGTACTCCACTGTTCCCAGAGATAATGCCTTCACTTTTACTTGTAAGATCTTTGTGTTCCTCACTACAATCAATGAGAGGAAATCTGACTGTAAACCTTTTTGTTTTATATTATCATTTCATGTTGGTTTGGTGTGTTAATCAAAGTGTCAGTAATGGCTGAAAAGGGAACTCATTCAATCCTCAAATGAAGAGAAATCTGAGCTTTCTAACACTGGCACATTTTCTAGTGGATAAGCTTTTTCACAGAGTAATTATTTCATTTTCCGGAAAGATTACTGATTACATCACATTGGAAAAAACTAAGAGAGGGCCCTTTATCTTCCCCATGTTTCTGCAATTCTTGTACAAACTTATACTTGTTACCAGGAAAAATGACAAATTTGCCATCTGATCAAAATGTTAACAAGGTAAGTGTCAGTGAGATGGATCACTGACTGTCACTGCAAGCCAGAACATGAGGATACATTGATATTTCTCAATATATTCACTGCTTCCCCAATGTTCGCTAACAACATTTCTACTGCGAGTGTAATAAATCACAGAGAAATAACAAGCTGCATAGGATCTCTAGGATATGATAGATTTGTCGTAATAGCAGTATCTGCAAGGTAGAAAACAATTGGTAATGATCTATAGAAAGACCTAATCAACTGTCATTTGCTATAATGTGGCAGACGAAGCAAAGATATGAAATCCATAACACTTCTTTAGCCACTGCCCTCCCCATACACATCCACACGCGTCAAGTGGGGAATAGTAAAGAGAATTAATGAGCTTTGGGGTTGCAGAAGTAGAAAAGAAAGTTAATAGCATGCCCTGGATGCAATCATTAAATTATACACTGCTGAACAAGGTGAGGGATAATCACAGAAGCTGCATAGTCCTGTGACAGTGGTAAAGGCTTTTACCAAGCCTGTGCTTCCTCCTTTATTTCTTTTGCAGCTATTTCATTATTTTAAAACGTACTTTATGCCAAAGTGGAGCTGGATAACCACAGGAAAAGCCCAAGCTATGTTCACAAGGGGTCTCAGAGGACTGAAGGCAGCACATGTCGAGGCTCTCTAGGTATTTTCTGCAGCTCAGGAGACCAAAACCAAATGTCTGTTTTGCTTTGGGCTGTGCCAGGTTGCCAGGTCCCAAATTGACTGCTGAGCCTTTAGTGTTCCTTTGCCTGCTCCCACGTGGGAGGGGAAACACCCACCTTCCAGAAGACACATGCAAGATGTGCAGCTTCAGTTTACTAAAACACAGAAGTTTAACAGAACTACTTTCCTGGGAACTCAAGTGCTGCCTGGGGTTAATGCCTGAAGTCTTGAATTTTATACACTGAAATACCCTCTCTGCATCACACCCACCTAGAATAATTTCCAGGTGAAGAACTGACATTTACCTATAAACCCAGAAGCTTCCAAAGTTACACAGATTGTTTTGTGGCGATTTTTCTTGCTAGCCACACCAGGAAAGGCTCTCTGGAGAACAAGGCAGCCTAATGCATGCAAGGGGATTCCTGGGTTTAAAATTTAAAAAGGAAAATTCAACCATTTTTACAAGGTTCAAATCAACCTCTTCCTTTTTTTTCCCCCCCCCCCAAAAGGTTTGTGGAAGAATGATGGCTGCTTGGTGCTGCTTTGCTTGCAAGTCACATTTTGCTAAGTGAATGCATTTCTGAGAACACAGGAATTGCTGTGCTGCCTCAGCACAGCAGTGCTCTGCTCCAGCATCCTGCCTGGCAGCTGCTGCAGGAGAATGTGCAGGAAACCTCCTAGTGGGCAATTATGGGAAAACCTGTTCAGATCCAAAATTTTCTTCCAGCCCCTCTATCAGTCAATAAAAATTGGCACATCTTGAAACATGGAGGTTTGTCTCTTTTCAAGCATTTATTTCAAGTCCTTCCCAATGTTTGGAACTTAGCATTTTTCCATATCAGAGAGCTTGCTAAAAGCTGTATTTTCAAAAGTCCTTATCTTCCAGCCTGGCACTAAGCAAAGCTGGACAGATTTTGGAAAGGGCTCAGCTCCTTGGTGAAGGGGAACTGCTGAGTTCTTTTGCAAATCTGTCCTTAAAGGGTCACAACGGGAGCTGCTCTGTGCAGAGCACTTTGAAAATCTGTCCTCAGTGGGAGGTGCTAAGCCTTCAGAAAGCTGGAGCTCAACACTTTTGATAATCTGGCCCCAAGTTAACTATCAGGGGCCAAATTAAGTGATTTAGAGGCAGAAATACCCTACTGACAGCAGTGGAAATTTCCACTTGGCAATGAATGGCTCAATAGGATTCTGGAATAATAGAGCCATGAAAAGTGGATAATGCAACAAATAAACATCAAAGGGCAAGACTTTCCTTTTCAATCATGTCTGTTTGCGCCCTGCATAAAAGGTCTGAAATATTCTGACACGAAAGAAGGAGGAGGAATGGTTAACTGTACAGCCATGCACTTCCTTCTGAGATGAACACACAGCATTTCTTAGGAACAGTGATTTCTTAGTATTCATATGACATATAGGTGGTAATTCACATGATATATAAGACACTAGTGGTACTTAAACTAGTCGCCTCTTCCTATCATAGAATCATAGGACGGTTTGGGCTGGAAGGGACATTAAAAATCATCTAGTTCAACTCCTCTGTCATGGGCAGGGACAGCTTCCACTAGACCTTGTTGTTTCAAGCCTCATCCAATGTGGCTTTGAACAATTCCGGGGATGGGGACATGTGCCAAAGGGAGAAGAGCCTTACATTTCTCCAGTTCTTTTCCACTCTGGGAGTGAAGCTTTGCCAGCCAAGCTCCTTTGCTTAGGAACAAATAACTTCCCTCTCTCTCACTTAGATATTTTCAGCGTTCAGCCACTTCCATCCACAATTTTGATCAAAAGTGAAGTTTGCACATAACTGTTTTATGATCACCTGTGGCATTTCTGACAGAATTTCAGGGGAACTTATTGGTACTCAAATGATCTTGCCCACCACAGAGCTTGAACCTCAGGCAATTTCTCCACTTTCCCATGGCAGTTTTGGCCATACCTACCACCAAGATTAAGACTTCTGTCCTTCACTTTTGACAGAATATCCCATTAATGAAGGTTTCCTGCACATTTAGAGGGGAAGGCTTGAGGACAAAGCTAAGAAGGGTATCTATGTTGTGGACTGGATGGAAGGACATCATGTTTCCTTCATGGCTTCAGGTCTCTTCCAAAGGCCTGGACAGAATACTGTCATTTGCAGGTCCCCATGACACACCTCGATGCAGGGGCACACAGGTTTTTTGGGTCATAGGAACAGCCTATGAAGCTGTTCTCTGAATAGCTCACAGAAGCTGAAGACATCATGTTACAATGGACAGTGAGAAGATATCAGGGTAGCACATTGAGGAGAAAAATTGGACACCAGAATAATAACTAGAATATGGTTATTTAGCAAGTATTAACGTCAGCTTTCTGTTGCAGAAGCTATTTTTCTCATTGAAGCCAGGGTAAGGCAGAAGAGACTGAGACATGAAAGATACTGCACACTTCTTCCCCCAAAGGGACAGAGCAAGGCAGAGGATGAGCATTTTCATTTCACCAGAGGAAATCTGGTTATCAAGATGTAATCTGTTAATAAATGCTGTTCCATGTAATTAAAAGAAAACAACAACAACAAAAAGCCACAAAAATGACTGTGGACCAGCAGGAAACAAGAAACTCTCCATGGAGAGTGGCAATTCAGAGAACACCCAGCACGTGTCCCACCTTCCCTATTCCCCCTCTAGTAACAGACCCATTTTATACATGGTGATTAAGGCACTAAAGCAAAAAAGTATTAACATGATTCACATGTAGAAAACAAGGTTATTAGAAGTAGGGATCATTTCAGCATATTGTTCTCCCTAATAAGCATAGCAATGAGTAATTGAGTTTCAGGCAATCTCCAAGGTGGTGCTTTGTAGAGAAAACGGAACTTGGCATGATGTCTACTTTTCCTTTAATTACATTGCCCTAATGAGCAACTTTCTTTACTCTCAGCAAATTTATTTCTTGAGGAGAAGGAACAGTAATAAACATGTAAAAAAGATCACCAGGTAGCACGAGAGAAGAAACATCAGCAGCTTAAAATGACAAGAGGTTACTAAAAGTGGTGGAAAAACACCAGATTGTTCTCAGCTTCATTATGCTTATCACTCTTAAAAGCAAAGGATGCAAATGGAGCACACTATCTAACCTGGGAAGTGTCCTTGTTCTACTGTTATTTCCTTTTGCACACGTTCCTGAGAACAACCCAGAAACACAAAGTGCTGATACATCAGTCCACAACTCCTCAGCTCACACACAGCAGAGCGCAATTCTGCCTCCTGCCCTTGTGCAAGATGAAAAGAGAGAATCACATGCCAATAACATCCTTCTGAGTGTCAATATTGCCACTACAACCTAATACAAAAGGATAAAGGGCTGGCTTTTCCTAAGTCTTTAAGGCATTTAGACATCTGACTCTTAAAAGTCAATGGCTGTTTTGCTTATCTTTTTTTTAGAAAACCACCTGAGAATCCACTTACGGCAAAGGACTCCCTGAATGTCCCTTTCTGGAGAAAAAAAACTGGGACATTTCCTGCATATGTTAATTCCTGTATTTTTTCCCCTAAGCATTTTCTAGGAGACACCACACCAGTGAAGGCAGACCCCCTTTTCTACAGCTGGGTGAACACGTCACCTCTTGTTAAAATACCTGAGGTGTTCACCTCCAGAGAGCAGCAATTGCTGCAGCTCACAGGCCTCGGTTGAAATAAGCCAGTGCACTACCAGGTGACAATCTGACTTTGTAAATGCCAGTAGTAGCATTATTCTTCAGGAAAAAAAAAAAAAAAACCAAAAAAACCCCTTCAAACACTGAAGCAAAGTTCTTGAGAGTCATTCAAGTTTTTAATGTTGCTCAAAGCTGGGGAGCAGATTGTAGAATATCTACCAGCTGCCCTAGGGCCACAGTTTCCTACAGGGAAGCGAGAACTCCACGTGTTGGATTACTCCATGAAGCTGTAGATGGGTGATCAATCCACCTTTTTCTTGGTCAGGATCTGCAATTCATTCATGCAATCAGCACTTTTAACCTGACTCACTTCAGAACTTCACAATGTTCCTTCACTTCTCTGCATCACACCTGCAAGTTCTGTTACTTAATGCACTCACAGAGCCAGTAGGAAACTTCACTAACATTTGTTAAAAAAAAAAAAATGCTCCGAGGTCTTCAAAAACAGGCACTTCAGATGTAAAAGTGTGAAATAAAATTATCTTCAAATAGAAAATCTGAAAGTGTCAGTGGCAGCAGACACCTAAGACCTTAAATGTTTATGCAGCTTTATGTATCGTTATTTCCTCAGTAAGTCTGCCACAGAAATGGCAGGGGTATGGGAAGAAAGTATGTTAGCACTTATAGTCTACTCGTAAATGCATTAAGTGCAACTATTTTACTGAGAAAAAAACCAGGAGGAGAGCAGAGGCCCATCTCCTGGGGAGCTAATCTCAATTACTGCTCCCAATCATGCTTCAGCTGAAGAAAACCCTGCACAGAGCCTGTGCTGTACGTGACCTGGCAGTTGTGTGCACTTGCCCCTTCAAAGACACTCACGTAATGAATGAGAATAGACTTTTTCCTTACAAAAAGAAAGAAAAAAGTGATCGTTCAAGGAAAAAAGAAATTCTAAAAAAAAGGCCTTCCATTAAAACTCTATTTATTGCAATACCTTCCCACTGCCACAGAGATCACAGTCCCTAGAAGCAAGCTACCAGTACAGAGAAGTAACTTCTGTGGTCGAAAGAGAGACACAAATGTTTAGTTGAATTTGGTTATATGTTTACCACAAACTTATGATCAATTTTTGCAATTAACTGCAGGAGAGGATTCTTTGCCAGCCTCGTACACAATACTGCAGCTATCCAGGCAAAGTGGGACACAGGCTGCCTTACTTTTCCCTGTTTTTTTGGAATACCTGTGCTTGAATAGCTATAATTACTCTGTAACTCAGCCAAGAAGGATTTTGAAGCTTTCTTTTCCTTGAAGCAGTAAATGCCACTGCTCAATGTGGGCACCAGTTGTCACTTTCTCCAATTTGCAGGGTGCAAAAGCTGAAACAGGGAAAATGCTGCACTGCGCTACTTGAAACCCCTTTCAGTGGCTCCCTGCAGCATGGGGAGGCACAGGCAGCCAAAAGAAGCTGTAAGCACACTTTGCAAAGTGCAGCTCTTGGTTGTCAGAAAGATAAAAGTTTCCTGCACATGGAAAATAGCAGCATGGGCTGTTTTCGAAAACAGATCATACATTTCTGGTAATTAATTGAATTTTGGAGATGTTTCATTTTTGCCCCCCAAGGAAACACTGTTAGTTCCTCTCTTGTGAGCATCCTGTGTGTTTCAAAACACACACTTAATTCCACAGAGAATTCAGGCATATTAGCATGTTAAAATTCTCTGAGAAGATACATCAGCCAGTGTGCAGTCAAAGCTCTTTACTCCTCCATCCTGACAGGTACCTGTGGTTCCAAGCTGGGCATTTGGTCACTGTGCTCTGCTCATGGCACTGCTGGACCCCACCTGCCCCTACAGCACCGCATAAACACTGAGCAGGGCTACAAACACTATCCAATAAATTTGAGGGCTGGAGAACAGTAGGAGAGAGGGGAGCAGATTCTCACATCATCAGGAGGGAAATAGGCTTTTAAAAAGCCAGTTGTGCCTGTGCACAACAATGAAGCTTTATGTCTATATAAACTGACAAGTCAAATTGTCCTCCTGGGCCCAATTCTCAACATCAGTGCCATTTGATGGCGATCGCTGCCTCCTGCCTCTGCAGCCGAATGGCTCTGTCTGCCAGCAAGGGCAGGCAAGATGATTAAAATAAGCATTAGCAGAATGGTTTGGTGATTAGCTTCTCCCTCTCTCCTTTTTTTCTCTTAGTTTTCTCTTTTTTTAACATATAGTTTTGGTCCCTCGAAGATTGCCAAAGCCTTTTCTTCATTAGCAGTGTACTTAACAAGTGTAAATTTAAAGTACTCATTTTCTTAAGGTCAAGGATTAAAACAATTAAGGAAAACTGCTGCAACCTAGCACCAGATTCAATCCTTAACAAGGAACAGAAACAATGGTGCTTAACATATTTAAATAAAACCAAATTGTGCACAACTATCATAACACTGTTAAACTAAATTCTCACTCTACTGCAATGTTTTGTTAAAATTTCCTTTCTGAAACTGAAGTAACACATTTTTTCCCCCACTATGGCAACAGGTCTGTGGTCCCTTTGCACTGCTTTCCTGGTAAAAACAACGCAACAAAAGCTAACATCCACTCTCATTCTGTACTCATTTTAGCATCAGCCTTCTGACATTGTACGCGCTCAATCCCTTGCCAGGTCTGTACTGGGTTTCAGTGTGATTTGGTTTGTGCGTACAAACGACTTGCTCCGATATCCTGAACCTTAAAGAGAACACAGGGGAGCATTTCATTTGAAGTTTAAGGCAATGTTTTAATTTGGAGAAGAAAAATCACTCTTTAGAAAATGGCAACTCCCAGATAGGCTTGTCAGCTTTCCATTTCATCAATTCCAAAAAGCTGAGTATCTGGGATAATAATGGGGCGTGTTGTCCCCACCAGCATGAATTCAGCTTACACTGCCTCAAAAGATAAGCAGAGATCTGGAGACAGTTTCACCTCAGGGCTGGGAATACACAAGAAGGCACCTGAGCAGCTAAACAAGTCCAAGCACTGACAGTGTGAACAGGCCTTAGAGACCATGCTCACTTTAATCCCCTTATCAGCAACTTCTCCTTGGTTGGAGGCTCTTCTTCACTATGTCACTTGCCAATGAAGTACCATCAAGGACACAAAAGAGAAAATACTCCACGAGTTAAACACAGCAAACATCCTACAGGCACCAAGAGATCCTTTGCAATGGTCACAAAAAAATATACTATATTATAGATTAAATGTAAGTGGATCCTGGAAGCTGGAAGCTTTTACCTGTGAGGAAAACGACTGTAGAAACCTTGAGGCAGGAAAGGGTAAGAAGCATCAAGAGCAGTGATGGAATGCAAAGAGACAGCCAAACTAGAGGGCAGTGAGGCTACTCGATGATATGTAAAATGCCAAATGTACATTGCCTTCCAGACAGAGTCTAGGTGTAAAAGGCAGGTGTGTGATCATCAGGGATGGCTGCCTTAATGGAAAACCTTCTAACCACTTCTAATTATTTTCTATAGTTGAGCTGCTTCCGTTTCTCCAGATCCTATGGAAGATATCACAATGAATGAAGTAGCTCTTAATCAGATCTGATTATGATATCCTGCTATCTTCAAATAAGTGCAGCAATACACACAGCATACAGGCAGGTCTCAGAGATTTCAGGTGTCAAATTAAGGAATGCCTCACAGGGTTGGAAAGGACAGAAAATACCACAAACAGTGGGGTTTTCATCTAGGGAGACATATGTGGCCATAGGAGGTCTCCCAGGATTGCTGCTGGGCCTTACTGACAAATTTGTCAGTTTTGCCTTATGTAGGTTGAGGACATGGAATAAGCTTGCATGGCATGTCAGTATCATCCAGGGGTTTTCAAGTCCTAATCAGACAAAATATCATGGTCCAGAAAACAAATTACCCTGTTTAAAACAAAAAGTAAATTCAAATGATGGAAATAAAATTTGTTTCAGGTTGACTAAAAATGACTTTTTGTCTACTCAGCTATGACATCCAAGCCATAATTATTTGCACAGTTCTAGATACTTCTGCAATACTCTCAGCTGGAAATATTCACACACAGTTCATCTGACTTGCCCTGCTGGAGTCGCTATAATATTGCCAGATTCAGGAAGAAACTGGGAAAGGCTCATATTCCTTGGAAAGGAGAACCTCCTCTGATGCTTGCAGGCAGAAAAAAACAACATTGGCAAGATCAGGATAAAATTCAGAGCCTACTGGGAAGAATTTATTTGCTGCTGCATCGGAAGATTGGGAAATAAACTTGTACCTGGGAAAAACAGAGCTTTAAGCCCCCCCCCCCCCAACTACTTAGATTCATCCTTTTCCATGGGTTTACCCATGCAGGGTGCGAAAAGAGCAGGGTCTGGCCTCAGGGGAGTTCAGATGCAGCAGACTGATCTACCAGCAGGCTACAATATGTCCCAGAAGGTACAATATAATTCTAAGGCCAAGGAACAGCCTATTAGCTCTGCATGCCATTAATTTTCATGAATAGTTCAATCCAGTGCTCACAGAAGCTGTTGGGCATCTTTCCATTTTGTCTAGCAGGACCTGGACTAGGGCTTATTTATCTTTTCATTCCATACCTTGCCTTTGAGTCAGGAGCAACCCAAGCAGTTCAGTGCAGCTGTGCAGGTTTCCAGCCCCTGCCAGGCTCCGTGCCCAGCAGCAGGCAGGACGCTGTCTGCAGGTCAGAGTGATGGCATGTCATAGTCAAAGCCATTCAGGGAGAATTAAACTTCAGGCTTGTTTGACTAAACTTCTGAATTCACCACAGTTCCCCTGCTTTGCCAGCCTGAAGAAACAGCCCAGCAGGTTCTTGAGTCATATGCCAAAATGCCTCCTTCATCCTCCCTGGAACTGGAAATGATTACTAATAGGTATTCTTGCTGAAATGATTTAACATAACATGCTGAATGAGATCAGTAAGTCAAAATATCTTTTCCTAAGTGACTCTCTCTCTGCTTGCCTGAATGCCAGAGGGGAAGGAGGACAGCATGAAGCGAATTCTTTTGCTGGCTTCTGTGTTTTACAAAATCTCATGTATCACTGAAGAATTCACCCTAGGAAGTTTCACTCAGGTTCATTACAAGAGCTCCATGATGCAGGTCTGGCAGGCAGCTGGGAATGGAGACACAGGGGTTTGGGTTAACCTTTCTCTTTCACAATTTCCCCTTTTCCAGTATTTCCAGTGCTCTCCAGTCTAGGCTGGGGACTGAAGACAGGCAGTGAAATGAGGAGGGCATGAGAGCCAAGCTGGAGAGGGGCTGGGCACTCTTTGCCCTGCATGCACAGCCCTGGATGTGCATCACTGTGGCAGCTGCACTGGCATAGCAGGCTGCAGGCACAAAGTGAAAGACAGGATTTGGGGAGGAACAGGGAAGTGCACCAGAAAACACACCTCTGCATGCTAGGGATGCTCAGGGTTTCACTGAGAGGCCAGGCTGCCCTTACCCATCCGAGTCTGTCAGCCTCAAAATCAACTTATTGAGGTCAGCACTCATAACAGGAGCGTGGAGTTTTGATTGAGTCTTCCTTTCTGAGAAAGCCCCATAGTCTCTGGCCCAGTACAGCTATTACCTGCCAACCCAAAGGATGATGAATGCTATTTATATTGCAGTAATGGCTAACCACTCAGTGCAGACCAGGGACAGGCTGTGCTATGGACTTTTCAAACACCCACTGAATGAGGGCTGTCCACAGATGCCTGAAAGTGCTGAGACATTTCAGGATAATGTTCTTGAATATCTTGGACATGATGACCTCCAACAACTGCAGTACTTGTGCTGACTGCACCAACACAGGGGGTGTTCTACAGTAAGGGTGTTCATTCATACCAAATTCTTATCAATCACTGTGACCTGCCCTTAAAATAGCAAAAAACTCATCTACTTCAAAGCAAGCAACTACTTGATAGGAAGTTTTTAAGTTCCCTGATTAATAAATGTAAAATATTAATCTATTTCAAACCAAATAGAAAACACAGAGGTACAAAGAGTTACTCTAATGGTAAGTTTTCCTAATGTTTAGCTGCTATAGTTTTGCTGTCCAAGAAAGAAAGTGAATCAATGAATAAGAACTACTCAAGATGTAGATGAGAAAAGTAATCTAGCAAGAGTAAAACATGAAGGGCCTGATCCTATAAAAAAAACCCTGTAAGACCAATTTAACTTTGGCATGTGCACACTTGCAGGATTAAGCTTCAAATAATTGCAGCAAAATGTAAGAACTGATAAACTATAGCTTTAGCTTTCCACTACAGTGAGCTCAGAGAGTGGATGGCTAACACCTCCCAGGAAATACCTTCCCAAGAAATAGCCCTGCAAAGATGCAGAGGAAGTACATCTAAACCATTAAATGCAGTTTTTTTTTCACTATTAAACATTCTCTTTGTATCTTAGAAAAACCACACAGTGACTTCTTTCATACCCATTGAGGTACAAAAACCTAAAATATTAAGTGACATACTGTACCAAGAAATGTCTTCGAGACAGTGCTGTGAAATAAGTGTCAGTCCCTCTTTTATCCCTTCTACAATTAATGTTCCAGTACTATAGTTCCAAAAATATATCCAGAAATCGGCAGACGTTTGTGTCCATCAGAAACCTTATTAAAATACAAGTGCTGAGAAATACCTTACCTTTAATTATACTCTTTACACTCAAAAGCTGCTTTAGACAAGGCTGTGTCAGGGCTTCAGAGCCAAAAACCTGAAGATCTCTGAGCCCAGTAAACAGACTAAGCAGAGAACAACCTGATATTCTTTCTTCTGTCTTTTCCATCAGATGAGTGGTCACTCCAAAACCAAATGGGAGAAATTAAGCACATGGTAAGAGACTGCAAGTACTTTCTGGCTGTCTCAACTCTAGAAGTTTCCTAAGAGGACTGATGTCTCAGCATCTGGGCATTCCTTTCACTGTCAGGCACTCAGAGCAATGGGATTTATCAGCAATCTGCTGAGCATATACAGATGACAACTGCAGAGCTTGGAGAGCTCAAAGGCATTTACAGATAGCAAGGGGTTTGCAAAAGACACATTGAGGCAGAGCTGAGATCCAGAGTCTGTGAAAATTGCTCCCAGTAGCAGTTAAACCTTTAGCTGTGGTAGTTAAACCAGGCACTGCAATATGCAGAATTTATCCTGGGAGTGCTTTACAATTGCAGACTGTTTGAGGGAGGCTGATCAGCCTCCATGTCACATATTACAAGGAAAAAGTTGCTGGGATGATTTTGGAAGGTGGTCTTTGCTGTCTAAACTACAACTTCATCTATCACTCAGATACATGGAAATGAAGTGTCGTTTATAAACAGGTTTTGGATTGCCTTAAGTACAAATTTCATGGAAAACAGATTGAAAGCTCTCTCCAGCACCCACATCTCACCTAATGGTGCTTTATCCCTCATAGATTTTCAGCCTGTTGCCCCACCATGATCTACATGTCTTCCTAAATCTTTTAAAGTATCTTCTTGTCAAAGAGACTTGTTGACACCACACAGACATGCATTATATCAAAACGTTTTTGCTATTCCGACATAAGCTCAAAATGATTTCCAAAGTCAGGTGTATTTTCAATAATTCGTCCCTTTTTCAATTTTCAAAATAGTTTTATTCACTTATGATAGCAAATTGTTTAAGTCCCTCCATCCTCAATCCTGACAGTGATAGAACTTAGCACCAAACTCTTTATAGCAGCAAATGTTTTTGTTTCCCTGGCATCCTAAAAAAAATGAAATCTTTCTTCAGCTACAGTCTGTACAAAAGTGTGTTAGCTCAGTGGTGTTCAAGAATAGCTGGTTAGACTCTGAGGTTGTGCATTCTTCTGCTAAAAGACACATTATCACATCTATGTCTAAATATTTGTGCTTCCTACGTTTGCTAAAAGCAACACCTACAATTGCTATAATCGAAAACGATAAAATAAGAAAGAAATTTCACCAATTTGTCACCCTTTTGCATTTAACAATACTAAATATATAGTCTAGTTCATTAACAGAGTTTTGCCTGTTTCTGTTTAGCTATAACAAGGGAGAAAAAAATGTGTTAAAAAAGAAGCAAATGGAATTGCAAATACGACAAAAATGGAAACAGATTTTGTGGGTTGATCAGCATCTGAAACCACTTAACACAGATGAAAAGGAAAAAACCAGAATCATACAATCATTTAGGTGGAAAACACCTGTAAGATCATTGAATCCCACCATTAACCCAGCACTGTCAAGGCCACCAGTAACCCATGACCCTGAGAGCCCCATATACACATCTTTTAAACACCCCTAGGGATGGTGACTCCACCACTTCCCTGAACATCCTGTTCCAATGCCTGATAACCCTTGTGATGTTAATATTTGTCTCACTCAACTGCTGTCCACCACCACACCAGCAAAGATTGCCACCATTTATTTCCATTGGATCTCCTTGCTCAGCAGTCTCATTAAGGTTTTACCCTTCTTAATGGGGTTCTTAGGCACTACACTTCATATAACTTGCCAATAATAAACTATTTTTCACCATTTTTGCATATTTAAGAAACTGAAAACTTTAAAATACACTACCTTTTTTCTTTTTTATGAGTGGGAAGTTGTCATCATGTAGATATCACAAAGGAAAAAATACAAAAGCAGAAAATGTCATGAATTCTCCTTCAAGCAGATGGTATTGCAGTAGCACTGAACAAGTTTATATTAATTACTTTCAGAAAGAGAAGGAGATGTCATATTTCAGATAGAGGATCCTACCAAACCCACTAAGAACAATCCATAAATTTAACAATAGTGAGGTTTTTTCATAGTATCGTTGTGACAGCTGTCAAGCTGGGGAAAACTTTTTGTTAATGCCAGTACAATTGTTCATTTAAACAAAAGCCAGTAATTCAGTCACACTGGAACAGTTCATGAGCCGAGCTCTGCTGCACAATCTGCACACATGCAGATATTCCATCTATATGCAGAGTTGCTCTTTAATTTCCATCTTTGGGGCTACAATGTGATTTGTCCAGAGCTGAGCAGAGCCCTACAAAAATCAGGCCAGAAGGCAATTTGTGACTGAGTAGTAACAAGCTGCCTGTGTTTTCTGTGGTTGGAAGGGGGAGGATTGGCACCCTGGGCAAGCAGCCGGTGTAGGACACACTCTCTGCACGCCAGGCTATCCATGTGGTCACTCTTTCCCCCTGTGCCTTCAAAATAAAAGAACACAACTATTGGTAGAGATGTCACCTCCCACCGTGTGCTGTGACAGACTGAAGTACCAAATGTGTCAACTGTGTCCTCCCTCAGAGAGGGAGCTCACTAGGGAATCCCAGTACAGCCCTTGGTGCTATCACAGGGTCTTTAAGCAATAAAGATGCAGAGGTCCCACTAACGACCTCCACCCACGGCAGGGCCTGGACCATCAAGGTGATTTACTAACAGCAAAACCAGCTCTGAAGGAGAAGCAGAGTGTAACTCCTACCTCCTCATAGACATCGTCATTCCTGCTGAAGTCTCCAGCCCTCCTTGGAAGCACATGGACATGAACATGCTGAAAATGTGAAACAAAATAATGGTGACTATCAAGTTCATGACTTTCTTTTCTGAACTGTCAGCATTATTCTCAACACACACAAGTAGCCATGCACAGGCTCCCACAGCATTATTTCCAGAGGAAAATACATTAACCTGTTCCATAACTGTATCTCAACTCTTTGGGGAATATAAAAGATAAAAAACATGAGAGAGCAGCCCTGGTGTATTATATGAGCTTCAGAGTGAAATGCCTGGAAGTTTAGGGGCTCTGTGGAATTATTCATAGACGTATTTAGCCACAGCTCTGAAATAATAATGTCCCTTGGAGCTGAGCGTGGGAATAAGAAGGTGCCGGAGATGGGATGCAGCAGGGGGCTCATGTGGGCAGCCCAGACTCAGGGCTCACAGCCTGGGGACAGAGGAGCCACTGCCACACCACAGACACCAGGCAGACAGAGAGTCTGACAGAAGAGGACAATGACTCTCACAAGGTTAAAAAGACTTTAATGCTTCCTTTTCTCCCCTGTAGGAGGCTGTAGCCCAAAGACAAGAAACTGAAGCCCCGGCGGTACAAGGCTCCTGCTGGGGACACACCTGCAGGGACAGAGTGCAAGGCAAAAGGATTATGAGCCCAGTCTGGCAGAACCTGAAGCATAAGTGTCCCTCTTCTGGTGCAGGGCCATCCCCTGGGGCAGCAGAGCTGAGGACTATGAGCTGCACAGGCAGCCCTGGGTTGCCTCATTCTGGAAGGGTGATGCGTTTTTGTCAAAAGTGCTGATGTGATCTGGGGAAACCAAACAAAACTACGGGCAAGAACATAAATATATGACTTGCCACTTTGATGTGTTATTACCACTACCATTTTTTTTTCTGACACTGTTCTCACACCATAAAGGAAGAATAATTCAAGATCCTCAAGTCCCAAACTCTATGGAGAAGAGTACATTTCTGCAGTAAGTCTGGCTACTAACTGCATTGCAAAGCAATCTTTTCTCTTTTTCCCTTTGTCTTTCACCCTTCTGAGTAAAGAAAAACAACAACTGAGGATAATTCTTCAGGAAAAGAAGCCCCAACACCTCAATGAGGAGAGGCAGAAAATAATCTGAGTGACAGATCACATTTATGCATCTTCAGTTCTCTTTAGATGGTGCCTAAATTCTCAAAAAGAAAAAAAAAAGAGAAGACTGCATCAGAAACAGCACCAAATGGTTTGCATAGAATTTTGATAGCTTGTACCTGATTCTATTTGATGAGGTAGAAATCAGCTGAAAATCCTACACCTCAGCGAAACATTCTCACAACATGGCTGAAGTCTATAACGAACTATGAAATCAAAAAAGGTTTTCTTAGGCTATTTGTTAGAAAATTCACACACCTATATGTGTTATCTTCTATCCATAAAAACATTTGCTCAGTGAATAAAATGAAATCATGAGGATGTTTCAGTTAATGACATATTCTGAAAACCACACTATTTTTTTCCTCTGCTTTACCCTAGAGAAACCGAATATGTGATTTCTTATTCTTATCATTATCCACAGCTTTCAGTGTATTCAGACTAGAGATGAGGGTGATTCTTGAGGGTCAAAAACTGTGTTTTTGAGTAATATATCAGTGATAGTGTTCTGATAGTGTATTATACTAATATATCATGAGAGCGAAAGTGCTCCTGTGATGTATTAGTGCAATGTATCATCTGAACATCACTGCTCGTATGATGTATTGCTCAAAATCACAAAGCAACTTTAAAGATGCTCTTCAGTAGCCCTAGGCCTAAAATTTCACTTTTGGGCAAAGACAGACTTTCGAGAAAAATAAAAGTGTAGATTAAAGTTTGCAGGGGTACTGTAAAATTTCACTACTGACTCACACCTGTGGTTCTCATTAGATTTTAAATTTATTCATAAGAATAGAGTCAGTTCATCTGCCAGTCAGTTTCTTTCTCTTCTGCTACAAGGAATGATAGTTTTGCTACAAGTATCAATTTGCAGGAATTTCTCTTGATGATATATATAAAATCTAATATCAGCTATCAACAACCATATTCCCCAGAAGTTTAGCCACCTTTAAGAGTAATTTTTATCTCTGTTGCAGAATGTTCCAGGACGCGCAGAGAAGATCTGTATACCCATGACAGACAATTTGGAATATCAGAAAACACGCAGGGATGTGGTCCAAAGCTCAGTGCAGAGATGCTGCACTGCAGATGCACAGCCCAGCACAGCAGGTAATGAATGAGCCTAATGTGATCTTCTACCCAAAATGGGCTCTTATGACCAGCGTGAAAAAAAAAGAAGAAAAAGTGTTTTTGACAGCATATGGGCCACTTGGCATCAGTGGGGACATTCTCAGGGGTTAGTCACCTTTACTACAGGCATTATGTTCTCACACACTGCCAGGCTGCATAGCAAAATCCTTCTACTGTATCACAAAACAAATGAATATTCCCAAGGTTTGAGGTAACAACAATTTAAAGGAGTAATTTTTTCCAGCTGTCTTTTTTTTTTTTTTTTTTATTTTTGTGCTTGG